>OY804575.1:163887935-164099920 GCA_963680875.1 Bathymodiolus brooksi
CAATAACAAGTATATAAAACTAGTAACAGATTGATACATGACCTCCATTAAATGTCAATAACAAGTATATAAAACTAGTAACAGATTGATACATGACCTCCATTAAATGTCAATAACAAGTATATAAAACTAGTAACAGATTGATACATGACCTCCATTAAATGTCAATAACAAGTATATAAAACTAGTAACAGATTGATACATGACCTCCATTAAATGTCAATAACAAGTATATAAAACTAGTAACAGATTGATACATGACCTCCATTAAATGTCAATAACAAGTATATAAAACCTAGTAACAGATTGATACATGACCTCCATTAAATGTCAATAACAAGTATATAAAACTAGTAACAGATTGATACATGACCTCCATTAAATGTCAATAACAAGTATATAAAACCAGTAACAGATTGATACATGACCTCCATTAAATGTCAATAACAAGTATATAAAACCAGTAACAGATTGATACATGACCTCCATTAAATGTCAATAACAAGTATATAAAACTAGTAACAGATTGATACATGACCTCCATTAAATGTCAATAACAAGTATATAAAACTAGTAACAGATTGATACATGACCTCCATTAAATGTCAATAACAAGTATATAAAACTAGTAACAGATTGATACATGACCTCCATTAAATGTCAATAACAAGTATATAAAACTAGTAACAGATTGATACATGACCTCCATTAAATGTCAATAACAAGTATATAAAACTAGTAACAGATTGATACATGACCTCCATTAAATGTCAATAACAAGTATATAAAACTAGTAACAGATTGATACATGACCTCCATTAAATGTCAATAACAAGTATATAAAACTAGTAACAGATTGATACATGACCTCCATTAAATGTCAATAACAAGTATATAAAACTAGTAACAGATTGATACATGACCTCCATTAAATGTCAATAACAAGTATATAAAACTAGTAACAGATTGATACATGACCTCCATTAAATGTCAATAACAAGTATATAAAACTAGTAACAGATTGATACATGACCTCCATTAAATGTCAATAACAAGTATATAAAACTAGTAACAGATTGATACATGACCTCCATTAAATGTCAATAACAAGTATATAAAACTAGTAACAGATTGATACATGACCTCCATTAAATGTCAATAACAAGTATATAAAACTAGTAACAGATTGATACATGACCTCCATTAAATGTCAATAACAAGTATATAAAACTAGTAACAGATTGATACATGACCTCCATTAAATGTCAATAACAAGTATATAAAACTAGTAACAGATTGATACATGACCTCCATTAAATGTCAATAACAAGTATATAAAACTAGTAACAGATTGATACATGACCTCCATTAAATGTCAATAACAAGTATATAAAACTAGTAACAGATTGATACATGACCTCCATTAAATGTCAATAACAAGTATATAAAACTAGTAACAGATTGATACATGACCTCCATTAAATGTCAATAACAAGTATATAAAACTAGTAACAGATTGATACATGACCTCCATTAAATGTCAATAACAAGTATATAAAACTAGTAACAGATTGATACATGACCTCCATTAAATGTCAATAACAAGTATATAAAACTAGTAACAGATTGATACATGACCTCCATTAAATGTCAATAACAAGTATATAAAACTAGTAACAGATTGATACATGACCTCCATTAAATGTCAATAACAAGTATATAAAACTAGTAACAGATTGATACATGACCTCCATTAAATGTCAATAACAAGTATATAAAACTAGTAACAGATTGATACATGACCTCCATTAAATGTCAATAACAAGTATATAAAACTAGTAACAGATTGATACATGACCTCCATTAAATGTCAATAACAAGTATATAAAACTAGTAACAGATTGATACATGACCTCCATTAAATGTCAATAACAAGTATATAAAACCAGTAACAGATTGATACATGACCTCCATTAAATGTCAATAACAAGTATATAAAACTAGTAACAGATTGATACATGACCTCCATTAAATGTCAATAACAAGTATATAAAACCAGTAACAGATTGATACATGACCTCCATTAAATGTCAATAACAAGTATATAAAACTAGTAACAGATTGATACATGACCTCCATTAAATGTCAATAACAAGTATATAAAACTAGTAACAGATTGATACATGACCTCCATTAAATGTCAATAACAAGCATATAAAACCAGTAACAGATTGATACATGACCTCCATTAAATGTCAATAACAAGTATATAAAACTAGTAACAGATTGATACATGACCTCCATTAAATGTCAATAACAAGTATATAAAACTAGTAACAGATTGATACATGACCTCCATTAAATGTCAATAACAAGCATATAAAACCAGTAACAGATTGATACATGACCTCCATTAAATGTCAATAACAAGTATATAAAACTAGTAACAGATTGATACATGACCTCCATTAAATGTCAATAACAAGTATATAAAACCTAGTAACAGATTGATACATGACCTCCATTAAATGTCAATAACAAGCATATAAAACCAGTAACAGATTGATACATGACCTCCATTAAATGTCAATAACAAGCATATAAAACCAGTAACAGATTGATACATGACCTCCATTAAATGTCAATAACAAGCATATAAAACTAGTAACAGATTGATACATGACCTCCATTAAATGTCAATAACAAGCATATAAAACTAGTAACAGATTGATACATGACCTCCATTAAATGTCAATAACAAACATATAAAACTAGTAACAGATTGATACATGACCTCCATTAAATGTCAATAACAAGCATATAAAACTAGTAACAGATTGATACATGACCTCCATTAAATGTCAATAACAAAAAAAAAATATATAAAACTAGTAACAGATTGATACATGACCTCCATTAAATGTCAATAACAAACATATAAAACTAGTAACAGATTGATACATGACCTCCATTAAATGTCAATAACAAGCATATAAAACTAGTAACAGATTGATACATGACCTCCATTAAATGTCAATAACAAGTATATAAAACCAGTAACAGATTGATACATGACCTCCATTAAATGTCAATAACAAACATATAAAACTAGTAACAGATTGATACATGACCTCCATTAAATGTCAATAACAAGCATATAAAACTAGTAACAGATTGATACATGACCTCCATTAAATGTCAATAACAAGTATATAAAACCAGTAACAGATTGATACATGACCTCCATTAAATGTCAATAACAAATATATAAAACTAGTAACAGATTGATACATGACCTCCATTAAATGTCAATAACAAGCATATAAAACTAGTAACAGATTGATACATGACCTCCATTAAATGTCAATAACAAGTATATAAAACCAGTAACAGATTGATACATGACCTCCATTAAATGTCAATAACAAGCATATAAAACTAGTAACAGATTGATACATGACCTCCATTAAATGTCAATAACAAGCATATAAAACTAGTAACAGATTGATACATGACCTCCATTAAATGTCAATAACAAGCATATAAAACCAGTAACAGATTGATACATGACCTCCATTAAATGTCAATAACAAGCATATAAAACCAGTAACAGATTGATACATGACCTCCATTAAATGTCAATAACAAGCATATAAAACTAGTAACAGATTGATACATGACCTCCATTAAATGTCAATAACAAGTATATAAAACTAGTAACAGATTGATACATGACCTCCATTAAATGTCAATAACAAGCATATAAAACTAGTAACAGATTGATACATGACCTCCATTAAATGTCAATAACAAGCATATAAAACTAGTAACAGATTGATACATGACCTCCATTAAATGTCAATAACAAGTATATAAAACTAGTAACAGATTGATACATGACCTCCATTAAATGTCAATAACAAGCATATAAAACTAGTAACAGATTGATACATGACCTCCATTAAATGTCAATAACAAGCATATAAAACTAGTAACAGATTGATACATGACCTCCATTAAATGTCAATAACAAGCATATAAAACTAGTAACAGATTGATACATGACCTCCATTAAATGTCAATAACAAGTATATAAAACCAGTAACAGATTGATACATGACCTCCATTAAATGTCAATAACAAGCATATAAAACTAGTAACAGATTGATACATGACCTCCATTAAATGTCAATAACAAGCATATAAAACTAGTAACAGATTGATACATGACCTCCATTAAATGTCAATAACAAGTATATAAAACCAGTAACAGATTGATACATGACCTCCATTAAATGTCAATAACAAGCATATAAAACTAGTAACAGATTGATACATGACCTCCATTAAATGTCAATAACAAGTATATAAAACTAGTAACAGATTGATACATGACCTCCATTAAATGTCAATAACAAGCATATAAAACCAGTAACAGATTGATACATGACCTCCATTAAATGTCAATAACAAGTATATAAAACCTAGTAACAGATTGATACATGACCTCCATTAAATGTCAATAACAAGTATATAAAACTAGTAACAGATTGATACATGACCTCCATTAAATGTCAATAACAAGCATATAAAACCAGTAACAGATTGATACATGACCTCCATTAAATGTCAATAACAAGTATATAAAACTAGTAACAGATTGATACATGACCTCCATTAAATGTCAATAACAAGTATATAAAACTAGTAACAGATTGATACATGACCTCCATTAAATGTCAATAACAAGCATATAAAACCAGTAACAGATTGATACATGACCTCCATTAAATGTCAATAACAAGCATATAAAACCAGTAACAGATTGATACATGACCTCCATTAAATGTCAATAACAAGCATATAAAACCAGTAACAGATTGATACATGACCTCCATTAAATGTCAATAACAAGCATATAAAACCAGTAACAGATTGATACATGACCTCCATTAAATGTCAATAACAAGCATATAAAACCAGTAACAGATTGATACATGACCTCCATTAAATGTCAATAACAAGCATATAAAACCAGTAACAGATTGATACATGACCTCCATTAAATGTCAATAACAAGCATATAAAACCAGTAACAGATTGATACATGACCTCCATTAAATGTCAATAACAAGTATATAAAACCAGTAACAGATTGATACATGACCTCCATTAAATGTCAATAACAAGTATATAAAACCAGTAACAGATTGATACATGACCTCCATTAAATGTCAATAACAAGCATATAAAACCAGTAACAGATTGATACATGACCTCCATTAAATGTCAATAACAAGTATATAAAACCTAGTAACAGATTGATACATGACCTCCATTAAATGTCAATAACAAGCATATAAAACCAGTAACAGATTGATACATGACCTCCATTAAATGTCAATAACAAGCATATAAAACCAGTAACAGATTGATACATGACCTCCATTAAATGTCAATAACAAGCATATAAAACCAGTAACAGATTGATACATGACCTCCATTAAATGTCAATAACAAGCATATAAAACTAGTAACAGATTGATACATGACCTCCATTAAATGTCAATAACAAGCATATAAAACTAGTAACAGATTGATACATGACCTCCATTAAATGTCAATAACAAGTATATAAAAACCAGTAACAGATTGATACATGACCTCCATTAAATGTCAATAACAAGCATATAAAACTAGTAACAGATTGATACATGACCTCCATTAAATGTCAATAACAAGCATATAAAACTAGTAACAGATTGATACATGACCTCCATTAAATGTCAATAACAAGCATATAAAACTAGTAACAGATTGATACATGACCTCCATTAAATGTCAATAACAAGCATATAAAACTAGTAACAGATTGATACATGACCTCCATTAAATGTCAATAACAAGCATATAAAACTAGTAACAGATTGATACATGACCTCCATTAAATGTCAATAACAAGTATATAAAACCTAGTAACAGATTGATACATGACCTCCATTAAATGTCAATAACAAGCATATAAAACCAGTAACAGATTGATACATGACCTCCATTAAATGTCAATAACAAGCATATAAAACTAGTAACAGATTGATACATGACCTCCATTAAATGTCAATAACAAGCATATAAAACTAGTAACAGATTGATACATGACCTCCATTAAATGTCAATAACAAGCATATAAAACCAGTAACAGATTGATACATGACCTCCATTAAATGTCAATAACAAGCATATAAAACAGTAACAGATTGATACATGACCTCCATTAAATGTCAATAACAAGCATATAAAACCAGTAACAGATTGATACATGACCTCCATTAAATGTCAATAACAAGCATATAAAACCAGTAACAGATTGATACATGACCTCCATTAAATGTCAATAACAAGCATATAAAACCAGTAACAGATTGATACATGACCTCCATTAAATGTCAATAACAAGCATATAAAACCAGTAACAGATTGATACATGACCTCCATTAAATGTCAATAACAAGCATATAAAACCAGTAACAGATTGATACATGACCTCCATTAAATGTCAATAACAAGCATATAAAACCTAGTAACAGATTGATACATGACCTCCATTAAATGTCAATAACAAGCATATAAAACCAGTAACAGATTGATACATGACCTCCATTAAATGTCAATAACAAGCATATAAAACCAGTAACAGATTGATACATGACCTCCATTAAATGTCAATAACAAGCATATAAAACCAGTAACAGATTGATACATGACCTCCATTAAATGTCAATAACAAGCATATAAAACCAGTAACAGATTGATACATGACCTCCATTAAATGTCAATAACAAGCATATAAAACCAGTAACAGATTGATACATGACCTCCATTAAATGTCAATAACAAGCATATAAAACCAGTAACAGATTGATACATGACCTCCATTAAATGTCAATAACAAGCATATAAAACCAGTAACAGATTGATACATGACCTCCATTAAATGTCAATAACAAGCATATAAAACCAGTAACAGATTGATACATGACCTCCATTAAATGTCAATAACAAGCATATAAAACCAGTAACAGATTGATACATGACCTCCATTAAATGTCAATAACAAGCATATAAAACCAGTAACAGATTGATACATGACCTCCATTAAATGTCAATAACAAGCATATAAAACCAGTAACAGATTGATACATGACCTCCATTAAATGTCAATAACAAGCATATAAAACCAGTAACAGATTGATACATGACCTCCATTAAATGTCAATAACAAGCATATAAAACCAGTAACAGATTGATACATGACCTCCATTAAATGTCAATAACAAGCATATAAAACCAGTAACAGATTGATACATGACCTCCATTAAATGTCAATAACAAGCATATAAAACCAGTAACAGATTGATACATGACCTCCATTAAATGTCAATAACAAGCATATAAAACCAGTAACAGATTGATACATGACCTCCATTAAATGTCAATAACAAGCATATAAAACCAGTAACAGATTGATACATGACCTCCATTAAATGTCAATAACAAGCATATAAAACCAGTAACAGATTGATACATGACCTCCATTAAATGTCAATAACAAGCATATAAAACCAGTAACAGATTGATACATGACCTCCATTAAATGTCAATAACAAGCATATAAAACCAGTAACAGATTGATACATGACCTCCATTAAATGTCAATAACAAGCATATAAAACCAGTAACAGATTGATACATGACCTCCATTAAATGTCAATAACAAGCATATAAAACCAGTAACAGATTGATACATGACCTCCATTAAATGTCAATAACAAGCATATAAAACCAGTAACAGATTGATACATGACCTCCATTAAATGTCAATAACAAGCATATAAAACCAGTAACAGATTGATACATGACCTCCATTAAATGTCAATAACAAGCATATAAAACCAGTAACAGATTGATACATGACCTCCATTAAATGTCAATAACAAGCATATAAAACCAGTAACAGATTGATACATGACCTCCATTAAATGTCAATAACAAGCATATAAAACCAGTAACAGATTGATACATGACCTCCATTAAATGTCAATAACAAGCATATAAAACCAGTAACAGATTGATACATGACCTCCATTAAATGTCAATAACAAGCATATAAAACCAGTAACAGATTGATACATGACCTCCATTAAATGTCAATAACAAGCATATAAAACCAGTAACAGATTGATACATGACCTCCATTAAATGTCAATAACAAGCATATAAAACCAGTAACAGATTGATACATGACCTCCATTAAATGTCAATAACAAGCATATAAAACCAGTAACAGATTGATACATGACCTCCATTAAATGTCAATAACAAGCATATAAAACCAGTAACAGATTGATACATGACCTCCATTAAATGTCAATAACAAGCATATAAAACCAGTAACAGATTGATACATGACCTCCATTAAATGTCAATAACAAGCATATAAAACCAGTAACAGATTGATACATGACCTCCATTAAATGTCAATAACAAGCATATAAAACCAGTAACAGATTGATACATGACCTCCATTAAATGTCAATAACAAGCATATAAAACCAGTAACAGATTGATACATGACCTCCATTAAATGTCAATAACAAGCATATAAAACCAGTAACAGATTGATACATGACCTCCATTAAATGTCAATAACAAGCATATAAAACCAGTAACAGATTGATACATGACCTCCATTAAATGTCAATAACAAGCATATAAAACCAGTAACAGATTGATACATGACCTCCATTAAATGTCAATAACAAGCATATAAAACCAGTAACAGATTGATACATGACCTCCATTAAATGTCAATAACAAGCATATAAAACCAGTAACAGATTGATACATGACCTCCATTAAATGTCAATAACAAGCATATAAAACCAGTAACAGATTGATACATGACCTCCATTAAATGTCAATAACAAGCATATAAAACCAGTAACAGATTGATACATGACCTCCATTAAATGTCAATAACAAGCATATAAAACCAGTAACAGATTGATACATGACCTCCATTAAATGTCAATAACAAGCATATAAAACCAGTAACAGATTGATACATGACCTCCATTAAATGTCAATAACAAGCATATAAAACCAGTAACAGATTGATACATGACCTCCATTAAATGTCAATAACAAGCATATAAAACCAGTAACAGATTGATACATGACCTCCATTAAATGTCAATAACAAGCATATAAAACCAGTAACAGATTGATACATGACCTCCATTAAATGTCAATAACAAGCATATAAAACCAGTAACAGATTGATACATGACCTCCATTAAATGTCAATAACAAGCATATAAAACCAGTAACAGATTGATACATGACCTCCATTAAATGTCAATAACAAGCATATAAAACCAGTAACAGATTGATACATGACCTCCATTAAATGTCAATAACAAGCATATAAAACCAGTAACAGATTGATACATGACCTCCATTAAATGTCAATAACAAGCATATAAAACCAGTAACAGATTGATACATGACCTCCATTAAATGTCAATAACAAGCATATAAAACCAGTAACAGATTGATACATGACCTCCATTAAATGTCAATAACAAGCATATAAAACCAGTAACAGATTGATACATGACCTCCATTAAATGTCAATAACAAACATATAAAACCAGTAACAGATTGATACATGACCTCCATTAAATGTCAATAACAAGCATATAAAACCAGTAACAGATTGATACATGACCTCCATTAAATGTCAATAACAAGCATATAAAACCAGTAACAGATTGATACATGACCTCCATTAAATGTCAATAACAAGCATATAAAACCAGTAACAGATTGATACATGACCTCCATTAAATGTCAATAACAAGCATATAAAACCAGTAACAGATTGATACATGACCTCCATTAAATGTCAATAACAAACATATAAAACCAGTAACAGATTGATACATGACCTCCATTAAATGTCAATAACAAACATATAAAACCAGTAACAGATTGATACATGACCTCCATTAAATGTCAATAACAAGCATATAAAACCAGTAACAGATTGATACATGACCTCCATTAAATGTCAATAACAAGCATATAAAACCAGTAACAGATTGATACATGACCTCCATTAAATGTCAATAACAAGCATATAAAACCAGTAACAGATTGATACATGACCTCCATTAAATGTCAATAACAAACATATAAAACCAGTAACAGATTGATACATGACCTCCATTAAATGTCAATAACAAACATATAAAACCAGTAACAGATTGATACATGACCTCCATTAAATGTCAATAACAAACATATAAAACCAGTAACAGATTGATACATGACCTCCATTAAATGTCAATAACAAGCATATAAAACCAGTAACAGATTGATACATGACCTCCATTAAATGTCAATAACAAACATATAAAACCAGTAACAGATTGATACATGACCTCCATTAAATGTCAATAACAAACATATAAAACCAGTAACAGATAGATACATGACCTCCATTAAATGTCAATAACAAGCATATAAAACCAGTAACAGATTGATACATGACCTCCATTAAATGTCAATAACAAGCATATAAAACCAGTAACAGATTGATACATGACCTCCATTAAATGTCAATAACAAGCATATAAAACCAGTAACAGATTGATACATGACCTCCATTAAATGTCAATAACAAGCATATAAAACCAGTAACAGATTGATACATGACCTCCATTAAATGTCAATAACAAGCATATAAAACCAGTAACAGATTGATACATGACCTCCATTAAATGTCAATAACAAACATATAAAACCAGTAACAGATTGATACATGACCTCCATTAAATGTCAATAACAAGCATATAAAACCAGTAACAGATTGATACATGACCTCCATTAAATGTCAATAACAAGCATATAAAACCAGTAACAGATTGATACATGACCTCCATTAAATGTCAATAACAAGCATATAAAACCAGTAACAGATTGATACATGACCTCCATTAAATGTCAATAACAAACATATAAAACCAGTAACAGATTGATACATGACCTCCATTAAATGTCAATAACAAACATATAAAACCAGTAACAGATTGATACATGACCTCCATTAAATGTCAATAACAAACATATAAAACCAGTAACAGATTGATACATGACCTCCATTAAATGTCAATAACAAGCATATAAAACCAGTAACAGATTGATACATGACCTCCATTAAATGTCAATAACAAGCATATAAAACCAGTAACAGATTGATACATGACCTCCATTAAATGTCAATAACAAGCATATAAAACCAGTAACAGATTGATACATGACCTCCATTAAATGTCAATAACAAACATATAAAACCAGTAACAGATTGATACATGACCTCCATTAAATGTCAATAACAAACATATAAAACCAGTAACAGATTGATACATGACCTCCATTAAATGTCAATAACAAGCATATAAAACCAGTAACAGATTGATACATGACCTCCATTAAATGTCAATAACAAACATATAAAACCAGTAACAGATTGATACATGACCTCCATTAAATGTCAATAACAAACATATAAAACCAGTAACAGATTGATACATGACCTCCATTAAATGTCAATAACAAGCATATAAAACCAGTAACAGATTGATACATGACCTCCATTAAATGTCAATAACAAACATATAAAACCAGTAACAGATTGATACATGACCTCCATTAAATGTCAATAACAAGCATATAAAACCAGTAACAGATTGATACATGACCTCCATTAAATGTCAATAACAAACATATAAAACCAGTAACAGATTGATACATGACCTCCATTAAATGTCAATAACAAGCATATAAAACCAGTAACAGATTGATACATGACCTCCATTAAATGTCAATAACAAACATATAAAACCAGTAACAGATTGATACATGACCTCCATTAAATGTCAATAACAAGCATATAAAACCAGTAACAGATTGATACATGACCTCCATTAAATGTCAATAACAAACATATAAAACCAGTAACAGATTGATACATGACCTCCATTAAATGTCAATAACAAGCATATAAAACCAGTAACAGATTGATACATGACCTCCATTAAATGTCAATAACAAGCATATACAAACCAGTAACAGATTGATACATGACCTCCATTAAATGTCAATAACAAGCATATACAAACCAGTAACAGATTGATACATGACCTCCATTAAATGTCAATAACAAGCATATAAAACCAGTAACAGATTGATACATGACCTCCATTAAATGTCAATAACAAGTATATAAAACCAGTAACAGATTGATACATGACCTCCATTAAATGTCAATAACAAGCATATAAAACCAGTAACAGATTGATACATGACCTCCATTAAATGTCAATAACAAGCATATAAAACCAGTAACAGATTGATACATGACCTCCATTAAATGTCAATAACAAGCATATAAAACCAGTAACAGATTGATACATGACCTCCATTAAATGTCAATAACAAGCATATAAAACCAGTAACAGATTGATACATGACCTCCATTAAATGTCAATAACAAGCATATAAAACCAGTAACAGATTGATACATGACCTCCATTAAATGTCAATAACAAGCATATAAAACCAGTAACAGATTGATACATGACCTCCATTAAATGTCAATAACAAGCATATAAAACCAGTAACAGATTGATACATGACCTCCATTAAATGTCAATAACAAGCATATAAAACCAGTAACAGATTGATACATGACCTCCATTAAATGTCAATAACAAGCATATAAAACCAGTAACAGATTGATACATGACCTCCATTAAATGTCAATAACAAGCATATAAAACCAGTAACAGATTGATACATGACCTCCATTAAATGTCAATAACAAGCATATAAAACCAGTAACAGATTGATACATGACCTCCATTAAATGTCAATAACAAGCATATAAAACCAGTAACAGATTGATACATGACCTCCATTAAATGTCAATAACAAGCATATAAAACCAGTAACAGATTGATACATGACCTCCATTAAATGTCAATAACAAGCATATAAAACCAGTAACAGATTGATACATGACCTCCATTAAATGTCAATAACAAGCATATAAAACCAGTAACAGATTGATACATGACCTCCATTAAATGTCAATAACAAGCATATAAAACTAGTAACAGATTGATACATGACCTCCATTAAATGTCAATAACAAGCATATAAAACCAGTAACAGATTGATACATGACCTCCATTAAATGTCAATAACAAGCATATAAAACCAGTAACAGATTGATACATGACCTCCATTAAATGTCAATAACAAGCATATAAAACTAGTAACAGATTGATACATGACCTCCATTAAATGTCAATAACAAGCATATAAAACCAGTAACAGATTGATACATGACCTCCATTAAATGTCAATAACAAGCATATACAAATAAAACTATCATCTTCAGTTGGATTCCAGTACCATGTCTGAGATGTACAGATGTAAATAAATAAGAAAAAGAAAATGTCTTCAGAATTTTAATGATGAACCTGGACATTACAGCATTGTGTATACATGTATCTAACATATTTATAATCTAGAAGAATTGATGTTTTGTGTTGTATGTTACAGCTTTCAGTGTACATGCCAATGTTCTTGGTAAGCTTTGTACAACAAAATCAAATGAATTGTGGAAGCAGAATATAATGTTTGCTTGTGTTCAAAAAGTGTATTCAAGTTATCTTTATAGTTAAACTGAAGATAAATTCATTTGATTTTCTTGTTTCTGCATGGGATGACAAAACCCAATTTAATTACTAACTAGTATCCCACCATACAGTAGGGGAAGGAGTGTAGCTCATTTGATTTCTTAGTAGTAAATAATATATTCTTTCAGGCTATCGTAATTGAATTCTTTTTTCAGCACATTTTTCTTTAACCTGGATTGTTCATAGATAAATCAAAGATGGGTGCTACCATTTTGACATAGTTTATCTTAGGAAAATAAGTTTAAAGATATTTTTAGAAACACAATGTGACATTTTAAGTGAGAATCTTTATATAACTATTGTTCGGAGCCCATAAACTGACATGAGAAATAATTTTTCATTTTGTTTAAACAAAATACTATTTCTGTATAGCGAATTATTATTTCATTTTAACGAATTATTAATTCGTTTTAATGAATTATTATTTCAGGGTTTTTTTTAATATTATTTCGGTTTTTTTTCAATTAATATTTCGAAAAAACGAATTAATATTTTGTTTAAGCGAATTAATACTTCGAAAAAACAAAATAATACTTTGACTTCCGGTACCGAAATAATAATTCGATAAAATGATATAATAATTCATTTCAACAAAATAATTCGTGAAAACGAAATAGTATTTCTTGTAAGCGAAATGAATTTTTTTTTTTCTCATGTCAGTTTACGGGCTCCGTACTATTGGATGATAATATTGATAATTTATATTTTTCAAGCTGGAATCTTCGATGGCACACTCATTAATTATAAAGCTGAAGTATTCAATATTTTATAGACCTTCAACATAAAAATGTGATTTCAATACTAATATTAAACTGACAATTTAACAGTCTGATTTCAATACTAATATCAAATGCAAAGCCAAGTGTGATTTCAATACTAATATCAAATGCTAAACCAAGTGTGATTTCTATACTAATAGCATATGCTAAACCAAATTTGATTTCAATACTAATAGCAAATGCTAAACCAGGCAGACAATTTAATTGTGATTTCTGTACTAATAGCAAATACTAAACCAAATGTGATTTCAATACTAATATCAAATGCTAAACCAAGTGTGATTTCTATACTAATATCAAATACTAAACCAGTGTGATTTCAATATTAATAGCAAATGCTAAACCAGACTTACAACGTAAAAGTGTGATTTCAATACATGTACTAATATCAAATTCTTAACCAGACTGACAATTTAGTTGTGTGATTTCTATACTAATATCAAATACTAAACCAAGTGTGATTTCTATACTAATAGCAAATAATAATACTACCGGTATGTGTTTTAGAAGTATAATACTAATAACTATTTATTAAGTATGTGGTAAGTAATGTCTGTTCCTTTACAGATAATAAGAACTGTTACATATATGACTACAAATATCTTGAAATTCAATGTGGTGTTCTGCCAGGAAGTATTTTATGACCTTTATCCTTTCTTTGTTATATTAATAATATGTCGATAAGCATCATCTATGATTGCACACTTCTATTGTATGCTGACGACAGCACTGTTCTTTGCTCCAAAAAAAATCTGTACTTCATTGCAGAAAAATTAGGTAAAGAACTAGTCATGTAGTAAATGGCTTGTGGACTTGACTTCTTGTTGTTAAGTTCTGTTTGAGATAACATTAAGTTTATGTATGTAGAAAACTGATTCTACAAAAACCATGTATCACAAAATAGGTTAGGGTTTGGTTTATAGTGTTTAACGCCACTTTCAACAATATTTCAGTTATATCGTGGCGGTCAGTTTTATTGGTGGAGGATTATCACATAATGTTGTATCGAGGACACATCGCCATGTGCCGGATTCCAACCCACAACTTTAGTGGTGCTAGGTACTGATTGCACAGGCAATTGTAAATCCAACCACCATATGATCATGACCACGAAGACCCCCCCCCAACCAAAAAAAATTGGTACCAGTAGTATAAGTTTATCTATACACTACTACTCAATAGTTCTCTTTTTTCATAATTACTGAAAATTTAGTTTAACAAGATTTTATCTAATGACAATGTAGTATCATGTGATATATCTTTTAACTTACTGGCTCTATTTTATTTACAGATCGTTAATATCAGGATTTCAAGCTCACTGTTATAGATGTTTACGATGTTTCCACATTTACAACACAGAAGTGCAACAGTCTGTCAGGAGGAGACGTATTAATTTAACAGAAGATATGGTGGAAGATAATAATACTGTGTAAATCTTATGGCAGATGAAGTTTTTTTTTTAAATATTATTCTATTTTTAGGGAAAAAGTTTAATGTGCTTGTTTCGAATCATTTCCATTCCCTCAAAAGTTTTTTTATTAGCTCACCTTGCCAAAGGCAACGTGAGCTTTTGCCATCACTTGGCTTCTGTCGTCTGTTAACTTTTCACATTTTAATCTTCTCCTCTGAAACCGCAAAGCCAATTGATCTGAAATTTGGTAGGAAGCATCTATGGAAGGTCTTCTATAAAGATTGCTCATTTCGTCCCGATCCATTAACAAACATGGCCGCCACAGGCAATTCTTGTTTCTGATTGGCTGATTTTTTTAAATCTTCTCCTCTCTTAAAAGAAAGATAACTCTTGCCTAAACTGTTAAAAGAAAGATAACTTGATATTATCTCCCTTAGAAATTAACTAATGCTGATATAGTGTAACATGTTTACTCTATACATTACAAGTAGGTATTCACATTTTAAATTTCTTTTTAGCAAACCTTGCCAAAGGCAATATGAGATTTTGCCATCACTTTTTGTACGTTGTCTGTCATCCATTTACTTTTCACATTTTAATCTTCTCCTCTGAAAACCCTCAGCCAAATGAACTGAAACTTGGTAGGAAGCATCTATGGAAGGTCCTCTCTAAGGAGTGCACATTTTGTTATGATCCATTACCAAACATGGCCATCACAGGCAATTCTTGTTTCTGATTGGCCAATTTTTAAAAATCTTCTCCTCTGAAACTGCTTGGCCAAATGAACCGCAACTTGGTAGGAAGCATCTATGGAATGTCCTTTATGAAAATTGCTCATTTCGTCCCGATCGGTTAATAAACGTGGCTACCACCGAAACTTGGTAGGAATCATCTATGGAATGTCCTCTATGAAGATTGCTCATTTCGTCCCGATCAGTTAACAAACATGGCTACCACCGAAACTTGGTAGGAAGTATCTATGGAATGTCCTCTTTGAAGATTGCTGATTTCGTCCCGATCGGTTAGCAAGCATGGCCACCACATGCAATTCTTGTTTCTGATTGGTCGATTTCTAAAAAATCTTCTCCTTTGAAACTGCTTAGCCATATGAACCGAAACTTGGTAGGAAGCATCTACATGTATGGAAGGTTCTGTATTAAGTTTTCTGAAAGCAGAATGAAAGGCGAGTTACACAGGCTCACCCCACTGAGCCTCTAGTTTTCATCTGCCAGACCACGTGATTTTGATGGTATGTTAGGCACTGGACTTCCGGTGTCAATGTACATAACGGAATTTTCCAATCGATATGTAGCGTTTTTACGTTCCTCAACTTAATGAATTCTTAACATTTTCTGTAAAAGACAGATATCAATTAAATTATTATGTCTCCCCTTCGAACGAAGGGAGACATATTATTTTAGTCTGATTTTTTCTTCCGCTTCTTCTTCTTCTTCCGCTTCTTCTCAGCGAAGCGTGTCCGGACCATAACTTTTTTATCTTTCGAGATAGGTCAATGATATTTGGTATGTGGGTGCATGACCATAAGGCGGTGTGTCGCGTACCGTAATGACCTTCGTTGGACCTTGACCTTTGACCTCAAGGTCAAATAATTGTTTTTTAAATAGTATTTTCTTGTCCGGGCAATAACATTTTTGTCTTTCGAGATAGGTCAATGATATTTGGTATGTGGGTGCATGACCATAAGGTGGTGTGTCACGTACCATAATGACCTTTGTGGAACCTTGACCTTTGACCTCAAGGTCAAATAATTATATTTTAAATAGTATCATTCAACTCATAATGTGTAACTTATTGTTGTACAGATGGCCACATTAAGGGGAGACATAAGTTTTAGGTATCTAAAACAGTTCTTCCTAGTTTTATTTGTATCACAGACAATTTCTTCTTTAAAATTAAACTTGTTTTCTTTCTTTATATACTGCTGTCAGCATCATGAAAGAAAAACGATCTATCTTTATATATTTCTGTTATCAGACAGACAGTGGGGTACCGAACACCAGTATTTACTCATCCATTTTCTTTGTGTCTCCATATTACAATTACTTATAATCTACCGCATCTACGACTATGATATGTTGACGTTTTCACTGTAATAGTGTACACACCGGAAGTCGTCTGCCTAAGATGTCAGACGTCAAGACACGAAAAAGACAGAACTTGATCGGAATTGACACGATTCGAAACAAGCGTATTTAGCAATTACTTAGAAATGTTGAAACAATATTTATTTTTGCAATAAATTCTGAACAATGAATTGATAATATGCCAGGAACTTAGCATTGATTTAAAACCCTTTATAGATATAAAATTGCCTGTATCTTATACTAAATAACCTTCATCAGGTACACTCACGAGTAAAAGATTGGAAAACCAAATAGTGAGATTTAGATTTATTTTATTTTCATTTAGATAGATAACCATACACATTACACCATTATATTGCTACTTGCTCTGCATATCTTTTATCTTTACAAAGTTGTGTTTGTTTACAAGGTTGTTTTTTTACAAATGAACCGAGATTGTGTTCGTGTATTGCTATGTTTACATGTATATTTATGTAGAATTATTGCTACATGAAATAGTTGTTGTACATATTTAAATTTTTGAGTGTACAAGTTTTACAGTACTAGTTGTTCATTCATTTACAATTATACATGTATTTTTTTTAATATTTTTTTTATAGGAGATTTGTTAAAAAAAAAATTAGAATAACAGTGGGAATTTTAAAAATTAAGTGGTAGTGGGATGCAAATATATAAAGAAAAAAAAACTTGAAACATTTTATCTGATGAAGAATCAAAATATGAGAATTACTGCAACAAAAAAATAACATTGCTTTTTTTCATCAGTTTGTTAAATAGATGACCTTGATATACTTTCATGGAGCTTCAATCAGTTCCACAAGGTTTTTCTCCATGTTTTTTGTTTCATATTAAAATGAAGTTTATTTTATTCATTATCAATGATTATTAAATTTTTTCTTTGAGTTTTACACAGGATAATATCTAATATGGATTAGGCACAGCCTACAGGCGAGCATCACATCTACACATAGACATGTACATATACAAATAGTAGTTTTGGGTTCTTTTCTTCATTATTCTTGATTATTTTTCTTTGTTCTTCAATTCAACTTAACCAGTTGATTCTATTGCTAAGGAGATTTTTTGGGCCGAGATATATTGGGGACGACTTTTTTTTAGGGGCGAAACAAGAAGGTCTAACGATTGTCCATTTTTTAAATAAATTAATCGTTTCATAGAAGCTGTAGTTTCCTTTCTAATTTTGTTGTTATTTTTAAACTGGATAGTTGTTTTTTATTCAAATTAAAAGGCTATTTCCTGTACTTCACTCCGATTGTCCATTCTATGCCGAAACTTAAAATCCATTTCCGGTTGGTATTGATCATATATTGATTCATCTCCTTACACACATGTTGCTGTTTAGCTGGCATCTTGCGATGCTCGCTAGTATTAATATGGATTAGGCACAGCCTACAGGCGAGCATCACATCTACACATAGACATGTACATATACAAATAGTAGTTTTGGGTTCTTTTCTTCATTATTCTTGATTATTTTTCTTTGTTCTTCAGTTCGACTTACCTAGTTAATTCTATTGCAAAGGAGATTTTATGTGCTGAGATATATTGGGGACGACTTTTTTTTTAGGGCTGATCGTTCTTTAGGGGCAAATCAAGAAGGTCTAATGATTGTCCATTTTTTAAATAAATTTATCGTTTCATGTAAAGAAGCTGTATGGTTTCCTTTCTAATTTTTTTGGGGTTATTTTTAAACTGGATAGTTATTTTTTATTCAAATTAAAAGGCTATTTCCTGTACTTCACTTCGATTGTCCATTCTATGCGGAAGCGATAATCTTGATATAAAAAATTATTGTTGATTTCTTTGTTGTTGAAGATGTGACATGCTATATTTGTTCAGAGAAATCCATTCTCTCAAAACAAATCAACGGTAGTGTATTTGTCATGTATCATTTGGTGCACTGTATTATTTTATGTATAAATAATATTTATTATTACATTTTGTATCAGTTTATTTACAAGCTGAAATCCGGCATTGTTTTGTTTACATTATATATGTACATAGAAATCCTACACTTTACATTTTGTTTATCAATGAAATCTTATTAATGCAGGGATTTCTTACATTTTACAGATATGATTTGAATTTCTAATCTTCAATTAGAACACAAATGTCTCAAAATAGAATAATAGTAGTTGGTTTGTTTGGTTTATGGTGTTTAACACCACTTTCAACAATATATCAGTTGTATCGTGGAGGTCAGTATTATTGGTGGAGGAAACCGAAATACACAGAGAAAACCACAGACCTGCAGCAAGCCACTGACAAACTTCATCACATAATGTTGTATCGAGTACACCTCGCCTGAGTGGGATTCGAACTCACAAAGTAAGTGGTGATAGGTACTGATTGCATGGGTAGTTGTAAATCAAACTAGCATACCTAGAAAATTAGAACAAAGATGCATCAAAATAGAATAATAGTAAGAATTTGATGTTTTATTAAGTACCATAATTGGGACCTAAAGGTATAAAACAAACTTAATGTGGTCAATACATTGTGGCTTTAGTTACCATTGTCTGTATTTCTTAATAAGTGAAAAATTGTGTTTTGACCCCTGCTATTGTTGAAGCTAGAGAGCTCTAAATAATTAAATATATGCCAAAAGTTAGTAAATTGTTTGTAGAAGACAAGGTTTGTGTTATACATGTACGATGGATTATAGAACTATAATAGTGGCTATTTAGAAGTTAGATCAGAATTTCAAATTTGCTTTAAATATTGTTAGTTTAACTTGTATTTAGTGACAAACTAGATATTATGTCCATGATTGTTTTATGATCACTTACATGTTGTGATTGTATTGAGCCATTTTCTTAAGAGTACAAGAATGGAAGATATGCTTAAGTTTATGAAATTATAACCAGCTTTTTATTTTATTTCTATTTAATATTAAATCGTAAATATATATTAAAGAAATACTTATAAAAATTATAAATATTGTGAACAAATTTTATTTTACTGATGAATTTATCAATATATATTGGATGAAGCCAGCTGTTTGTACAACATTGAAGTTACATATCAAATGAGATTTAACCTAAAAAAAATTCTATCTGTGATAAGAATTTGAATAGAGATTTCATTGTTTTCAACCAATTATTGTTACCTACCAAATATTTTACTGTTGTTGCAATTTTCATTTATTATTCATAGGTTTTTGTATTTGTAAAACAAGCAAAAATAATGCAGAATATTTTGTAGAATGTTATGGATGGACATATACAGAAATACATTTTCACTAAAGGTTACAATATAATTATGTTATTGGCAAAAAAAAAATTGAAAGAACATTGAGCAATTTATCAAAATGGAATTTGAATTTCAGAACTGGTCCATTTTACCAACAAAAACTTTGTAAGCATTTTTACTCAGGAAACTAATATTAGTTATATACCAAATTAATACTGAATCTCATCATCTTATAATATGACTGTGATATATTGAAATCCTGTTGTTTTAACTATGCTGTATTTGGTTATTAAAGCAATGCAAATGTTTTTTGTTCTTTATACCTATAAAGACCCATTTTTAGCTCGACTTTTCGAAGTAAAAAAGTCGAGCTATTGTCGCCACTCCGGCATCAGTGTCAGCGTCTGGGTCGGTTAAGTTTTTTTGTCAGAGTCCATTTCTCAAAAACTATCAACGGTATCCATTTGAAACTTGGAATACTTGTTCACTATCAAAAGAGGAACCAATTACAACAAGGCAGCTGACCCTGTGATTTGTATATCCAGAGTTATCTGCCCTTATTTTGATATAGTACATAGAAATTTGGGATATATTTTTAGTATAATTAAAATTTCTCAATAATTACAAAGCTATTAACTTGAAACTCAATACACTTGTAGAAAGTGTTGACCCCAATCAGTTGACAAGTTAAAAGTATGTATAACTTTGTAAATTGCTTGCAGTTTAATATCAGATACGAAAAAGTCGAGCGTGCAGCACCTGTGGGCGGTGCTCTTGTTATTTCCATAGGGTGGTGGTCAATTTTGTTTCCTATCACCAGCAGTGATGACATTGCAAGGTTCTTTCTTGACATGTTACCTGTAATTAATTATTACACATATTCTAATTAACAGCCTCTTGACTCTGGGATATAGAAATATGGTCTAGTTTTTCTGCTGTAGGTACAACCTCTCCAAAAGAGGAGTATGAATGTCGTGTGTGACAAATCAAATATACAATCAGCATTAGGATGGGACATAATGAATGTATGGAGAAATGCCATGATCCTTCAAGACAACTTGCAGTAACTCCTAATAAGCAAGATTTCTAGGTGTGGCTGTTAGCGGCCCCTTTCAAGAAGTAATTATTCATTTCTATTTATTTCATTTTATTTTTCCTGTGGCACCCGATACTTCCACCCAAAGGTTCAATTCAGTGCCATCTTTTTACCTAAATGAGGTATCGTTTGAAAATTAGTTCTCGTCATGAATAAACATAAGAGAAAACGGAAGGGACTATCAAGATTATACAATCCAGACACAGGACAACACTGGGCAGAAGACCCCACCAAAACCACAGGGGTAAACCTAGGTGCTCACGAAGGGGTAAGCGGTTCCTGTTTCTTATAATAAATGTAGCTTAAATACTGTTCCCTTGACATTTAAGAATAATCAAGCATTCTCATTAACAAAGTCAATTTACCATGAAAATGAGGTCAAGGTCCAGCAACAGGTGTGATATTATACTTAGACTAATCCAGGTGAAGATACCTGAGACACAGTTAAACCTGTCCTGATATTATACGTCAGACTAATCCAGGTGAAGATACCTGAGACACAGCTAAACCTGTCCTGATATTATACTTCAGACTAATCCTGGTGAAGATACCTGAGACACAGTTAAACCTGTCCTGATATTATACTTCAGACTAATCCAGGTGAAGATACCTGAGACACAGTTAAACCTGTCCTGATATTATACTTCAGACTAATCCTGGTGAAGATACCTGAGACACAGTTAAACCTGTCCTGATATTATACTTCAGACTAATCCAGGTGAAGATACCTGAGACACAGTTAAACCTGTCCTGATATTATACTTCAGACTAATCCTGGTGAAGATACCTGAGACACAGCTAAACCTGTCCTGATATTATACTTCAGACTAATCCTGGTGAAGATACCTGAGACACAGTTAAACCTGTCCTGATATTATACTTAGACTAATCCAGGTGAAAATACCTGAGACACAGCTAAACCTGTCCTGATATTATACTTAGACTAATCCAGGTGAAGATACCTGAGACACAGTTAAACCTGTCCTGATATTATACTTAAAGACTAATCCAGGTGAAGATACCTGAGACACAGCTAAGCCTGTCCTGATATTATACTTAGACTAATCCAGGTGAAGATACCTGAGACACAGTTAAACCTGTCCTGATATTATACTTAGACTAATCCAGGTGAAGATACCTGAGACACAGTTAAACCTGTCCTGATATTATACTTAGACTAATCCTGGTGAAGATACCTGAGACACAGTTAAACCTGTCCTGATATTATACTTAGACTAATCCAGGTGAAGATACCTGAGACACAGCTAAACCTGTCCTGATATTACACTTAGACTAATCCAGGTAAAGATATACGAGACACAGCTAAACCTGTCCTGATATTATACTTAAAGACTAATCCAGGTGAAAATACCTGAGACACAGCTAAACCTGTCCTGATATTATACTTAGACTAATCCAGGTGAAGATACCCGAGACACGGTTAAACCTGTCCTGATATTATACTTAAAGACTAATCCAGGTGAAGATACCCGAGACACAGTTAAACCTGTCCTGATATTATACTTAGACTAATCCAGGTGAAGATACCTGAGACACAGTTAAACCTGTCCTGATATTATACTTAAAGACTAATCCAGGTGAAGATACCTGAGACACAGTTAAACCTGTCCTGATATTATACTTAGACTAATCCAGGTGAAGATACCTGAGACACAGTTAAACCTGTCCTGATATTATACTTAGACTAATCCAGGTGAAGATACCTGAGACATGGTTAAACCTGTCCTGATATTATACTTCAGACTAATCCAGGTGAAGATACCTGAGACACAGTTAAACCTGTCCTGATATTATACTTAGACTAATCCAGGTGAAGATACCTGAGACACAGTTAAACCTGTCCTGATATTATACTTAGACTAATCCAGGTGAAGATACCTGAGACACAGCTAAACCTGTCCTGATATTATACTTAGACTAATCCAGGTGAAGATACCTGAGACACAGTTAAACCTGTCCTGATATTATACTTCAGACTAATCCTGGTGAAGATACCTGAGACACGGTTAAACCTGTCCTGATATTATACTTAGACTAATCCAGGTGAAGATACCTGAGACACAGCTAAACCTGTCCTGATATTATACTTCAGACTAATCCAGGTGAAGATACCCGAGACACAGTTAAACCTGTCCTGATATTATACTTCAGACTAATCCAGGTGAAGATACCTGAGACACAGCTAAACCTGTCCTGATATTATACTTCAGACTATTCCAGGTGAAGATACCTGAGACACAGTTAAACCTGTCCTGATATTATACTTCAGACTAATCCAGGTGAAGATACCTGAGACACAGTTAAACCTGTCCTGATATTATACTTCAGACTAATCCAGGTGAAGATACCCGAGACACAGTTAAACCTGTCCTGATATTATACTTAAGACTAATCCAGGTGAAGATACTTGAGACACAGTTAAACCTGTCCTGATATTATGCTTAGACTAATCCAGATGAAGATACCTGAGACACAGTTAAACCTGTCCTGATATTATACTTAGACTAATCCAGGTGAAGATACCCGAGACACAGTTAAACCTGTCCTGATATTATACTTCAGACTAATCCAGGTGAAGATACCTGAGACACAGCTAAACCTGTCCTGATATTATACTTCAGACTATTCCAGGTGAAGATACCTGAGACACAGTTAAACCTGTCCTGATATTATACTTAAAGACTAATCCAGGTGAAGATACCTGAGACACAGTTAAACCTGTCCTGATATTATACTTAGACTAATCCAGGTGAAGATACCTGAGACACAGTTAAACCTGTCCCAATATTATACTTCAGACTAATCCTGGTGAAGATACCTGAGACACAGTTAAACCTGTCCTGATATTATACTTAGACTAATCCAGGTGAAGATACCTGAGACACACCTAAACCTGTCCTGATGTTATACTTCAGACTAATCCTGGTGAAGATACCTGAGACACAGCTAAACCTGTCCTGATATTATACTTAAAGACTAATCCAGGTGAAGATACCTGAGACACAGTTAAACCTGTCCTGATATTATACTTAGACTAATCCTGGTGAAGATACCTGAGACACAGTTAAACCTGTCCTGATATTATACTTAGACTAATCCAGGTGAAGATACCTGAGACACAGTTAAACCTGTCCTGATATTATACTTCAGACTAATCCAGGTGAAGATACCTGAGACACAGTTAAACCTGTCCTGATATTATACTTAAAGACTAATCCAGGTGAAGATACCTGAGACACAGCTAAACCTGTCCTGATATTATACTTCAGACTAATCCTGGTGAAGATACCTGAGACACAGTTAAACCTGTCCTGATATTATACTTAAAGACTAATCCAGGTGAAGATACCTGAGACACAATTAAACCTGTCCTGATATTATACTTAGACTAATCCAGGTGAAGATACCTGAGACACAGCTAAACCTGTCCTGATATTATACTTAAAGACTAATCCAGGTGAAAATACCTGAGACACAGTTAAACCTGTCCTGATATTATACTAAAGACTAATCCAGGTGAAGATACCTGAGACACAGTTAAACCTGTCCTGATATTATACTTCAGACTAATCCTGGTGAAGATACCCGAGACACGGTTAAACCTGTCCTGATATTATACTTAAAGACTAATCCAGGTGAAGATACCTGAGACACAGTTAAACCTGTCCTGATATTATACTTCAGACTAATCCAGGTGAAGATACCTGAGACACAGTTCAACCTGTCCTGATATTATACTTCAGACTAATCCAGGTGAAAATACCTGAGACACAGCTAAACCTGTCCTGATATTATACTTCAGACTAATCCTGGTGAAGATACCTGAGACACAGTTCAACCTGTCCTGATATTATACTTCAGACTAATCCAGGTGAAGATACCTGAGACACAGTTAAACCTGTCCTGATATTATACTTCAGACTAATCCTGGTGAAGATACCTGAGACACAGTTAAACCTGTCCTGATATTATACTTCAGACTAATCCAGGTGAAGATACCTGAGACACAGTTAAACCTGTCCTGATATTATACTTCAGACTAATCCAGGTGAAGATACCTAAGACACAGCTAAACCTGTCCTGATATTATACTTCAGACTATTCCAGGTGAAGATACCTGAGACACAGTTAAACCTGTCCTGATATTATACTTAAAGACTAATCCAGGTGAAGATACCTGAGACACAGTTAAACCTGTCCTGATATTATACTTAGACTAATCCAGGTGAAGATACCTGAGACACAGTTAAACCTGTCCCAATATTATACTTCAGACTAATCCTGGTGAAGATACCTGAGACACAGTTAAACCTGTCCTGATATTATACTTAGACTAATCCAGGTGAAGATACCTGAGACACACCTAAACCTGTCCTGATGTTATACTTCAGACTAATCCTGGTGAAGATACCTGAGACACAGCTAAACCTGTCCTGATATTATACTTAAAGACTAATCCAGGTGAAGATACCTGAGACACAGTTAAACCTGTCCTGATATTATACTTAGACTAATCCTGGTGAAGATACCTGAGACACAGTTAAACCTGTCCTGATATTATACTTAGGCTAATCCAGGTGAAGATACCTGAGACACAGTTAAACCTGTCCTGATATTATACTTCAGACTAATCCAGGTGAATATACCTGAGACACAGTTAAACCTGTCCTGATATTATACTTAAAGACTAATCCAGGTGAAGATACCTGAGACACAGCTAAACCTGTCCTGATATTATACTTCAGACTAATCCTGGTGAAGATACCTGAGACACAGTTAAACCTGTCCTGATATTATACTTAAAGACTAATCCAGGTGAAGATACCTGAGACACAGTTAAACCTGTCCTGATATTATACTTAGACTAATCCAGGTGAAGATACCTGAGACACAGCTAAACCTGTCCTGATATTATACTTAAAGACTAATCCAGGTGAAAATACCTGAGACACAGTTAAACCTGTCCTGATATTATACTAAAGACTAATCCAGGTGAAGATACCTGAGACACAGTTAAACCTGTCCTGATATTATACTTCAGACTAATCCTGGTGAAGATACCCGAGACACGGTTAAACCTGTCCTGATATTATACTTAAAGACTAATCCAGGTGAAGATACCTGAGACACAGTTAAACCTGTCCTGATATTATACTTCAGACTAATCCAGGTGAAAATACCTGAGACACAGCTAAACCTGTCCTGATATTATACTTAGACTACTCCAGGTGAAGATACCTGAGACACAGTTCAACCTGTCCTGATATTATACTTCAGACTAATCCAGGTGAAAATACCTGAGACACAGCTAAACCTGTCCTGATATTATACTTCAGACTAATCCTGGTGAAGATACCTGAGACACAGTTCAACCTGTCCTGATATTATACTTCAGACTAATCCAGGTGAAGATACCTGAGACACAGTTAAACCTGTCCTGATATTATACTTCAGACTAATCCTGGTGAAGATACCTGAGACACAGTTAAACCTGTCCTGATATTATACTTCAGACTAATCCAGGTGAAGATACCTGAGACACAGTTAAACCTGTCCTGATATTATACTTCAGACTAATCCTGGTGAAGATACCTGAGACACAGCTAAACCTGTCCTGATTTTATACTTCAGACTAATCCTGGTGAAGATACCTGAGACACAGTTAAACCTGTCCTGATATTATACTTAGACTAATCCAGGTGAAAATACCTGAGACACAGCTAAACCTGTCCTGATATTATACTTTGACTAATCCAGGTGAAGATACCTGAGACACAGTTAAACCTGTCCTGATATTATACTTAAAGACTAATCCAGGTGAAGATACCTGAGACACAGCTAAGCCTGTCCTGATATTATACTTAGACTAATCCAGGTGAAGATACCTGAGACACAGTTAAACCTGTCCTGATATTATACTTAGACTAATCCAGGTGAAGATACCTGAGACACAGTTAAACCTGTCCTGATATTATACTTAGACTAATCCTGGTGAAGATACCTGAGACACAGTTAAACCTGTCCTGATATTATACTTAGACTAATCCAGGTGAAGATACCTGAGACACAGCTAAACCTGTCCTGATATTACACTTAGACTAATCCAGGTAAAGATATACGAGACACAGCTAAACCTGTCCTGATATTATACTTAAAGACTAATCCAGGTGAAAATACCTGAGACACAGCTAAACCTGTCCTGATATTATACTTAGACTAATCCAGGTGAAGATACCCGAGACACGGTTAAACCTGTCCTGATATTATACTTAAAGACTAATCCAGGTGAAGATACCCGAGACACAGTTAAACCTGTCCTGATATTATACTTAGACTAATCCAGGTGAAGATACCTGAGACACAGTTAAACCTGTCCTGATATTATACTTAAAGACTAATCCAG
This sequence comes from Bathymodiolus brooksi, assembly GCA_963680875.1. Classification (NCBI taxonomy): domain Eukaryota; kingdom Metazoa; phylum Mollusca; class Bivalvia; order Mytilida; family Modiolidae; genus Bathymodiolus; species Bathymodiolus brooksi. The sequence continues at coordinate 163,916,793 of OY804575.1, forward strand.
GTGAAGATACCTGAGACACAGTTAAACCTGTCCTGATATTATACTTAGACTAATCCAGGTGAAGATACCTGAGACATGGTTAAACCTGTCCTGATATTATACTTCAGACTAATCCAGGTGAAGATACCTGAGACACAGTTAAACCTGTCCTGATATTATACTTAGACTAATCCAGGTGAAGATACCTGAGACACAGTTAAACCTGTCCTGATATTATACTTAGACTAATCCAGGTGAAGATACCTGAGACACAGCTAAACCTGTCCTGATATTATACTTAGACTAATCCAGGTGAAGATACCTGAGACACAGTTAAACCTGTCCTGATATTATACTTCAGACTAATCCTGGTGAAGATACCTGAGACACGGTTAAACCTGTCCTGATATTATACTTAGACTAATCCAGGTGAAGATACCTGAGACACAGCTAAACCTGTCCTGATATTATACTTCAGACTAATCCAGGTGAAGATACCCGAGACACAGCTAAACCTGTCCTGATATTATACTTCAGACTATTCCAGGTGAAGATACCTGAGACACAGTTAAACCTGTCCTGATATTATACTTCAGACTAATCCAGGTGAAGATACCTGAGACACAGTTAAACCTGTCCTGATATTATACTTCAGACTAATCCAGGTGAAGATACCCGAGACACAGTTAAACCTGTCCTGATATTATACTTAAAGACTAATCCAGGTGAAAATACCTGAGACACAGTTAAACCTGTCCTGATATTATACTAAAGACTAATCCAGGTGAAGATACCTGAGACACAGTTAAACCTGTCCTGATATTATACTTCAGACTAATCCTGGTGAAGATACCCGAGACACGGTTAAACCTGTCCTGATATTATACTTAAAGACTAATCCAGGTGAAGATACCTGAGACACAGTTAAACCTGTCCTGATATTATACTTCAGACTAATCCAGGTGAAAATACCTGAGACACAGCTAAACCTGTCCTGATATTATACTTAGACTAATCCAGGTGAAGATACCTGAGACACACCTAAACCTGTCCTGATGTTATACTTCAGACTAATCCTGGTGAAGATACCTGAGACACAGCTAAACCTGTCCTGATATTATACTTAAAGACTAATCCAGGTGAAGATACCTGAGACACAGTTAAACCTGTCCTGATATTATACTTAGACTAATCCTGGTGAAGATACCTGAGACACAGTTAAACCTGTCCTGATATTATACTTAGACTAATCCAGGTGAAGATACCTGAGACACAGTTAAACCTGTCCTGATATTATACTTCAGACTAATCCAGGTGAAGATACCTGAGACACAGTTAAACCTGTCCTGATATTATACTTAAAGACTAATCCAGGTGAAGATACCTGAGACACAGCTAAACCTGTCCTGATATTATACTTCAGACTAATCCTGGTGAAGATACCTGAGACACAGTTAAACCTGTCCTGATATTATACTTAAAGACTAATCCAGGTGAAGATACCTGAGACACAGTTAAACCTGTCCTGATATTATACTTAGACTAATCCAGGTGAAGATACCTGAGACACAGCTAAACCTGTCCTGATATTATACTTAAAGACTAATCCAGGTGAAAATACCTGAGACACAGTTAAACCTGTCCTGATATTATACTAAAGACTAATCCAGGTGAAGATACCTGAGACACAGTTAAACCTGTCCTGATATTATACTTCAGACTAATCCTGGTGAAGATACCCGAGACACGGTTAAACCTGTCCTGATATTATACTTAAAGACTAATCCAGGTGAAGATACCTGAGACACAGTTAAACCTGTCCTGATATTATACTTCAGACTAATCCAGGTGAAGATACCTGAGACACAGCTAAACCTGTCCTGATATTATACTTAGACTACTCCAGGTGAAGATACCTGAGACACAGTTCAACCTGTCCTGATATTATACTTCAGACTAATCCAGGTGAAAATACCTGAGACACAGCTAAACCTGTCCTGATATTATACTTCAGACTAATCCTGGTGAAGATACCTGAGACACAGTTCAACCTGTCCTGATATTATACTTCAGACTAATCCAGGTGAAGATACCTGAGACACAGTTAAACCTGTCCTGATATTATACTTCAGACTAATCCTGGTGAAGATACCTGAGACACAGTTAAACCTGTCCTGATATTATACTTCAGACTAATCCAGGTGAAGATACCTGAGACACAGTTAAACCTGTCCTGATATTATACTTCAGACTAATCCTGGTGAAGATACCTGAGACACAGCTAAACCTGTCCTGATTTTATACTTCAGACTAATCCTGGTGAAGATACCTGAGACACAGTTAAACCTGTCCTGATATTATACTTAGACTAATCCAGGTGAAAATACCTGAGACACAGCTAAACCTGTCCTGATATTATACTTTGACTAATCCAGGTGAAGATACCTGAGACACAGTTAAACCTGTCCTGATATTATACTTAAAGACTAATCCAGGTGAAGATACCTGAGACACAGCTAAGCCTGTCCTGATATTATACTTAGACTAATCCAGGTGAAGATACCTGAGACACAGTTAAACCTGTCCTGATATTATACTTAGACTAATCCAGGTGAAGATACCTGAGACACAGTTAAACCTGTCCTGATATTATACTTAGACTAATCCTGGTGAAGATACCTGAGACACAGTTAAACCTGTCCTGATATTATACTTAGACTAATCCAGGTGAAGATACCTGAGACACAGCTAAACCTGTCCTGATATTACACTTAGACTAATCCAGGTAAAGATATACGAGACACAGCTAAACCTGTCCTGATATTATACTTAAAGACTAATCCAGGTGAAAATACCTGAGACACAGCTAAGCCTGTCCTGATATTATACTTAGACTAATCCAGGTGAAGATACCCGAGACACGGTTAAACCTGTCCTGATATTATACTTAAAGACTAATCCAGGTGAAGATACCCGAGACACAGTTAAACCTGTCCTGATATTATACTTAGACTAATCCAGGTGAAGATACCTGAGACACAGTTAAACCTGTCCTGATATTATACTTAAAGACTAATCCAGGTGAAGATACCTGAGACACAGTTAAACCTGTCCTGATATTATACTTAGACTAATCCAGGTGAAGATACCTGAGACACAGTTAAACCTGTCCTGATATTATACTTAGACTAATCCAGGTGAAGATACCTGAGACATGGTTAAACCTGTCCTGATATTATACTTCAGACTAATCCAGGTGAAGATACCTGAGACACAGTTAAACCTGTCCTGATATTATACTTAGACTAATCCAGGTGAAGATACCTGAGACACAGTTAAACCTGTCCTGATATTATACTTAGACTAATCCAGGTGAAGATACCTGAGACACAGCTAAACCTGTCCTGATATTATACTTAGACTAATCCAGGTGAAGATACCTGAGACACAGTTAAACCTGTCCTGATATTATACTTCAGACTAATCCTGGTGAAGATACCTGAGACACGGTTAAACCTGTCCTGATATTATACTTAGACTAATCCAGGTGAAGATACCTGAGACACAGCTAAACCTGTCCTGATATTATACTTCAGACTAATCCAGGTGAAGATACCCGAGACACAGTTAAACCTGTCCTGATATTATACTTCAGACTAATCCAGGTGAAGATACCTGAGACACAGCTAAACCTGTCCTGATATTATACTTCAGACTATTCCAGGTGAAGATACCTGAGACACAGTTAAACCTGTCCTGATATTATACTTCAGACTAATCCAGGTGAAGATACCTGAGACACAGTTAAACCTGTCCTGATATTATACTTCAGACTAATCCAGGTGAAGATACCCGAGACACAGTTAAACCTGTCCTGATATTATACTTAAGACTAATCCAGGTGAAGATACTTGAGACACAGTTAAACCTGTCCTGATATTATGCTTAGACTAATCCAGATGAAGATACCTGAGACACAGTTAAACCTGTCCTGATATTATACTTAGACTAATCCAGGTGAAGATACCCGAGACACAGTTAAACCTGTCCTGATATTATATTTCAGACTAATCCAGGTGAAGATACCTAAGACACAGCTAAACCTGTCCTGATATTATACTTCAGACTATTCCAGGTGAAGATACCTGAGACACAGTTAAACCTGTCCTGATATTATACTTAAAGACTAATCCAGGTGAAGATACCTGAGACACAGTTAAACCTGTCCTGATATTATACTTAGACTAATCCAGGTGAAGATACCTGAGACACAGTTAAACCTGTCCCAATATTATACTTCAGACTAATCCTGGTGAAGATACCTGAGACACAGTTAAACCTGTCCTGATATTATACTTAGACTAATCCAGGTGAAGATACCTGAGACACACCTAAACCTGTCCTGATGTTATACTTCAGACTAATCCTGGTGAAGATACCTGAGACACAGCTAAACCTGTCCTGATATTATACTTAAAGACTAATCCAGGTGAAGATACCTGAGACACAGTTAAACCTGTCCTGATATTATACTTAGACTAATCCTGGTGAAGATACCTGAGACACAGTTAAACCTGTCCTGATATTATACTTAGACTAATCCAGGTGAAGATACCTGAGACACAGTTAAACCTGTCCTGATATTATACTTCAGACTAATCCAGGTGAAGATACCTGAGACACAGTTAAACCTGTCCTGATATTATACTTAAAGACTAATCCAGGTGAAGATACCTGAGACACAGCTAAACCTGTCCTGATATTATACTTCAGACTAATCCTGGTGAAGATACCTGAGACACAGTTAAACCTGTCCTGATATTATACTTAAAGACTAATCCAGGTGAAGATACCTGAGACACAGTTAAACCTGTCCTGATATTATACTTAGACTAATCCAGGTGAAGATACCTGAGACACAGCTAAACCTGTCCTGATATTATACTTAAAGACTAATCCAGGTGAAAATACCTGAGACACAGTTAAACCTGTCCTGATATTATACTAAAGACTAATCCAGGTGAAGATACCTGAGACACAGTTAAACCTGTCCTGATATTATACTTCAGACTAATCCTGGTGAAGATACCCGAGACACGGTTAAACCTGTCCTGATATTATACTTAAAGACTAATCCAGGTGAAGATACCTGAGACACAGTTAAACCTGTCCTGATATTATACTTCAGACTAATCCAGGTGAAAATACCTGAGACACAGCTAAACCTGTCCTGATATTATACTTAGACTAATCCAGGTGAAGATACCCGAGACACGGTTAAATCTGTCCTGATATTATTCTTAGACTAATCCTGGTGAAGATACCTGAGACACAGTTAAACCCGTCTTGATATTATACTTAGACTAATCCAGGTGAAGATACCTGAGACAGAGTTAAACCTGTCCTGATATTATACTTAGACTAATCCAGGTGAAGATACCTGAGACAGTTAAACCTGTCCTGATATTATACTTAGACTAATCCAGGTGAAGATACCTGAGACACAGCTAAACCTGTCCTGATATTATACTTAAAGACTAATCCAGGTGAAGATACCTGAGACACAGTTAAACCTGTCCTGATATTATACTTAGACTAATCCAGGTGAAGATACCTGAGACAGTTAAACCTGTCCTGATATTATACTTCAGACTAATCCAGGTGAAGATACCTAAGACACAGTTAAACCTGTCCTGATATTATACTTAGACTAATCCAGGTGAAGATACCTGAGACACAGTTAAACCTGTCCCGATATTATAGTTAAAGACTAATCCAGGTGAAGATACCTGAGACACAGTTAAACCTGTCCTGATATTATACTTCAGACTAATCCAGGTGAAGATACCTGAGACACAGTTAAACCTGTCCTGATATTATACTTCAGACTAATCCAGGTGAAGATACCTGAGACACAGTTAAACCTGTCCTGATATTATACAAAAGACTAATCCAGGTGAAGATACCCGAGACACAGTTAAACCTGTCCTGATATTATACTTAAGACTAATCCAGGTGAAAATACCTGAGACACAGCTAAACCTGTCCTGATATTATACTTAGACTACTCCAGGTGAAGATACCTGAGACACAGTTCAACCTGTCCTGATATTATACTTCAGACTAATCCAGGTGAAAATACCTGAGACACAGCTAAACCTGTCCTGATATTATACTTCAGACTAATCCTGGTGAAGATACCTGAGACACAGTTCAACCTGTCCTGATATTATACTTCAGACTAATCCAGGTGAAGATACCTGAGACACAGTTAAACCTGTCCTGATATTATACTTCAGACTAATCCTGGTGAAGATACCTGAGACACAGTTAAACCTGTCCTGATATTATACTTCAGACTAATCCAGGTGAAGATACCTGAGACACAGTTAAACCTGTCCTGATATTATACTTCAGACTAATCCTGGTGAAGATACCTGAGACACAGCTAAACCTGTCCTGATTTTATACTTCAGACTAATCCTGGTGAAGATACCTGAGACACAGTTAAACCTGTCCTGATATTATACTTAGACTAATCCAGGTGAAAATACCTGAGACACAGCTAAACCTGTCCTGATATTATACTTTGACTAATCCAGGTGAAGATACCTGAGACACAGTTAAACCTGTCCTGATATTATACTTAAAGACTAATCCAGGTGAAGATACCTGAGACACAGCTAAGCCTGTCCTGATATTATACTTAGACTAATCCAGGTGAAGATACCTGAGACACAGTTAAACCTGTCCTGATATTATACTTAGACTAATCCAGGTGAAGATACCTGAGACACAGTTAAACCTGTCCTGATATTATACTTAGACTAATCCTGGTGAAGATACCTGAGACACAGTTAAACCTGTCCTGATATTATACTTAGACTAATCCAGGTGAAGATACCTGAGACACAGCTAAACCTGTCCTGATATTACACTTAGACTAATCCAGGTAAAGATATACGAGACACAGCTAAACCTGTCCTGATATTATACTTAAAGACTAATCCAGGTGAAAATACCTGAGACACAGCTAAGCCTGTCCTGATATTATACTTAGACTAATCCAGGTGAAGATACCTGAGACAGTTAAACCTGTCCTGATATTATACTTAGACTAATCCAGGTGAAGATACCTGAGACACAGCTAAACCTGTCCTGATATTATACTTAAAGACTAATCCAGGTGAAGATACCTGAGACACAGTTAAACCTGTCCTGATATTATACTTAGACTAATCCAGGTGAAGATACCTGAGACAGTTAAACCTGTCCTGATATTATACTTCAGACTAATCCAGGTGAAGATACCTAAGACACAGTTAAACCTGTCCTGATATTATACTTAGACTAATCCAGGTGAAGATACCTGAGACACAGTTAAACCTGTCCCGATATTATAGTTAAAGACTAATCCAGGTGAAGATACCTGAGACACAGTTAAACCTGTCCTGATATTATACTTCAGACTAATCCAGGTGAAGATACCTGAGACACAGTTAAACCTGTCCTGATATTATACTTCAGACTAATCCAGGTGAAGATACCTGAGACACAGTTAAACCTGTCCTGATATTATACAAAAGACTAATCCAGGTGAAGATACCCGAGACACAGTTAAACCTGTCCTGATATTATACTTAAGACTAATCCAGGTGAAAATACCTGAGACACAGCTAAACCTGTCCTGATATTATACTTAGACTACTCCAGGTGAAGATACCTGAGACACAGTTCAACCTGTCCTGATATTATACTTCAGACTAATCCAGGTGAAAATACCTGAGACACAGCTAAACCTGTCCTGATATTATACTTCAGACTAATCCTGGTGAAGATACCTGAGACACAGTTCAACCTGTCCTGATATTATACTTCAGACTAATCCAGGTGAAGATACCTGAGACACAGTTAAACCTGTCCTGATATTATACTTCAGACTAATCCTGGTGAAGATACCTGAGACACAGTTAAACCTGTCCTGATATTATACTTCAGACTAATCCAGGTGAAGATACCTGAGACACAGTTAAACCTGTCCTGATATTATACTTCAGACTAATCCTGGTGAAGATACCTGAGACACAGCTAAACCTGTCCTGATTTTATACTTCAGACTAATCCTGGTGAAGATACCTGAGACACAGTTAAACCTGTCCTGATATTATACTTAGACTAATCCAGGTGAAAATACCTGAGACACAGCTAAACCTGTCCTGATATTATACTTTGACTAATCCAGGTGAAGATACCTGAGACACAGTTAAACCTGTCCTGATATTATACTTAAAGACTAATCCAGGTGAAGATACCTGAGACACAGCTAAGCCTGTCCTGATATTATACTTAGACTAATCCAGGTGAAGATACCTGAGACACAGTTAAACCTGTCCTGATATTATACTTAGACTAATCCAGGTGAAGATACCTGAGACACAGTTAAACCTGTCCTGATATTATACTTAGACTAATCCTGGTGAAGATACCTGAGACACAGTTAAACCTGTCCTGATATTATACTTAGACTAATCCAGGTGAAGATACCTGAGACACAGCTAAACCTGTCCTGATATTACACTTAGATTAATCCAGGTAAAGATATACGAGACACAGCTAAACCTGTCCTGATATTATACTTAAAGACTAATCCAGGTGAAAATACCTGAGACACAGCTAAGCCTGTCCTGATATTATACTTAGACTAATCCAGGTGAAGATACCCGAGACACGGTTAAACCTGTCCTGATGTTATACTTAAAGACTAATCCAGGTGAAGATACCCGAGACACAGTTAAACCTGTCCTGATATTATACTTAGACTAATCCAGGTGAAGATACCTGAGACACAGTTAAACCTGTCCTGATATTATACTTAGACTAATCCAGGTGAAGATACCTGAGACATGGTTAAACCTGTCCTGATATTATACTTCAGACTAATCCAGGTGAAGATACCTGAGACACAGTTAAACCTGTCCTGATATTATACTTAGACTAATCCAGGTGAAGATACCTGAGACACAGTTAAACCTGTCCTGATATTATACTTAGACTAATCCAGGTGAAGATACCTGAGACACAGCTAAACCTGTCCTGATATTATACTTAGACTAATCCAGGTGAAGATACCTGAGACACAGTTAAACCTGTCCTGATATTATACTTCAGACTAATCCTGGTGAAGATACCTGAGACACGGTTAAACCTGTCCTGATATTATACTTAGACTAATCCAGGTGAAGATACCTGAGACACAGCTAAACCTGTCCTGATATTATACTTCAGACTAATCCAGGTGAAGATACCCGAGACACAGTTAAACCTGTCCTGATATTATACTTCAGACTAATCCAGGTGAAGATACCTGAGACACAGCTAAACCTGTCCTGATATTATACTTCAGACTATTCCAGGTGAAGATACCTGAGACACAGTTAAACCTGTCCTGATATTATACTTCAGACTAATCCAGGTGAAGATACCTGAGACACAGTTAAACCTGTCCTGATATTATACTTCAGACTAATCCAGGTGAAGATACCCGAGACACAGTTAAACCTGTCCTGATATTATACTTAAGACTAATCCAGGTGAAGATACTTGAGACACAGTTAAACCTGTCCTGATATTATGCTTAGACTAATCCAGATGAAGATACCTGAGACACAGTTAAACCTGTCCTGATATTATACTTAGACTAATCCAGGTGAAGATACCCGAGACACAGCTAAACCTGTCCTGATATTATACTTAAAGACTAATCCAGGTGAAGATACTTGAGACACAGTTAAACCTGTCCTGATATTATGCTTAGACTAATCCAGATGAAGATACCTGAGACACAGTTAAACCTGTCCTGATATTATACTTCAGACTAATCCAGGTGAAGATACCCGAGACACAGTTAAACCTGTCCTGATATTATACTTCAGACTAATCCAGGTGAAGATACCTGAGACACAGCTAAACCTGTCCTGATATTATACTTCAGATTATTCCAGGTGAAGATACCTGAGACACAGTTAAACCTGTCCTGATATTATACTTCAGACTAATCCAGGTGAAGATACCTGAGACACAGTTAAACCTGTCCTGATATTATACTTCAGACTAATCCAGGTGAAGATACCCGAGACACAGTTAAACCTGTCCTGATATTATACTTCAGACTAATCCAGGTGAAGATACTTGAGACACAGTTAAACCTGTCCTGATATTATGCTTAGACTAATCCAGATGAAGATACCTGAGACACAGTTAAACCTGTCCTGATATTATACTTAGACTAATCCAGGTGAAGATACCCGAGACACAGTTAAACCTGTCCTGATATTATACTTCAGACTAATCCAGGTGAAGATACCTAAGACACAGCTAAACCTGTCCTGATATTATACTTCAGACTATTCCAGGTGAAGATACCTGAGACACAGTTAAACCTGTCCTGATATTATACTTAAAGACTAATCCAGGTGAAGATACCTGAGACACAGTTAAACCTGTCCTGATATTATACTTAGACTAATCCAGGTGAAGATACCTGAGACACAGTTAAACCTGTCCCAATATTATACTTCAGACTAATCCTGGTGAAGATACCTGAGACACAGTTAAACCTGTCCTGATATTATACTTAGACTAATCCAGGTGAAGATACCTGAGACACACCTAAACCTGTCCTGATGTTATACTTCAGACTAATCCTGGTGAAGATACCTGAGACACAGCTAAACCTGTCCTGATATTATACTTAAAGACTAATCCAGGTGAAGATACCTGAGACACAGTTAAACCTGTCCTGATATTATACTTAGACTAATCCTGGTGAAGATACCTGAGACACAGTTAAACCTGTCCTGATATTATACTTAGACTAATCCAGGTGAAGATACCTGAGACACAGTTAAACCTGTCCTGATATTATACTTCAGACTAATCCAGGTGAAGATACCTGAGACACAGTTAAACCTGTCCTGATATTATACTTAAAGACTAATCCAGGTGAAGATACCTGAGACACAGCTAAACCTGTCCTGATATTATACTTCAGACTAATCCTGGTGAAGATACCCGAGACACAGTTAAACCTGTCCTGATATTATACTTAAAGACTAATCCAGGTGAAGATACCTGAGACACAGTTAAACCTGTCCTGATATTATACTTAGACTAATCCAGGTGAAGATACCTGAGACACAGCTAAACCTGTCCTGATATTATACTTAAAGACTAATCCAGGTGAAAATACCTGAGACACAGTTAAACCTGTCCTGATATTATACTAAAGACTAATCCAGGTGAAGATACCTGAGACACAGTTAAACCTGTCCTGATATTATACTTCAGACTAATCCTGGTGAAGATACCCGAGACACGGTTAAACCTGTCCTGATATTATACTTAAAGACTAATCCAGGTGAAGATACCTGAGACACAGTTAAACCTGTCCTGATATTATACTTCAGACTAATCCAGGTGAAAATACCTGAGACACAGCTAAACCTGTCCTGATATTATACTTAGACTAATCCAGGTGAAGATACCCGAGACACGGTTAAATCTGTCCTGATATTATTCTTAGACTAATCCTGGTGAAGATACCTGAGACACAGTTAAACCCATCTTGATATTATACTTAGACTAATCCAGGTGAAGATACCTGAGACAGAGTTAAACCTGTCCTGATATTATACTTAGACTAATCCAGGTGAAGATACCTGAGACAGTTAAACCTGTCCTGATATTATACTTAGACTAATCCAGGTGAAGATACCTGAGACACAGCTAAACCTGTCCTGATATTATACTTAAAGACTAATCCAGGTGAAGATACCTGAGACACAGTTAAACCTGTCCTGATATTATACTTAGACTAATCCAGGTGAAGATACCTGAGACAGTTAAACCTGTCCTGATATTATACTTCAGACTAATCCAGGTGAAGATACCTAAGACACAGTTAAACCTGTCCTGATATTATACTTAGACTAATCCAGGTGAAGATACCTGAGACACAGTTAAACCTGTCCCGATATTATAGTTAAAGACTAATCCAGGTGAAGATACCTGAGACACAGTTAAACCTGTCCTGATATTATACTTCAGACTAATCCAGGTGAAGACACCTGAGACACAGTTAAACCTGTCCTGATATTATACTTCAGACTAATCCAGGTGAAGATACCTGAGACACAGTTAAACCTGTCCTGATATTATACAAAAGACTAATCCAGGTGAAGATACCCGAGACACAGTTAAACCTGTCCTGATATTATACTTAAGACTAATCCAGGTGAAGATACTTGAGACACAGTTAAACCTGTCCTGATATTATGCTTAGACTAATCCAGATGAAGATACCTGAGACACAGTTAAACCTGTCCTGATATTATACTTAGACTAATCCAGGTGAAGATACCTGAGACACAGCTAAACCTGTCCTGATATTATACTTAGACTAATCCAGGTGAAAATACCTGAGACACAGTTAAACCTGTCCTGATATTATACTTAGACTAATCCTGGTGAAGATACCTGAGACACAGTTAAACCTGTCCTGATATTATACTTCAGACTAATCCAGGTGAAGATACCTGAGACACAGTTAAACCTGTCGTGATATTATACTTAAAGACTAATCCAGGTGAAGATACCTGAGACACAGTTAAACCTGTCCTGATATTATACTTCAGACTAATCCAGGTGAAAATACCTGAGACACAGCTAAACCTGTCCTGATATTATACTTAGACTAATCCTGGTTAAGATACCTGAGACACAGCTAAACCTGTCCTGATATTATACTTAGACTAATCCAGGTGAAGATACCTGAGACACAGTTAAACCTGTCCTGATATTATAGTTAAAGACTAATCCAGGTGAAGATACCTGAGACACAGTTAAACCTGTCGTGATATTATACATAAGACTAATCCAGGTGAAGATACCTGAGACACAGTTAAACCTGTCCTGATATTATACTTCAGACTAATCCAGGTGAAAATACCTGAGACACAGCTAAACCTGTCCTGATATTATACTTCAGACTAATCCAGGAGAAGATACCTGAGACACGGTTAAACCTGTCCTGATATTATACTTAAAGACTAATCCAGGTGAAAATACCTGAGACACAGCTAAACCTGTCCTGATATTATACTTCAGACTAATCCTGGTGAAGATACCTGAGACACAGCTAAACCTGACCTGATATTATACTTAGACTAATCCAGGTGAAGATACCTGAGACACAGTTAAACCTGTCCTGATATTATACTTCAGACTAATCCAGGTGAAGATACCTGAGACACAGCTAAACCTGTCCTGATATTATACTTAGACTAATCCAGGTGAAGATACCTGAGACACAGTTAAACCTGTCCTGATATTATACTTCAGACTAATCCTGGTGAAAATACCTGAGACACAGTTAAACCTGTCCTGATATTATACTTCAGACTAATCCTGGTGAAGATACCTGAGACACAGCTAAACCTGTCCTGATATTATACTAAAGACTAATCCAGGTGAAGATACCTGAGACACAGTTAAACCTGTCCTGATATTATACTTAAAGACTAATCCAGGTGAAGATACCTGAGACACAGCTAAACCTGTCCTGATATTATACTTCAGACTAATCCAGGTGAAGATACCTGAGACACAGTTAAACCTGTCCTGATATTATACTTCAGACTAATCCAGGTGAAAATACCTGAGACACAGCTAAACCTGTCCTGATATTATACTTAGACTAATCCAGGTGAAGATACCTGAGACACAGTTAATCCTGTCTTGATATTATACTTAAAGACTAATCCAGGTGAAGATACCTGAGACACAGCTAAGCCTGTCCTGATATTATACTTAGACTAATCCAGGTGAAGATACCTGAGACACAGTTAAACCTGTCCTGATATTATACTTAGACTAATCCAGGTGAAGATACCTGAGACACAGTTAAACCTGTCCTGATATTATACTTAGACTAATCCTGGTGAAGATACCTGAGACACAGTTAAACCTGTCCTGATATTATACTTAGACTAATCCAGGTAAAGATACACGAGACACAGCTAAACCTGTCCTGATATTATACTTAAAGACTAATCCAGGTGAAAATACCTGAGACACAGCAAAACCTGTCCTGATATTATACTTAGACTAATCCAGGTGAAGATACCCGAGACACGGTTAAACCTGTCCTGATATTATACTTAAAGACTAATCCAGGTGAAGATACCTGAGACACAGTTAAACCTGTCCTGATATTATACTTAAAGACTAATCCAGGTGAAGATACCTGAGACACAGTTAAACCTGTCCTGATATTATACTTAGACTAATCCAGGTGAAGATACCTGAGACACAGTTAAACCTGTCCTGATATTATACTTAGACTAATCCAGGTGAAGATACCTGAGACATGGTTAAACCTGTCCTGATATTATACTTCAGACTAATCCAGGTGAAGATACCTGAGACACAGTTAAACCTGTCCTGATATTATACTTAGACTAATCCAGGTGAAGATACCTGAGACACAGCTAAACCTGTCCTGATATTATACTTAGACTAATCCAGGTGAAGATACCTGAGACACAGTTAAACCTGTCCTGATATTATACTTCAGACTAATCCTGGTGAAGATACCTGAGACACGGTTAAACCTGTCCTGATATTATACTTAGACTAATCCAGGTGAAGATACCTGAGACACAGTTAAACCTGTCCTGATATTATACTTCAGACTAATCCAGGTGAAAATACCTGAGACACAGCTAAACCTGTCCTGATATTATACTTAGACTAATCCAGGTGAAGATACCCGAGACACGGTTAAACCTGTCCTGATATTATACTTAAAGACTAATCCAGGTGAAGATACCTGAGACACAGTTAAACCTGTCCTGATATTATACTTAAAGACTAATCCAGGTGAAGATACCTGAGACACAGTTAAACCTGTCCTGATATTATACTTAGACTAATCCAGGTGAAGATACCTGAGACACAGTTAAACCTGTCCTGATATTATACTTAGACTAATCCAGGTGAAGATACCTGAGACATGGTTAAACCTGTCCTGATATTATACTTCAGACTAATCCAGGTGAAGATACCTGAGACACAGTTAAACCTGTCCTGATATTATACTTAGATTAATCCAGGTGAAGATACCTGAGACACAGCTAAACCTGTCCTGATATTATACTTAGACTAATCCAGGTGAAGATACCTGAGACACAGTTAAACCTGTCCTGATATTATACTTCAGACTAATCCTGGTGAAGATACCTGAGACACGGTTAAACCTGTCCTGATATTATACTTAGACTAATCCAGGTGAAGATACCTGAGACACAGTTAAACCTGTCCTGATATTATAATTAGACTAATCCAGGTGAAGATACCTGAGACACAGCTAAACCTGTCCTGATATTATACTTCAGACTAATCCAGGTGAAGATACCCGAGACACAGTTAAACCTGTCCTGATATTATACTTCAGACTAATCCAGGTGAAGATACCTGAGACACAGCTAAACCTGTCCTGATATCATACTTCAGACTATTCCAGGTGAAGATACCTGAGACACAGTTAAACCTGTCCTGATATTATACTTAAAGACTAATCCAGGTGAAGATACCTGAGACACAGTTAAACCTGTCCTGATATTATACTTAGACTAATCCAGGTGAAGATACCTGAGACACAGTTAAACCTGTCCCAATATTATACTTCAGACTAATCCTGGTGAAGATACCTGAGACACAGTTAAAACTGTCCTGATATTATACTTAGACTAATCCAGGTGAAGATACCTGAGACACAGTTAAACCTGTCCTGATATTATAGTTAAAGACTAATCCAGGTGAAGATACCTGAGACACAGTTAAACCTGTCCTGATATTATAGTTAAAGACTAATCCAGGTGAAAATACCTGAGACACAGCTAAACCTGTCCTGATATTATACTTAGACTAATCCAGGTGAAGATACCCGAGACACGGTTAAACCTGTCCTGATATTATACTTAAAGACTAATCCAGGTGAAGATACCTGAGACACAGTTAAACCTGTCCTGATATTATACTTAGACTAATCCAGGTGAAGATACCTGAGACACAGTTAAACCTGTCCTGATATTATACTTAAAGACTAATCCAGGTGAAGATACCTGAGACACAGTTAAACCTGTCCTGATATTATACTTAGACTAATCCAGGTGAAGATACCTGAGACACAGTTAAACCTGTCCTGATATTATACTTAGATTAATCCAGGTGAAGATACCTGAGACATGGTTAAACCTGTCCTGATATTATACTTCAGACTAATCCAGGTGAAGATACCTGAGACACAGTTAAACCTGTTCTGATATTATACTTAGACTAATCCAGGTGAAGATACCTGAGACACAGCTAAACCTGTCCTGATATTATTCTTAGACTAATCCAGGTGAAGATACCTGAGACACAGTTAAACCTGTCCTGATATTATACTTCAGACTAATCCTGGTGAAGATACCTGAGACACGGTTAAACCTGTCCTGATATTATACTTAGACTAATCCAGGTGAAGATACCTGAGACACAGTTAAACCTGTCCTGATATTATACTTAGACAAATCCAGGTGAAGATACCTGAGACACAGCTAAACCTGTCCTGATATTATACTTCAGACTAATCCAGGTGAAGATACCCGAGACACAGTTAAACCTGTCCTGATATTATACTTCAGACTAATCCAGGTGAAGATACCTGAGACACAGCTAAACCTGTCCTGATATTATACTTCAGACTATTCCAGGTGAAGATACCTGAGACACAGTTAAACCTGTCCTGATATTATACTTAAAGACTAATCCAGGTGAAGATACCTGAGACACAGTTAAACCTGTCCTGATATTATACTTAGACTAATCCAGGTGAAGATACCTGAGACACAGTTAAACCTGTCCCAATATTATACTTCAGACTAATCCTGGTGAAGATACCTGAGACACAGTTAAACCTGTCCTGATATTATACTTAGACTAATCCAGGTGAAGATACCTGAGACACAGTTAAACCTGTCCTGATATTATAGTTAAAGACTAATCCAGGTGAAGATACCTGAGACACAGGTAAACCTGTCCTGATATTATACTTAGACTAATCCAGGTGAAGATACCCGAGACACGTTAAACCTGTCCTGATATTATACTTAGACTAATCCTGGTGAAGATACCTGAGACACAGTTAAACCCGTCTTGATATTATACTTAGACTAATCCAGGTGAAGATACCTGAGACACAGTTAAACCTGTCCTGATATTATACTTAGACTAATCCAGGTGAAGATACCTGAGACAGTTAAACCTGTCCTGATATTATACTTAGACTAATCCAGGTGAAGATACCTGAGACACAGCTAAACCTGTCCTGATATTATACTTAAAGACTAATCCAGGTGAAGATACCTGAGACACAGTTAAACCTGTCCCGATATTATACTTAGACTAATCCAGGTGAAGATACCTGAGGCAGTTAAACCTGTCCTGATATTATACTAAAGACTAATCCAGGTGAAGATACCTAAGACACAGTTAAACCTGTCCTGATATTATACTTAGACTAATCCAGGTGAAGATACCTGAGACACAGTTAAACCTGTCCCGATATTATACTTAAAGACTAATCCAGGTGAAGATACCTGAGACACAGTTAAACCTGTCCTGATATTATACTTCAGACTAATCCAGGTGAAGATACCTGAGACACAGTTAAACCTGTCCTGATATTATACTTCAGACTAATCCAGGTGAAGATACCTGAGACACAGTTAAACCTGACCTGATATTATACAAAAGACTAATCCAGGTGAAGATACCCGAGACACAGTTAAACCTGTCCTGATATTATACTTAAGACTAATCCAGGTGAAGATACTTGAGACACAGTTAAACCTGTCCTGATATTATGCTTAGACTAATCCAGATGAAGATACCTGAGACACAGTTAAACCTGTCCTGATATTATACTTAGACTAATCCAGGTGAAGATACCCGAGACACAGTTAAACCTGTCCCGATATTATACTTCAGACTAATCCAGGTGAAGATACCTGAGACACAGCTAAACCTGTCCTGATATTATACTTCAGACTATTCCAGGTGAAGATACCTGAGACACAGTTAAACCTGTCCTGATATTATACTTAAAGACTAATCCAGGTGAAGATACCTGAGACACAGTTAAACCTGTCCTGATATTATACTTAGACTAATCCAGGTGAAGATACCTGAGACACAGTTAAACCTGTCCCAATATTATACTTCAGACTAATCCTGGTGAAGATACCTGAGACACAGTTAAACCTGTCCTGATATTATGCTTAGACTAATCCAGGTGAAGATACCTGAGACACAGCTAAACCTGTCCTGATATTATACTTAGACTAATCCAGGTGAAGATACCTGAGACACAGTTAAACCTGTCCTGATATTATAGTTAAAGACTAATCCAGGTGAAGATACCTGAGACACAGTTAAACCTGTCGTGATATTATACATAAGACTAATCCAGGTGAAGATACCTGAGACACAGTTAAACCTGTCCTGATATTATACTTCAGACTAATCCAGGTGAAAATACCTGAGACACAGCTAAACCTGTCCTGATATTATACTTCAGACTAATCCAGGAGAAGATACCTGAGACACGGTTAAACCTGTCCTGATATTATACTTAAAGACTAATCCAGGTGAAAATACCTGAGACACAGCTAAACCTGTCCTGATATTATACTTCAGACTAATCCTGGTGAATATACCTGAGACACAGCTAAACCTGTCCTGATATTATACTTAGACTAATCCAGGTGAAGATACCTGAGACACAGTTAAACCTGTCCTGATATTATACTTCAGACTAATCCAGGTGAAGATACCTGAGACACAGCTAAACCTGTCCTGATATTATACTTAGACTAATCCAGGTGAAGATATCTGAGACACAGTTAAACCTGTTCTGATATTATACTTCAGACTAATCCTGGTGAAAATACCTGAGACACAGTTAAACCTGTCCTGATATTATACTTCAGACTAATCCTGGTGAAGATACCTGAGACACAGCTAAACCTGTCCTGATATTATACTAAAGACTAATCCAGGTGAAGATACCTGAGACACAGTTAAACCTGTCCTGATATTATACTTAAAGACTAATCCAGGTGAAGATACCTGAGACACAGCTAAACCTGTCCTGATATTATACTTCAGACTAATCCAGGTGAAGATACCTGAGACACAGTTAAACCTGTCCTGATATTATACTTCAGACTAATCCAGGTGAAAATACCTGAGACACAGCTAAACCTGTCCTGATATTATACTTCAGACTAATCCAGGTGAAGATACCCGAGACACAGTTAAACCTGTCCTGATATTATACTTAAGACTAATCCAGGTGAAGATACTTGAGACACAGTTAAACCTGTCCTGATATTATGCTTAGACTAATCCAGATGAAGATACCTGAGACACAGTTAAACCTGTCCTGATATTATACTTAGACTAATCCAGGTGAAGATACCCGAGACACAGTTAAACCTGTCCTGATATTATACTTCAGACTAATCCAGGTGAAGATACCTAAGACACAGCTAAACCTGTCCTGATATTATACTTCAGACTATTCCAGGTGAAGATACCTGAGACACAGTTAAACCTGTCCTGATATTATACTTAAAGACTAATCCAGGTGAAGATACCTGAGACACAGTTAAACCTGTCCTGATATTATACTTAGACTAATCCAGGTGAAGATACCTGAGACACAGTTAAACCTGTCCCAATATTATACTTCAGACTAATCCTGGTGAAGATACCTGAGACACAGTTAAACCTGTCCTGATATTATACTTAGACTAATCCAGGTGAAGATACCTGAGACACACCTAAACCTGTCCTGATGTTATACTTCAGACTAATCCTGGTGAAGATACCTGAGACACAGCTAAACCTGTCCTGATATTATACTTAAAGACTAATCCAGGTGAAGATACCTGAGACACAGTTAAACCTGTCCTGATATTATACTTAGACTAATCCTGGTGAAGATACCTGAGACACAGTTAAACCTGTCCTGATATTATACTTAGACTAATCCAGGTGAAGATACCTGAGACACAGTTAAACCTGTCCTGATATTATACTTCAGACTAATCCAGGTGAAGATACCTGAGACACAGTTAAACCTGTCCTGATATTATACTTAAAGACTAATCCAGGTGAAGATACCTGAGACACAGCTAAACCTGTCCTGATATTATACTTCAGACTAATCCTGGTGAAGATACCCGAGACACGGTTAAACCTGTCCTGATATTATACTTAAAGACTAATCCAGGTGAAGATACCTGAGACACAGTTAAACCTGTCCTGATATTATACTTCAGACTAATCCAGGTGAAAATACCTGAGACACAGCTAAACCTGTCCTGATATTATACTTAGACTAATCCAGGTGAAGATACCCGAGACACGGTTAAATCTGTCCTGATATTATTCTTAGACTAATCCTGGTGAAGATACCTGAGACACAGTTAAACCCATCTTGATATTATACTTAGACTAATCCAGGTGAAGATACCTGAGACAGAGTTAAACCTGTCCTGATATTATACTTAGACTAATCCAGGTGAAGATACCTGAGACAGTTAAACCTGTCCTGATATTATACTTAGACTAATCCAGGTGAAGATACCTGAGACACAGCTAAACCTGTCCTGATATTATACTTAAAGACTAATCCAGGTGAAGATACCTGAGACACAGTTAAACCTGTCCTGATATTATACTTAGACTAATCCAGGTGAAGATACCTGAGACAGTTAAACCTGTCCTGATATTATACTTCAGACTAATCCAGGTGAAGATACCTAAGACACAGTTAAACCTGTCCTGATATTATACTTAGACTAATCCAGGTGAAGATACCTGAGACACAGTTAAACCTGTCCCGATATTATAGTTAAAGACTAATCCAGGTGAAGATACCTGAGACACAGTTAAACCTGTCCTGATATTATACTTCAGACTAATCCAGGTGAAGATACCTGAGACACAGTTAAACCTGTCCTGATATTATACTTCAGACTAATCCAGGTGAAGATACCTGAGACACAGTTAAACCTGTCCTGATATTATACAAAAGACTAATCCAGGTGAAGATACCCGAGACACAGTTAAACCTGTCCTGATATTATACTTAAGACTAATCCAGGTGAAGATACTTGAGACACAGTTAAACCTGTCCTGATATTATGCTTAGACTAATCCAGATGAAGATACCTGAGACACAGTTAAACCTGTCCTGATATTATACTTAGACTAATCCAGGTGAAGATACCTGAGACACAGCTAAACCTGTCCTGATATTATACTTAGACTAATCCAGGTGAAAATACCTGAGACACAGTTAAACCTGTCCTGATATTATACTTAGACTAATCCTGGTGAAGATACCTGAGACACAGTTAAACCTGTCCTGATATTATACTTCAGACTAATCCAGGTGAAGATACCTGAGACACAGTTAAACCTGTCGTGATATTATACTTAAAGACTAATCCAGGTGAAGATACCTGAGACACAGTTAAACCTGTCCTGATATTATACTTCAGACTAATCCAGGTGAAAATACCTGAGACACAGCTAAACCTGTCCTGATATTATACTTAGACTAATCCTGGTGAAGATACCTGAGACACAGCTAAACCTGTCCTGATATTATACTTAGACTAATCCAGGTGAAGATACCTGAGACACAGTTAAACCTGTCCTGATATTATAGTTAAAGACTAATCCAGGTGAAGATACCTGAGACACAGTTAAACCTGTCGTGATATTATACATAAGACTAATCCAGGTGAAGATACCTGAGACACAGTTAAACCTGTCCTGATATTATACTTCAGACTAATCCAGGTGAAAATACCTGAGACACAGCTAAACCTGTCCTGATATTATACTTCAGACTAATCCAGGAGAAGATACCTGAGACACGGTTAAACCTGTCCTGATATTATACTTAAAGACTAATCCAGGTGAAAATACCTGAGACACAGCTAAACCTGTCCTGATATTATACTTCAGACTAATCCTGGTGAAGATACCTGAGACACAGCTAAACCTGTCCTGATATTATACTTAGACTAATCCAGGTGAAGATACCTGAGACACAGTTAAACCTGTCCTGATATTATACTTCAGACTAATCCAGGTGAAGATACCTGAGACACAGCTAAACCTGTCCTGATATTATACTTAGACTAATCCAGGTGAAGATACCTGAGACACAGTTAAACCTGTCCTGATATTATACTTCAGACTAATCCTGGTGAAAATACCTGAGACACAGTTAAACCTGTCCTGATATTATACTTCAGACTAATCCTGGTGAAGATACCTGAGACACAGCTAAACCTGTCCTGATATTATACTAAAGACTAATCCAGGTGAAGATACCTGAGACACAGTTAAACCTGTCCTGATATTATACTTAAAGACTAATCCAGGTGAAGATACCTGAGACACAGCTAAACCTGTCCTGATATTATACTTCAGACTAATCCAGGTGAAGATACCTGAGACACAGTTAAACCTGTCCTGATATTATACTTCAGACTAATCCAGGTGAAAATACCTGAGACACAGCTAAACCTGTCCTGATATTATACTTAGACTAATCCAGGTGAAGATACCTGAGACACAGTTAATCCTGTCTTGATATTATACTTAAAGACTAATCCAGGTGAAGATACCTGAGACACAGCTAAGCCTGTCCTGATATTATACTTAGACTAATCCAGGTGAAGATACCTGAGACACAGTTAAACCTGTCCTGATATTATACTTAGACTAATCCAGGTGAAGATACCTGAGACACAGTTAAACCTGTCCTGATATTATACTTAGACTAATCCTGGTGAAGATACCTGAGACACAGTTAAACCTGTCCTGATATTATACTTAGACTAATCCAGGTAAAGATACACGAGACACAGCTAAACCTGTCCTGATATTATACTTAAAGACTAATCCAGGTGAAAATACCTGAGACACAGCAAAACCTGTCCTGATATTATACTTAGACTAATCCAGGTGAAGATACCCGAGACACGGTTAAACCTGTCCTGATATTATACTTAAAGACTAATCCAGGTGAAGATACCTGAGACACAGTTAAACCTGTCCTGATATTATACTTAAAGACTAATCCAGGTGAAGATACCTGAGACACAGTTAAACCTGTCCTGATATTATACTTAGACTAATCCAGGTGAAGATACCTGAGACACAGTTAAACCTGTCCTGATATTATACTTAGACTAATCCAGGTGAAGATACCTGAGACATGGTTAAACCTGTCCTGATATTATACTTCAGACTAATCCAGGTGAAGATACCTGAGACACAGTTAAACCTGTCCTGATATTATACTTAGACTAATCCAGGTGAAGATACCTGAGACACAGCTAAACCTGTCCTGATATTATACTTAGACTAATCCAGGTGAAGATACCTGAGACACAGTTAAACCTGTCCTGATATTATACTTCAGACTAATCCTGGTGAAGATACCTGAGACACGGTTAAACCTGTCCTGATATTATACTTAGACTAATCCAGGTGAAGATACCTGAGACACAGTTAAACCTGTCCTGATATTATACTTCAGACTAATCCAGGTGAAAATACCTGAGACACAGCTAAACCTGTCCTGATATTATACTTAGACTAATCCAGGTGAAGATACCCGAGACACGGTTAAACCTGTCCTGATATTATACTTAAAGACTAATCCAGGTGAAGATACCTGAGACACAGTTAAACCTGTCCTGATATTATACTTAAAGACTAATCCAGGTGAAGATACCTGAGACACAGCTAAACCTGTCCTGATATTATACTTAGACTAATCCAGGTGAAGATACCTGAGACACAGTTAAACCTGTCCTGATATTATACTTCAGACTAATCCTGGTGAAGATACCTGAGACACGGTTAAACCTGTCCTGATATTATACTTAGACTAATCCAGGTGAAGATACCTGAGACACAGTTAAACCTGTCCTGATATTATAATTAGACTAATCCAGGTGAAGATACCTGAGACACAGCTAAACCTGTCCTGATATTATACTTCAGACTAATCCAGGTGAAGATACCCGAGACACAGTTAAACCTGTCCTGATATTATACTTCAGACTAATCCAGGTGAAGATACCTGAGACACAGCTAAACCTGTCCTGATATCATACTTCAGACTATTCCAGGTGAAGATACCTGAGACACAGTTAAACCTGTCCTGATATTATACTTAAAGACTAATCCAGGTGAAGATACCTGAGACACAGTTAAACCTGTCCTGATATTATACTTAGACTAATCCAGGTGAAGATACCTGAGACACAGTTAAACCTGTCCCAATATTATACTTCAGACTAATCCTGGTGAAGATACCTGAGACACAGTTAAAACTGTCCTGATATTATACTTAGACTAATCCAGGTGAAGATACCTGAGACACAGTTAAACCTGTCCTGATATTATAGTTAAAGACTAATCCAGGTGAAGATACCTGAGACACAGTTAAACCTGTCCTGATATTATAGTTAAAGACTAATCCAGGTGAAAATACCTGAGACACAGCTAAACCTGTCCTGATATTATACTTAGACTAATCCAGGTGAAGATACCCGAGACACGGTTAAACCTGTCCTGATATTATACTTAAAGACTAATCCAGGTGAAGATACCTGAGACACAGTTAAACCTGTCCTGATATTATACTTAGACTAATCCAGGTGAAGATACCTGAGACACAGTTAAACCTGTCCTGATATTATACTTAAAGACTAATCCAGGTGAAGATACCTGAGACACAGTTAAACCTGTCCTGATATTATACTTAGACTAATCCAGGTGAAGATACCTGAGACACAGTTAAACCTGTCCTGATATTATACTTAGATTAATCCAGGTGAAGATACCTGAGACATGGTTAAACCTGTCCTGATATTATACTTCAGACTAATCCAGGTGAAGATACCTGAGACACAGTTAAACCTGTTCTGATATTATACTTAGACTAATCCAGGTGAAGATACCTGAGACACAGCTAAACCTGTCCTGATATTATTCTTAGACTAATCCAGGTGAAGATACCTGAGACACAGTTAAACCTGTCCTGATATTATACTTCAGACTAATCCTGGTGAAGATACCTGAGACACGGTTAAACCTGTCCTGATATTATACTTAGACTAATCCAGGTGAAGATACCTGAGACACAGTTAAACCTGTCCTGATATTATACTTAGACAAATCCAGGTGAAGATACCTGAGACACAGCTAAACCTGTCCTGATATTATACTTCAGACTAATCCAGGTGAAGATACCCGAGACACAGTTAAACCTGTCCTGATATTATACTTCAGACTAATCCAGGTGAAGATACCTGAGACACAGCTAAACCTGTCCTGATATTATACTTCAGACTATTCCAGGTGAAGATACCTGAGACACAGTTAAACCTGTCCTGATATTATACTTAAAGACTAATCCAGGTGAAGATACCTGAGACACAGTTAAACCTGTCCTGATATTATACTTAGACTAATCCAGGTGAAGATACCTGAGACACAGTTAAACCTGTCCCAATATTATACTTCAGACTAATCCTGGTGAAGATACCTGAGACACAGTTAAACCTGTCCTGATATTATACTTAGACTAATCCAGGTGAAGATACCTGAGACACAGTTAAACCTGTCCTGATATTATAGTTAAAGACTAATCCAGGTGAAGATACCTGAGACACAGTTAAACCTGTCCTGATATAATAGTTAAAGACTAATCCAGGTGAAGATACCTGAGACACAGGTAAACCTGTCCTGATATTATACTTAGACTAATCCAGGTGAAGATACCCGAGACACGTTAAACCTGTCCTGATATTATACTTAGACTAATCCTGGTGAAGATACCTGAGACACAGTTAAACCCGTCTTGATATTATACTTAGACTAATCCAGGTGAAGATACCTGAGACACAGTTAAACCTGTCCTGATATTATACTTAGACTAATCCAGGTGAAGATACCTGAGACAGTTAAACCTGTCCTGATATTATACTTAGACTAATCCAGGTGAAGATACCTGAGACACAGCTAAACCTGTCCTGATATTATACTTAAAGACTAATCCAGGTGAAGATACCTGAGACACAGTTAAACCTGTCCCGATATTATACTTAGACTAATCCAGGTGAAGATACCTGAAGCAGTTAAACCTGTCCTGATATTATACTAAAGACTAATCCAGGTGAAGATACCTAAGACACAGTTAAACCTGTCCTGATATTATACTTAGACTAATCCAGGTGAAGATACCTGAGACACAGTTAAACCTGTCCCGATATTATACTTAAAGACTAATCCAGGTGAAGATACCTGAGACACAGTTAAACCTGTCCTGATATTATACTTCAGACTAATCCAGGTGAAGATACCTGAGACACAGTTAAACCTGTCCTGATATTATACTTCAGACTAATCCAGGTGAAGATACCTGAGACACAGTTAAACCTGACCTGATATTATACAAAAGACTAATCCAGGTGAAGATACCCGAGACACAGTTAAACCTGTCCTGATATTATACTTAAGACTAATCCAGGTGAAGATACTTGAGACACAGTTAAACCTGTCCTGATATTATGCTTAGACTAATCCAGATGAAGATACCTGAGACACAGTTAAACCTGTCCTGATATTATACTTAGACTAATCCAGGTGAAGATACCCGAGACACAGTTAAACCTGTCCCGATATTATACTTCAGACTAATCCAGGTAAAGATACCTGAGACACAGCTAAACCTGTCCTGATATTATACTTCAGACTATTCCAGGTGAAGATACCTGAGACACAGTTAAACCTGTCCTGATATTATACTTAAAGACTAATCCAGGTGAAGATACCTGAGACACAGTTAAACCTGTCCTGATATTATACTTAGACTAATCCAGGTGAAGATACCTGAGACACAGTTAAACCTGTCCCAATATTATACTTCAGACTAATCCTGGTGAAGATACCTGAGACACAGTTAAACCTGTCCTGATATTATGCTTAGACTAATCCAGGTGAAGATACCTGAGACACAGCTAAACCTGTCCTGATATTATACTTAGACTAATCCAGGTGAAGATACCTGAGACACAGTTAAACCTGTCCTGATATTATAGTTAAAGACTAATCCAGGTGAAGATACCTGAGACACAGTTAAACCTGTCGTGATATTATACATAAGACTAATCCAGGTGAAGATACCTGAGACACAGTTAAACCTGTCCTGATATTATACTTCAGACTAATCCAGGTGAAAATACCTGAGACACAGCTAAACCTGTCCTGATATTATACTTCAGACTAATCCAGGAGAAGATACCTGAGACACGGTTAAACCTGTCCTGATATTATACTTAAAGACTAATCCAGGTGAAAATACCTGAGACACAGCTAAACCTGTCCTGATATTATACTTCAGACTAATCCTGGTGAATATACCTGAGACACAGCTAAACCTGTCCTGATATTATACTTAGACTAATCCAGGTGAAGATACCTGAGACACAGTTAAACCTGTCCTGATATTATACTTCAGACTAATCCAGGTGAAGATACCTGAGACACAGCTAAACCTGTCCTGATATTATACTTAGACTAATCCAGGTGAAGATATCTGAGACACAGTTAAACCTGTTCTGATATTATACTTCAGACTAATCCTGGTGAAAATACCTGAGACACAGTTAAACCTGTCCTGATATTATACTTCAGACTAATCCTGGTGAAGATACCTGAGACACAGCTAAACCTGTCCTGATATTATACTAAAGACTAATCCAGGTGAAGATACCTGAGACACAGTTAAACCTGTCCTGATATTATACTTAAAGACTAATCCAGGTGAAGATACCTGAGACACAGCTAAACCTTTCCTGATATTATACTTCAGACTAATCCAGGTGAAGATACCTGAGACACAGTTAAACCTGTCCTGATATTATACTTCAGACTAATCCAGGTGAAAATACCTGAGACACAGCTACACCTGTCCTGATATTATACTTAGACTAATCCAGGTGAAGATACCTGAGACACAGTTAAACCTGTCCTGATATTATACTTAAAGACTAATCCAGGTGAAGATACCTGAGACACAGCTAAGCCTGTCCTGATATTATACTTAGACTAATCCAGGTGAAGATACCTGAGACACAGTTAAACCTGTCCTGATATTATACTTAGACTAATCCAGGTGAAGATACCTGAGACACAGTTAAACCTGTCCTGATATTATACTTAGACTAATCCTGGTGAAGATACCTGAGACACAGTTAAACCTGTCCTGATATTATACTGAGACTAATCCAGGTAAAGATACGAGACACAGCTAAACCTGTCCTGATATTATACTTAGACTAATCCAGGTGAAGATACCCGAGACACGGTTAAACCTGTCCTGATATTATACTTAAAGACTAATCCAGGTGAAGATACCTGAGACACAGTTAAACCTGTCCTGATATTATACTTAAAGACTAATCCAGGTGAAGATACCTGAGACACAGTTAAACCTGTCCTGATATTATACTTAGACTAATCCAGGTGAAGATACCTGAGACACAGTTAAACCTGTCCTGATATTATACTTAGACTAATCCAGGTGAAGATACCTGAGATATGGTTAAACCTGTCCTGATATTATACTTCAGACTAATCCAGGTGAAGATACCTGAGACACAGTTAAACCTGTCCTGATATTATACTTAGACTAATCCAGGTGAAGATACCTGAGACACAGCTAAACCTGTCCTGATATTATACTTAGACTAATCCAGGTGAAGATACCTGAGACACAGTTAAACCTGTCCTGATATTATACTTCAGACTAATCCTGGTGAAGATACCTGAGACACGGTTAAACCTGTCCTGATATTATACTTAGACTAATCCAGGTGAAGATACCTGAGACACAGTTAAACCTGTCCTGATATTATACTTAAAGACTAATCCAGGTGAAAATACCTGAGACACAGCTAAACCTGTCCTGATATTATACTTAGACTAATCCAGGTGAAGATACCCGAGACACGGTTAAACCTGTCCTGATATTATATTTAAAGACTAATCCAGGTGAAGATACCTGAGACACAGTTAAACCTGTCCTGATATTATACTTAAAGACTAATCCAGGTGAAGATACCTGAGACACAGTTAAACCTGTCCTGATATTATACTTAGACTAATCCAGGTGAAGATACCTGAGACATGGTTAAACCTGTCCTGATATTATACTTCAGACTAATCCTGGTGAAGATACCTGAGACACAGTTAAACCTGTCCTGATATTATACTTAGACTAATCCAGGTGAAGATACCTGAGACACAGCTAAACCTGTCCTGATATTATACTTAGACTAATCCAGGTGAAGATACCTGAGACACAGTTAAACCTGTCCTGATATTATACTTCAGACTAATCCTGGTGAAGATACCTGAGACACGGTTAAACCTGTCCTGATATTATACTTAGACTAATCCAGGTGAAGATACCTGAGACACAGTTAAACCTGTCCTGATATTATACTTAGACTAATCCAGGTGAAGATACCTGAGACACAGCTAAACCTGTCCTGATATTATACTTCAGACTAATCCAGGTGAAGATACCCGAGACACAGTTAAACCTGTCCTGATATTATACTTCAGATTAATCCAGGTGAAGATACCTGAGACACAGCTAAACCTGTCCTGATATCATACTTCAGACTATTCCAGGTGAAGATACCTGAGACACAGTTAAACCTGTCCTGATATTATACTTAAAGACTAATCCAGGTGAAGATACCTGAGACACAGTTAAACCTGTCCTGATATTATACTTAGACTAATCCAGGTGAAGATACCTGAGACACAGTTAAACCTGTCCCAATATTATACTTCAGACTAATCCTGGTGAAGATACCTGAGACATAGTTAAAACTGTCCTGATATTATACTTAGACTAATCCAGGTGAAGATACCTGAGACACAGTTAAACCTGTCCTGATATTATAGTTAAAGACTAATCCAGGTGAAGATACCTGAGACACAGTTAAACCTGTCCTGATATTATAGTTAAAGACTAATCCAGGTGAAAATACCTGAGACACAGCTAAACCTGTCCTGATATTATACTTAGACTAATCCAGGTGAAGATACCCGAGACACGGTTAAACCTGTCCTGATATTATACTTAAAGACTAATCCAGGTGAAGATACCCGAGACACAGTTAAACCTGTCCTGATATTATACTCAGACTAATCCAGGTGAAGATACCTGAGACACAGTTAAACCTGTCCTGATATTATACTTAAAGACTAATCCAGGTGAAGATACCTGAGACACAGTTAAACCTGTCCTGATATTATACTTAGACTAATCCAGGTGAAGATACCTGAGACACAGTTAAACCTGTCCTGATATTATACTTAGACTAATCCAGGTGAAGATACCTGAGACATGGTTAAACCTGTCCTGATATTATACTTCAGACTAATCCAGGTGAAGATACCTGAGACACAGTTAAACCTGTTCTGATATTATACTTAGACTAATCCAGGTGAAGATACCTGAGACACAGCTAAACCTGTCCTGATATTATACTTAGACTAATCCAGGTGAAGATACCTGAGACACAGTTAAACCTGTCCTGATATAATACTTCAGACTAATCCTGGTGAAGATACCTGAGACACGGTTAAACCTGTCCTGATATTATACTTAGACTAATCCAGGTGAAGATACCTGAGACACAGTTAAACCTGTCCTGATATTATACTTAGACAAATCCAGGTGAAGATACCTGAGACACAGCTAAACCTGTCCTGATATTATACTTCAGACTAATCCAGGTGAAGATACCCGAGACACAGTTAAACCTGTCCTGATATTATACTTCAGACTAATCCAGGTGAAGATACCTGAGACACAGCTAAACCTGTCCTGATATTATACTTCAGACTATTCCAGGTGAAGATACCTGAGACACAGTTAAACCTGTCCTGATATTATACTTAAAGACTAATCCAGGTGAAGATACCTGAGACACAGTTAAACCTGTCCTGATATTATACTTAGACTAATCCAGGTGAAGATACCTGAGACACAGTTAAACCTGTCCCAATATTATACTTCAGACTAATCCTGGTGAAGATACCTGAGACACAGTTAAACCTGTCCTGATATTATACTTAGACTAATCCAGGTGAAGATACCTGAGACACAGTTAAACCTGTCCTGATATTATAGTTAAAGACTAATCCAGGTGAAGATACCTGAGACACAGGTAAACCTGTCCTGATATTATAGTTAAAGACTAATCCAGGTGAAGATACCTGAGACACAGGTAAACCTGTCCTGATATTATACTTAGACTAATCCAGGTGAAGATACCCGAGACACGGTTAAACCTGTCCTGATATTATACTTAGACTAATCCAGGTGAAGATACCTGAGACACAGTTAAACCCGTCTTGATATTATACTTAGACTAATCCAGGTGAAGATACCTGAGACACAGTTAAACCTGTCCTGATATTATACTTAGACTAATCCAGGTGAAGATACCTGAGACAGTTAAACCTGTCCTGATATTATACTTAGACTAATCCAGGTGAAGATACCTGAGACACAGCTAAACCTGTCCTGATATTATACTTAAAGACTAATCCAGGTGAAGATACCTGAGACACAGTTAAACCTGTCCCGATATTATACTTAGACTAATCCAGGTGAAGATACCTGAGACAGTTAAACCTGTCCTGATATTATACTAAAGACTAATCCAGGTGAAGATACCTAAGACACAGTTAAACCTGTCCTGATATTATACTTAGACTAATCCAGGTGAAGATACCTGAGACACAGTTAAACCTGTCCCGATATTATACTTAAAGACTAATCCAGGTGAAGATACCTGAGACACAGTTAAACCTGTCCTGATATTATACTTCAGACTAATCCAGGTGAAGATACCTGAGACACAGTTAAACCTGTCCTGATATTATACTTCAGACTAATCCAGGTGAAGATACCTGAGACACAGTTAAACCTGACCTGATATTATACAAAAGACTAATCCAGGTGAAGATACCCGAGACACAGTTAAACCTGTCCTGATATTATACTTCAGACTAATCCAGGTGAAGATACTTGAGACACAGTTAAACCTGTCCTGATATTATGCTTAGACTAATCCAGATGAAGATACCTGAGACACAGTTAAACCTGTCCTGATATTATACTTAGACTAATCCAGGTGAAGATACCCGAGACACAGTTAAACCTGTCCTGATATTATACTTCAGACTAATCCAGGTGAAGATACCTGAGACACAGCTAAACCTGTCCTGATATTATACTTCAGACTATTCCAGGTGAAGATACCTGAGACACAGTTAAACCTGTCCTGATATTATACTTAAAGACTAATCCAGGTGAAGATACCTGAGACACAGTTAAACCTGTCCTGATATTATACTTAGACTAATCCAGGTGAAGATACCTGAGACACAGTTAAACCTGTCCCAATATTATACTTCAGACTAATCCTGGTGAAGATACCTGAGACACAGTTAAACCTGTCCTGATATTATACTTAGACTAATCCAGGTGAAGATACCTGAGACACACCTAAACCTGTCCTGATGTTATACTTCAGACTAATCCTGGTGAAGATACCTGAGACACAGCTAAACCTGTCCTGATATTATACTTAAAGACTAATCCAGGTGAAGATACCTGAGACACAGTTAAACCTGTCCTGATATTATACTTAGACTAATCCTGGTGAAGATACCTGAGACACAGTTAAACCTGTCCTGATATTATACTTAGACTAATCCAGGTGAAGATACCTGAGACACAGTTAAACCTGTCCTGATATTATACTTCAGACTAATCCAGGTGAAGATACCTGAGACACAGTTAAACCTGTCCTGATATTATACTTAAAGACTAATCCAGGTGAAGATACCTGAGACACAGCTAAACCTGTCCTGATATTATACTTCAGACTAATCCTGGTGAAGATACCTGAGACACAGTTAAACCTGTCCTGATATTATACTTAAAGACTAATCCAGGTGAAGATACCTGAGACACAGTTAAACCTGTCCTGATATTATACTTAGACTAATCCAGGTGAAGATACCTGAGACACAGCTAAACCTGTCCTGATATTATACTTAAAGACTAATCCAGGTGAAAATACCTGAGACACAGTTAAACCTGTCCTGATATTATACTTAAAGACTGATCCAGGTGAAGATACCCGAGACACAGTTAAACCTGTCCTGATATTATACTAAAGACTAATCCAGGTGAAGATACCTGAGACACAGTTAAACCTGTCCTGATATTATACTTTAGACTAATCCTGGTGAAGATACCCGAGACACGGTTAAACCTGTCCTGATATTATACTTAAAGACTAATCCAGGTGAAGATACC
Organism: Bathymodiolus brooksi; assembly: GCA_963680875.1. Lineage (NCBI taxonomy): Eukaryota > Metazoa > Mollusca > Bivalvia > Mytilida > Modiolidae > Bathymodiolus > Bathymodiolus brooksi. Next base: position 163,950,391 of record OY804575.1, read on the forward strand.
TGAGACACAGTTAAACCTGTCCTGATATTATACTTCAGACTAATCCAGGTGAAAATACCTGAGACACAGCTAAACCTGTCCAGATATTATACTTAGACTAATCCTGGTGAAGATACCTGAGACACAGCTAAACCTGTCCTGATATTATACTTAGACTAATCCAGGTGAAGATACCTGAGACACAGTTAAACCTGTCCCGATATTATACTTAAAGACTAATCCAGGTGAAGATACCTGAGACACAGTTAAACCTGTCCTGATATTATACTTAGACTAATCCAGGTGAAGATACCTGAGACAGTTAAACCTGTCCTGATATTATACTTAGACTAATCCAGGTGAAGATACCTGAGACACAGCTAAACCTGTCCTGATATTATACTTAAAGACTAATCCAGGTGAAGATACCTGAGACACAGTTAAACCTGTCCCGATATTATACTTAGACTAATCCAGGTGAAGATATCTGAGGCAGTTAAACCTGTCCTGATATTATACTAAAGACTAATCCAGGTGAAGATACCTAAGACACAGTTAAACCTGTCCTGATATTATACTTAGACTAATCCAGGTGAAGATACCTGAGACACAGTTAAACCTGTCCCGATATTATACTTAAAGACTAATCCAGGTGAAGATACCTGAGACACAGTTAAACCTGTCCTGATATTATACTTCAGACTAATCCAGGTGAAGATACCTGAGACACAGTTAAACCTGTCCTGATATTATACTTCAGACTAATCCAGGTGAAGATACCTGAGACACAGTTAAACCTGACCTGATATTATACAAAAGACTAATCCAGGTGAAGATACCCGAGACACAGTTAAACCTGTCCTGATATTATACTTAAGACTAATCCAGGTGAAGATACTTGAGACACAGTTAAACCTGTCCTGATATTATGCTTAGACTAATCCAGATGAAGATACCTGAGACACAGTTAAACCTGTCCTGATATTATACTTAGACTAATCCAGGTGAAGATACCCGAGACACAGTTAAACCTGTCCCGATATTATACTTCAGACTAATCCAGGTGAAGATACCTGAGACACAGCTAAACCTGTCCTGATATTATACTTCAGACTATTCCAGGTGAAGATACCTGAGACACAGTTAAACCTGTCCTGATATTATACTTAAAGACTAATCCAGGTGAAGATACCTGAGACACAGTTAAACCTGTCCTGATATTATACTTAGACTAATCCAGGTGAAGATACCTGAGACACAGTTAAACCTGTCCCAATATTATACTTCAGACTAATCCTGGTGAAGATACCTGAGACACAGTTAAACCTGTCCTGATATTATGCTTAGACTAATCCAGGTGAAGATACCTGAGACACAGCTAAACCTGTCCTGATATTATACTTAGACTAATCCAGGTGAAGATACCTGAGACACAGTTAAACCTGTCCTGATATTATAGTTAAAGACTAATCCAGGTGAAGATACCTGAGACACAGTTAAACCTGTCGTGATATTATACATAAGACTAATCCAGGTGAAGATACCTGAGACACAGTTAAACCTGTCCTGATATTATACTTCAGACTAATCCAGGTGAAAATACCTGAGACACAGCTAAACCTGTCCTGATATTATACTTCAGACTAATCCAGGAGAAGATACCTGAGACACGGTTAAACCTGTCCTGATATTATACTTAAAGACTAATCCAGGTGAAAATACCTGAGACACAGCTAAACCTGTCCTGATATTATACTTCAGACTAATCCTGGTGAATATACCTGAGACACAGCTAAACCTGTCCTGATATTATACTTAGACTAATCCAGGTGAAGATACCTGAGACACAGTTAAACCTGTCCTGATATTATACTTCAGACTAATCCAGGTGAAGATACCTGAGACACAGCTAAACCTGTCCTGATATTATACTTAGACTAATCCAGGTGAAGATATCTGAGACACAGTTAAACCTGTTCTGATATTATACTTCAGACTAATCCTGGTGAAAATACCTGAGACACAGTTAAACCTGTCCTGATATTATACTTCAGACTAATCCTGGTGAAGATACCTGAGACACAGCTAAACCTGTCCTGATATTATACTAAAGACTAATCCAGGTGAAGATACCTGAGACACAGTTAAACCTGTCCTGATATTATACTTAAAGACTAATCCAGGTGAAGATACCTGAGACACAGCTAAACCTGTCCTGATATTATACTTCAGACTAATCCAGGTGAAGATACCTGAGACACAGTTAAACCTGTCCTGATATTATACTTCAGACTAATCCAGGTGAAAATACCTGAGACACAGCTACACCTGTCCTGATATTATACTTAGACTAATCCAGGTGAAGATACCTGAGACACAGTTAAACCTGTCCTGATATTATACTTAAAGACTAATCCAGGTGAAGATACCTGAGACACAGCTAAGCCTGTCCTGATATTATACTTAGACTAATCCAGGTGAAGATACCTGAGACACAGTTAAACCTGTCCTGATATTATACTTAGACTAATCCAGGTGAAGATACCTGAGACACAGTTAAACCTGTCCTGATATTATACTTAGACTAATCCTGGTGAAGATACCTGAGACACAGTTAAACCTGTCCTGATATTATACTGAGACTAATCCAGGTAAAGATACGAGACACAGCTAAACCTGTCCTGATATTATACTTAGACTAATCCAGGTGAAGATACCCGAGACACGGTTAAACCTGTCCTGATATTATACTTAAAGACTAATCCAGGTGAAGATACCTGAGACACAGTTAAACCTGTCCTGATATTATACTTAAAGACTAATCCAGGTGAAGATACCTGAGACACAGTTAAACCTGTCCTGATATTATACTTAGACTAATCCAGGTGAAGATACCTGAGACACAGTTAAACCTGTCCTGATATTATACTTAGACTAATCCAGGTGAAGATACCTGAGATATGGTTAAACCTGTCCTGATATTATACTTCAGACTAATCCAGGTGAAGATACCTGAGACACAGTTAAACCTGTCCTGATATTATACTTAGACTAATCCAGGTGAAGATACCTGAGACACAGCTAAACCTGTCCTGATATTATACTTAGACTAATCCAGGTGAAGATACCTGAGACACAGTTAAACCTGTCCTGATATTATACTTCAGACTAATCCTGGTGAAGATACCTGAGACACGGTTAAACCTGTCCTGATATTATACTTAGACTAATCCAGGTGAAGATACCTGAGACACAGTTAAACCTGTCCTGATATTATACTTAAAGACTAATCCAGGTGAAAATACCTGAGACACAGCTAAACCTGTCCTGATATTATACTTAGACTAATCCAGGTGAAGATACCCGAGACACGGTTAAACCTGTCCTGATATTATATTTAAAGACTAATCCAGGTGAAGATACCTGAGACACAGTTAAACCTGTCCTGATATTATACTTAAAGACTAATCCAGGTGAAGATACCTGAGACACAGTTAAACCTGTCCTGATATTATACTTAGACTAATCCAGGTGAAGATACCTGAGACACAGTTAAACCTGTCCTGATATTATACTTAGACTAATCCAGGTGAAGATACCTGAGACATGGTTAAACCTGTCCTGATATTATACTTCAGACTAATCCTGGTGAAGATACCTGAGACACAGTTAAACCTGTCCTGATATTATACTTAGACTAATCCAGGTGAAGATACCTGAGACACAGCTAAACCTGTCCTGATATTATACTTAGACTAATCCAGGTGAAGATACCTGAGACACAGTTAAACCTGTCCTGATATTATACTTCAGACTAATCCTGGTGAAGATACCTGAGACACGGTTAAACCTGTCCTGATATTATACTTAGACTAATCCAGGTGAAGATACCTGAGACACAGTTAAACCTGTCCTGATATTATACTTAGACTAATCCAGGTGAAGATACCTGAGACACAGCTAAACCTGTCCTGATATTATACTTCAGACTAATCCAGGTGAAGATACCCGAGACACAGTTAAACCTGTCCTGATATTATACTTCAGACTAATCCAGGTGAAGATACCTGAGACACAGCTAAACCTGTCCTGATATCATACTTCAGACTATTCCAGGTGAAGATACCTGAGACACAGTTAAACCTGTCCTGATATTATACTTAAAGACTAATCCAGGTGAAGATACCTGAGACACAGTTAAACCTGTCCTGATATTATACTTAGACTAATCCAGGTGAAGATACCTGAGACACAGTTAAACCTGTCCCAATATTATACTTCAGACTAATCCTGGTGAAGATACCTGAGACATAGTTAAAACTGTCCTGATATTATACTTAGACTAATCCAGGTGAAGATACCTGAGACACAGTTAAACCTGTCCTGATATTATAGTTAAAGACTAATCCAGGTGAAGATACCTGAGACACAGTTAAACCTGTCCTGATATTATAGTTAAAGACTAATCCAGGTGAAAATACCTGAGACACAGCTAAACCTGTCCTGATATTATACTTAGACTAATCCAGGTGAAGATACCCGAGACACGGTTAAACCTGTCCTGATATTATACTTAAAGACTAATCCAGGTGAAGATACCCGAGACACAGTTAAACCTGTCCTGATATTATACTCAGACTAATCCAGGTGAAGATACCTGAGACACAGTTAAACCTGTCCTGATATTATACTTAAAGACTAATCCAGGTGAAGATACCTGAGACACAGTTAAACCTGTCCTGATATTATACTTAGACTAATCCAGGTGAAGATACCTGAGACACAGTTAAACCTGTCCTGATATTATACTTAGACTAATCCAGGTGAAGATACCTGAGACATGGTTAAACCTGTCCTGATATTATACTTCAGACTAATCCAGGTGAAGATACCTGAGACACAGTTAAACCTGTTCTGATATTATACTTAGACTAATCCAGGTGAAGATACCTGAGACACAGCTAAACCTGTCCTGATATTATACTTAGACTAATCCAGGTGAAGATACCTGAGACACAGTTAAACCTGTCCTGATATAATACTTCAGACTAATCCTGGTGAAGATACCTGAGACACGGTTAAACCTGTCCTGATATTATACTTAGACTAATCCAGGTGAAGATACCTGAGACACAGTTAAACCTGTCCTGATATTATACTTAGACAAATCCAGGTGAAGATACCTGAGACACAGCTAAACCTGTCCTGATATTATACTTCAGACTAATCCAGGTGAAGATACCCGAGACACAGTTAAACCTGTCCTGATATTATACTTCAGACTAATCCAGGTGAAGATACCTGAGACACAGCTAAACCTGTCCTGATATTATACTTCAGACTATTCCAGGTGAAGATACCTGAGACACAGTTAAACCTGTCCTGATATTATACTTAAAGACTAATCCAGGTGAAGATACCTGAGACACAGTTAAACCTGTCCTGATATTATACTTAGACTAATCCAGGTGAAGATACCTGAGACACAGTTAAACCTGTCCCAATATTATACTTCAGACTAATCCTGGTGAAGATACCTGAGACACAGTTAAACCTGTCCTGATATTATACTTAGACTAATCCAGGTGAAGATACCTGAGACACAGTTAAACCTGTCCTGATATTATAGTTAAAGACTAATCCAGGTGAAGATACCTGAGACACAGGTAAACCTGTCCTGATATTATAGTTAAAGACTAATCCAGGTGAAGATACCTGAGACACAGGTAAACCTGTCCTGATATTATACTTAGACTAATCCAGGTGAAGATACCCGAGACACGGTTAAACCTGTCCTGATATTATACTTAGACTAATCCAGGTGAAGATACCTGAGACACAGTTAAACCCGTCTTGATATTATACTTAGACTAATCCAGGTGAAGATACCTGAGACACAGTTAAACCTGTCCTGATATTATACTTAGACTAATCCAGGTGAAGATACCTGAGACAGTTAAACCTGTCCTGATATTATACTTAGACTAATCCAGGTGAAGATACCTGAGACACAGCTAAACCTGTCCTGATATTATACTTAAAGACTAATCCAGGTGAAGATACCTGAGACACAGTTAAACCTGTCCCGATATTATACTTAGACTAATCCAGGTGAAGATACCTGAGACAGTTAAACCTGTCCTGATATTATACTAAAGACTAATCCAGGTGAAGATACCTAAGACACAGTTAAACCTGTCCTGATATTATACTTAGACTAATCCAGGTGAAGATACCTGAGACACAGTTAAACCTGTCCCGATATTATACTTAAAGACTAATCCAGGTGAAGATACCTGAGACACAGTTAAACCTGTCCTGATATTATACTTCAGACTAATCCAGGTGAAGATACCTGAGACACAGTTAAACCTGTCCTGATATTATACTTCAGACTAATCCAGGTGAAGATACCTGAGACACAGTTAAACCTGACCTGATATTATACAAAAGACTAATCCAGGTGAAGATACCCGAGACACAGTTAAACCTGTCCTGATATTATACTTCAGACTAATCCAGGTGAAGATACTTGAGACACAGTTAAACCTGTCCTGATATTATGCTTAGACTAATCCAGATGAAGATACCTGAGACACAGTTAAACCTGTCCTGATATTATACTTAGACTAATCCAGGTGAAGATACCCGAGACACAGTTAAACCTGTCCTGATATTATACTTCAGACTAATCCAGGTGAAGATACCTGAGACACAGCTAAACCTGTCCTGATATTATACTTCAGACTATTCCAGGTGAAGATACCTGAGACACAGTTAAACCTGTCCTGATATTATACTTAAAGACTAATCCAGGTGAAGATACCTGAGACACAGTTAAACCTGTCCTGATATTATACTTAGACTAATCCAGGTGAAGATACCTGAGACACAGTTAAACCTGTCCCAATATTATACTTCAGACTAATCCTGGTGAAGATACCTGAGACACAGTTAAACCTGTCCTGATATTATACTTAGACTAATCCAGGTGAAGATACCTGAGACACACCTAAACCTGTCCTGATGTTATACTTCAGACTAATCCTGGTGAAGATACCTGAGACACAGCTAAACCTGTCCTGATATTATACTTAAAGACTAATCCAGGTGAAGATACCTGAGACACAGTTAAACCTGTCCTGATATTATACTTAGACTAATCCTGGTGAAGATACCTGAGACACAGTTAAACCTGTCCTGATATTATACTTAGACTAATCCAGGTGAAGATACCTGAGACACAGTTAAACCTGTCCTGATATTATACTTCAGACTAATCCAGGTGAAGATACCTGAGACACAGTTAAACCTGTCCTGATATTATACTTAAAGACTAATCCAGGTGAAGATACCTGAGACACAGCTAAACCTGTCCTGATATTATACTTCAGACTAATCCTGGTGAAGATACCTGAGACACAGTTAAACCTGTCCTGATATTATACTTAAAGACTAATCCAGGTGAAGATACCTGAGACACAGTTAAACCTGTCCTGATATTATACTTAGACTAATCCAGGTGAAGATACCTGAGACACAGCTAAACCTGTCCTGATATTATACTTAAAGACTAATCCAGGTGAAAATACCTGAGACACAGTTAAACCTGTCCTGATATTATACTTAAAGACTGATCCAGGTGAAGATACCCGAGACACAGTTAAACCTGTCCTGATATTATACTAAAGACTAATCCAGGTGAAGATACCTGAGACACAGTTAAACCTGTCCTGATATTATACTTTAGACTAATCCTGGTGAAGATACCCGAGACACGGTTAAACCTGTCCTGATATTATACTTAAAGACTAATCCAGGTGAAGATACCTGAGACACAGTTAAACCTGTCCTGATATTATACTTCAGACTAATCCAGGTGAAAATACCTGAGACACAGCTAAACCTGTCCAGATATTATACTTAGACTAATCCTGGTGAAGATACCTGAGACACAGCTAAACCTGTCCTGATATTATACTTAGACTAATCCAGGTGAAGATACCTGAGACACAGTTAAACCTGTCCCGATATTATACTTAAAGACTAATCCAGGTGAAGATACCTGAGACACAGTTAAACCTGTCCTGATATTATACTTCAGACTAATCCAGGTGAAGATACCTGAGACACAGTTAAACCTGTCCTGATATTATACAAAAGACTAATCCAGGTGAAGATACCCGAGACACAGTTAAACCTGTCCTGATATTATACTTCAGACTAATCCAGGTGAAGATACCTGAGACACAGTTAAACCTGTCCTGATATTATACTTCAGACTAATCCAGGTGAAGATACCTGAGACACAGTTAAACCTGTCCTGATATTATACTTCAGACTAATCCAGGTGAAGATACCTGAGACACAGTTAAACCTGTCCTGATATTATACAAAAGACTAATCCAGGTGAAGATACCCGAGACACAGTTAAACCTGTCCTGATATTATACTTCAGACTAATCCAGGTGAAGATACTTGAGACACAGTTAAACCTGTCCTGATATTATGCTTAGACTAATCCAGATGAAGATACCTGAGACACAGTTAAACCTGTCCTGATATTATACTTAGACTAATCCAGGTGAAGATACCTGAGACACAGCTAAACCTGTCCTGATATTATACTTAGACTAATCCAGGTGAAAATACCTGAGACACAGTTAAACCTGTCCTGATATTATACTTAGGCTAATCCTGGTGAAGATACCTGAGACACAGTTAAACCTGTCCTAATATTATACTTCAGACTAATCCAGGTGAAGATACCTGAGACACAGTTAAACCTGTCGTGATATTATACTTAAAGACTAATCCAGGTGAAGATACCTGAGACACAGTTAAACCTGTCCTGATATTATACTTCAGACTAATCCAGGTGAAAATACCTGAGACACAGCTAAACCTGTCCTGATATTATACTTAGACTAATCCTGGTGAAGATACCTGAGACACAGCTAAACCTGTCCTGATATTATACTTAGACTAATCCAGGTGAAGATACCTGAGACACAGTTAAACCTGTCCTGATATTATAGTTAAAGACTAATCCAGGTGAAGATACCTGAGACACAGTTAAACCTGTCCTGATATTATACTTAAAGACTAATCCAGGTGAAGATACCTGAGACACAGTTAAACCTGTCCTGATATTATACATAAGACTAATCCAGGTGAGGATACCTGAGACACAGTTAAACCTGTCCTGATATTATACTTCAGACTAATCCAGGTGAAAATACCTGAGACACAGCTAAACCTGTCCTGATATTATACTTCAGACTAATCCAGGAGAAGATACCTGAGACACGGTTAAACCTGTCCTGATATTATACTTAAAGACTAATCCAGGTGAAAATACCTGAGACACAGCTAAACCTGTCCTGATATTATACTTCAGACTAATCCTGGTGAAGATAACTGAGACACAGCTAAACCTGTCCTGATATTATACTTAGACTAATCCAGGTGAAGATACCTGAGACACAGTTAAACCTGTCCTGATATTATACTTCAGACTAATCCAGGTGAAGATACCTGAGACACAGCTAAACCTGTCCTGATATTATACTTAGACTAATCCAGGTGAAGATACCTGAGACACAGTTAAACCTGTCCTGATATTATACTTCAGACTAATCCTGGTGAAGATACCTGAGACACAGTTAAACCTGTCCTGATATTATACTTCAGACTAATCCTGGTGAAGATACCTGAGACACAGCTAAACCTGTCCTGATATTATACTTAGACTAATCCAGGTGAAGATACCTGAGACACAGTTAAACCTGTCCTGATATTATACTTAAAGACTAATCCAGGTGAAGATACCTGAGACACAGCTAAGCCTGTCCTGATATTATACTTAGACTAATCCAGGTGAAGATACCTGAGACACAGTTAAACCTGTCCTGATATTATACTTAGACTAATCCAGGTGAAGATACCTGAGACACAGTTAAACCTGTCCTGATATTATACTTAGACTAATCCTGGTGAAGATACCTGAGACACAGTTAAACCTGTCCTGATATTATACTTAGACTAATCCAGGTGAAGATACCTGAGACACAGCTAAACCTGTCCTGATATTATACTTAGACTAATCCCGGTAAAGATACACGAGACACAGCTAAACCTGTCCTGATATTATACTTACAGACTAATCCAGGTGAAAATACCTGAGACACAGCTAAACCTGTCCTGATATTATACTTAGACTAATCCAGGTGAAGATACCCGAGACAAGGTTAAACCTGTCCTGATATTATACTTAAAGACTAATCCAGGTGAAGATACCTGAGACACAGCTAAACCTGTCCTGATATTATACTTTAGACTAATCCAGGTGAAGATACCCGAGACACAGCTAAACCTGTCCTGATATTATACTTAGACTAATCCAGGTGAAGATACCCGAGAAACAGTTAAATCTGTCCTGATATTATACTTAGACTAATCCAGGTGAAGATACCCGAGACACAGTTAAACCTGTCCTGATATTATACTTAGACTAATCCAGTGAAGATATCCGAGACACGGTTAAACCTGTCCTGATATTATACTTAAAGACTAATCCAGGTGAAGATACCTGAGACACAGCTAAACCTGTCCTGATATTATACTTCAGACTAATCCAGGTGAAGATACCCGAGACACAGCTAAACCTGTTCTGATATTATACTTAGACTAATCCAGGTGAAGATACCCGAGACACAGTTAAACCTGTCCTGATATTATACTTAGACTAATCCAGGTGAAGATACCCGAGACACAGTTAAACCTGTCCTGATATTATACTTAGACTAATCCAGGTGAAGATACCTGAGACACAGTTAAACCTGTCCTGATATTATACTCAGACTAATCCAGGTGAAGATACCCGAGACACAGTTAAACCTGTCCTGATATTATACTTCAGACTAATCCAGGTGAAGATACCTGAGACACAGTTAAACCTGTCCTGATATTATACTTCAGACTAATCCAGGTGAAGATACCTGAGACACAGTTAAACCTGTCCTGATATTATACTTCAGACTAATCCAGGTGAAGATACCTGAGACACAGCTAAACCTGTCCTGATATTATACTTAGACTAATCCAGGTGAAGATACCTGAGACACAGTTAAACCTGTCCTGATATTATACTTAGACTAATCCAGGTGAAGATACCTGAGACACAGTTAAACCTGTCCTGATATTATACTTCAGACTAATCCAGGTGAAGATACCTGAGACACAGTTAAACCTGTCCTGATATTATACTTAAAGACTAATCCAGGTGAAGATACCTGAGACACAGCTAAACCTGTCCTGATATTATACTTCAGACTAATCCTGGTGAAGATACCTGAGACACAGTTAAACCTGTCCTGATATTATACTTAAAGACTAATCCAGGTGAAGATACCTGAGACACAGTTAAACCTGTCCTGATATTATACTTAAACTAATCCAGGTGAAGATACCTGAGACACAGCTAAACCTGTCCTGATATTATACTTAAAGACTAATCCAGGTGAAAATACCTGAGACACAGTTAAACCTGTCCTGATATTATACTTAAAGACTGATCCAGGTGAAGATACCCGAGACACAGTTAAACCTGTCCTGATATTATACTAAAGACTAATCCAGGTGAAGATACCTGAGACACAGTTAAACCTGTCCTGATATTATACTTTAGACTAATCCTGGTGAAGATACCCGAGACACGGTTAAACCTGTCCTGATATTATACTTAAAGACTAATCCAGGTGAAGATACCTGAGACACAGTTAAACCTGTCCTGATATTATACTTCAGACTAATCCAGGTGAAAATACCTGAGACACAGCTAAACCTGTCCTGATATTATACTTAGATTAATCCTGGTGAAGATACCTGAGACACAGCTAAACCTGTCCTGATATTATACTTAGACTAATCCAGGTGAAGATACCTGAGACACAGTTAAACCTGTCCTGATATTATAGTTAAAGACTAATCCAGGTGAAGATACCTGAGACACAGGTAAACCTGTCCTGATATTATACTTAGACTAATCCAGGTGAAGATACCCGAGACACGGTTAAACCTGTCCTGATATTATACTTAGACTAATCCAGGTGAAGATTCCTGAGACACAGTTAAACCTGTCCTGATATTATACTTAGACTAATCCAGGTGAAGATACCTGAGACAGTTAAACCTGTCCTGATATTATTCTTAGACTAATCCAGGTGAAGATACCTGAGACACAGCTAAACCTGTCCTGATATTATACTTAAAGACTAATCCAGGTGAAGATACCTGAGACACAGTTAAACCTGTCCCGATATTATACTTAGACTAATCCAGGTGAAGATACCTGAGACAGTTAAACCTGTCCTGATATTATACTTCAGACTAATCCAGGTGAAGATACCTAAGACACAGTTAAACCTGTCCTGATATTATACTTAGACTAATCCAGGTGAAGATACCTGAGACACAGTTAAACCTGTCCCGATATTATACTTAAAGACTAATCCAGGTGAAGATACCTGAGACACAGTTAAACCTGTCCTGATATTATACTTCAGACTAATCCAGGTGAAGATACCTGAGACACAGTTAAACCTGTCCTGATATCATACAAAAGACTAATCCAGGTGAAGATACCCGAGACACAGTTAAACCTGTCCTGATATTATACTTCAGACTAATCCAGGTGAAGATACCTGAGACACAGTTAAACCTGTCCTGATATTATACTTCAGACTAATCCAGGTGAAAATACCTGAGACACAGCTAAACCTGTCCTGATATTATACTTAGACTAATCCTGGTGAAGATACCTGAGACACAGCTAAACCTGTCCTGATATTATACTTAGACTAATCCAGGTGAAGATACCTGAGACACAGTTAAACCTGTCCTGATATTATAGTTAAAGACTAATCCAGGTGAAGATACCTGAGACACAGTTAAACCTGTCCTGATATTATAGTTAAAGACTAATCCAGGTGAAGATACCTGAGACACAGGTAAACCTGTCCTGATATTATACTTAGACTAATCCAGGTGAAGATACCCGAGACACGGTTAAACCTGTCCTGATATTATACTTAGACTAATCCAGGTGAAGATACCTGAGACACAGTTAAACCCGTCTTGATATTATACTTAGACTAATCCAGGTGAAGATACCTGAGACAGTTAAACCTGTCCTGATATTATTCTTAGACTAATCCAGGTGAAGATACCTGAGAGACAGCTAAACCTGTCCTGATATTATACTTAAAGACTAATCCAGGTGAAGATACCTGAGACACAGTTAAACCTGTCCCGATATTATACTTAGACTAATCCAGGTGAAGATACCTGAGACAGTTAAACCTGTCCTGATATTATACTTCAGACTAATCCAGGTGAAGATACCTAAGACACAGTTAAACCTGTCCTGATATTATACTTAGACTAATCCAGGTGAAGATACCTGAGACACAGTTAAACCTGTCCCGATATTATACTTAAAGACTAATCCAGGTGAAGATACCTGAGACACAGTTAAACCTGTCCTGATATTATACTTCAGACTAATCCAGGTGAAGATACCTGAGACACAGTTAAACCTGTCCTGATATTATACAAAAGACTAATCCAGGTGAAGATACCCGAGACACAGTTAAACCTGTCCTGATATTATACTTCAGACTAATCCAGGTGAAGATACCTGAGACACAGTTAAACCTGTCCTGATATTATACTTCAGACTAATCCAGGTGAAGATACCTGAGACACAGTTAAACCTGTCCTGATATTATACTTCAGACTAATCCAGGTGAAGATACCTGAGACACAGTTAAACCTGTCCTGATATTATACAAAAGACTAATCCAGGTGAAGATACCCGAGACACAGTTAAACCTGTCCTGATATTATACTTCAGACTAATCCAGGTGAAGATACTTGAGACACAGTTAAACCTGTCCTGATATTATGCTTAGACTAATCCAGATGAAGATACCTGAGACACAGTTAAACCTGTCCTGATATTATACTTAGACTAATCCAGGTGAAGATACCTGAGACACAGCTAAACCTGTCCTGATATTATACTTAGACTAATCCAGGTGAAAATACCTGAGACACAGTTAAACCTGTCCTGATATTATACTTAGGCTAATCCTGGTGAAGATACCTGAGACACAGTTAAACCTGTCCTAATATTATACTTCAGACTAATCCAGGTGAAGATACCTGAGACACAGTTAAACCTGTCGTGATATTATACTTAAAGACTAATCCAGGTGAAGATACCTGAGACACAGCTAAACCTGTCCTGATATTATACTTCAGACTAATCCAGGTGAAGATACCCGAGACACAGCTAAACCTGTTCTGATATTATACTTAGACTAATCCAGGTGAAGATACCCGAGACACAGTTAAACCTGTCCTGATATTATACTTAGACTAATCCAGGTGAAGATACCCGAGACACAGTTAAACCTGTCCTGATATTATACTTAGACTAATCCAGGTGAAGATACCTGAGACACAGTTAAACCTGTCCTGATATTATACTCAGACTAATCCAGGTGAAGATACCCGAGACACAGTTAAACCTGTCCTGATATTATACTTCAGACTAATCCAGGTGAAGATACCTGAGACACAGTTAAACCTGTCCTGATATTATACTTCAGACTAATCCAGGTGAAGATACCTGAGACACAGTTAAACCTGTCCTGATATTATACTTCAGACTAATCCAGGTGAAGATACCTGAGACACAGCTAAACCTGTCCTGATATTATACTTAGACTAATCCAGGTGAAGATACCTGAGACACAGTTAAACCTGTCCTGATATTATACTTAGACTAATCCAGGTGAAGATACCTGAGACACAGTTAAACCTGTCCTGATATTATACTTCAGACTAATCCAGGTGAAGATACCTGAGACACAGTTAAACCTGTCCTGATATTATACTTAAAGACTAATCCAGGTGAAGATACCTGAGACACAGCTAAACCTGTCCTGATATTATACTTCAGACTAATCCTGGTGAAGATACCTGAGACACAGTTAAACCTGTCCTGATATTATACTTAAAGACTAATCCAGGTGAAGATACCTGAGACACAGTTAAACCTGTCCTGATATTATACTTAGACTAATCCAGGTGAAGATACCTGAGACACAGCTAAACCTGTCCTGATATTATACTTAAAGACTAATCCAGGTGAAAATACCTGAGACACAGTTAAACCTGTCCTGATATTATACTTAAAGACTGATCCAGGTGAAGATACCCGAGACACAGTTAAACCTGTCCTGATATTATACTAAAGACTAATCCAGGTGAAGATACCTGAGACACAGTTAAACCTGTCCTGATATTATACTTTAGACTAATCCTGGTGAAGATACCCGAGACACGGTTAAACCTGTCCTGATATTATACTTAAAGACTAATCCAGGTGAAGATACCTGAGACACAGTTAAACCTGTCCTGATATTATACTTCAGACTAATCCAGGTGAAAATACCTGAGACACAGCTAAACCTGTCCTGATATTATACTTAGACTAATCCTGGTGAAGATACCTGAGACACAGCTAAACCTGTCCTGATATTATACTTAGACTAATCCAGGTGAAGATACCTGAGACACAGTTAAACCTGTCCTGATATTATAGTTAAAGACTAATCCAGGTGAAGATACCTGAGACACAGTTAAACCTGTCCTGATATTATAGTTAAAGACTAATCCAGGTGAAGATACCTGAGACACAGGTAAACCTGTCCTGATATTATACTTAGACTAATCCAGGTGAAGATACCCGAGACACGGTTAAACCTGTCCTGATATTATACTTAGACTAATCCAGGTGAAGATACCTGAGACACAGTTAAACCCGTCTTGATATTATACTTAGACTAATCCAGGTGAAGATTCCTGAGACACAGTTAAACCTGTCCTGATATTATACTTAGACTAATCCAGGTGAAGATACCTGAGACAGTTAAACCTGTCCTGATATTATTCTTAGACTAATCCAGGTGAAGATACCTGAGACACAGCTAAACCTGTCCTGATATTATACTTAAAGACTAATCCAGGTGAAGATACCTGAGACACAGTTAAACCTGTCCCGATATTATACTTAGACTAATCCAGGTGAAGATACCTGAGACAGTTAAACCTGTCCTGATATTATACTTCAGACTAATCCAGGTGAAGATACCTAAGACACAGTTAAACCTGTCCTGATATTATACTTAGACTAATCCAGGTGAAGATACCTGAGACACAGTTAAACCTGTCCCGATATTATACTTAAAGACTAATCCAGGTGAAGATACCTGAGACACAGTTAAACCTGTCCTGATATTATACTTCAGACTAATCCAGGTGAAGATACCTGAGACACAGTTAAACCTGTCCTGATATTATACAAAAGACTAATCCAGGTGAAGATACCCGAGACACAGTTAAACCTGTCCTGATATTATACTTCAGACTAATCCAGGTGAAGATACCTGAGACACAGTTAAACCTGTCCTGATATTATACTTCAGACTAATCCAGGTGAAAATACCTGAGACACAGCTAAACCTGTCCTGATATTATACTTAGACTAATCCTGGTGAAGATACCTGAGACACAGCTAAACCTGTCCTGATATTATACTTAGACTAATCCAGGTGAAGATACCTGAGACACAGTTAAACCTGTCCTGATATTATAGTTAAAGACTAATCCAGGTGAAGATACCTGAGACACAGTTAAACCTGTCCTGATATTATAGTTAAAGACTAATCCAGGTGAAGATACCTGAGACACAGGTAAACCTGTCCTGATATTATACTTAGACTAATCCAGGTGAAGATACCCGAGACACGGTTAAACCTGTCCTGATATTATACTTAGACTAATCCAGGTGAAGATACCTGAGACACAGTTAAACCCGTCTTGATATTATACTTAGACTAATCCAGGTGAAGATACCTGAGACAGTTAAACCTGTCCTGATATTATTCTTAGACTAATCCAGGTGAAGATACCTGAGACACAGCTAAACCTGTCCTGATATTATACTTAAAGACTAATCCAGGTGAAGATACCTGAGACACAGTTAAACCTGTCCCGATATTATACTTAAAGACTAATCCAGGTGAAGATACCTGAGACACAGTTAAACCTGTCCTGATATTATACTTCAGACTAATCCAGGTGAAGATACCTGAGACACAGTTAAACCTGTCCTGATATTATACAAAAGACTAATCCAGGTGAAGATACCCGAGACACAGTTAAACCTGTCCTGATATTATACTTCAGACTAATCCAGGTGAAGATACCTGAGACACAGTTAAACCTGTCCTGATATTATACTTCAGACTAATCCAGGTGAAGATACCTGAGACACAGTTAAACCTGTCCTGATATTATACAAAAGACTAATCCAGGTGAAGATACCCGAGACACAGTTAAACCTGTCCTGATATTATACTTCAGACTAATCCAGGTGAAGATACCTGAGACACAGTTAAACCTGTCCTGATATTATACTTCAGACTAATCCAGGTGAAGATACCTGAGACACAGTTAAACCTGTCCTGATATTATACTTCAGACTAATCCAGGTGAAGATACCTGAGACACAGTTAAACCTGTCCTGATATTATACAAAAGACTAATCCAGGTGAAGATACCCGAGACACAGTTAAACCTGTCCTGATATTATACTTCAGACTAATCCAGGTGAAGATACTTGAGACACAGTTAAACCTGTCCTGATATTATGCTTAGACTAATCCAGATGAAGATACCTGAGACACAGTTAAACCTGTCCTGATATTATACTTAGACTAATACAGGTGAAGATACCTGAGACACAGTTAAACCTGTCCTGATATTATACTTAGACTAATCCAGGTGAAAATATCTGAGACACAGTTAAACCTGTCCTGATATTATACTTAGGCTAATCCTGGTGAAGATACCTGAGACACAGTTAAACCTGTCCTAATATTATACTTCAGACTAATCCAGGTGAAGATACCTGAGACACAGTTAAACCTGTCGTGATATTATACTTAAAGACTAATCCAGGTGAAGATACCTGAGACACAGTTAAACCTGTCCTGATATTATACTTCAGACTAATCCAGGTGAAGATACCTGAGACACAGCTAAACCTGTCCTGATATTATACTTAGACTAATCCTGGTGAAGATACCTGAGACACAGCTAAACCTGTTCTGATATTATACTTAGACTAATCCAGGTGAAGATACCTGAGACACAGTTAAACCTGTCCTGATATTATAGTTAAAGACTAATCCAGGTGAAGATACCTGAGACACAGTTAAACCTGTCCTGATATTATACTTAAAGACTAATCCAGGTGAAGATACCTGAGACACAGTTAAACCTGTCCTGATATTATACATAAGACTAATCCAGGTGAGGATACCTGAGACACAGTTAAACCTGTCCTGATATTATACTTCAGACTAATCCAGGTGAAAATACCTGAGACACAGCTAAACCTGTCCTGATATTATACTTCAGACTAATCCAGGAGAAGATACCTGAGACACGGTTAAACCTGTCCTGATATTATACTTAAAGACTAATCCAGGTGAAAATACCTGAGACACAGCTAAACCTGTCCTGATATTATACTTCAGACTAATCCTGGTGAAGATAACTGAGACACAGCTAAACCTGTCCTGATATTATACTTAGACTAATCCAGGTGAAGATACCTGAGACACAGTTAAACCTGTCCTGATATTATACTTCAGACTAATCCAGGTGAAGATACCTGAGACACAGCTAAACCTGTCCTGATATTATACTTAGACTAATCCAGGTGAAGATACCTGAGACACAGTTAAACCTGTCCTGATATTATACTTCAGACTAATCCTGGTGAAGATACCTGAGACACAGTTAAACCTGTCCTGATATTATACTTCAGACTAATCCTGGTGAAGATACCTGAGACACAGCTAAACCTGTCCTGATATTATACTAAAGACTAATCCAGGTGAAGATACCTGAGACACAGTTAAACCTGTCCTGATATTATACTTAAAGACTAATCCAGGTGAAGATACCTGAGACACAGCTAAACCTGTCCTGATATTATACTTCAGACTAATCCAGGTGAAGATACCTGAGACACAGTTAAACCTGTCCTGATATTATACTTCGGACTAATCCAGGTGAAAATACCTGAGACACAGCTAAACCTGTCCTGATATTATACATAGACTAATCCAGGTGAAGATACCTGAGACACAGTTAAACCTGTCCTGATATTATACTTAAAGACTAATCCAGGTGAAGATACCTGAGACACAGCTAAGCCTGTCCTGATATTATACTTAGACTAATCCAGGTGAAGATACCTGAGACACAGTTAAACCTGTCCTGATATTATACTTAGACTAATCCAGGTGAAGATACCTGAGACACAGTTAAACCTGTCCTGATAATATACTTAGACTAATCCTGGTGAAGATACCTGAGACACAGTTAAACCTGTCCTGATATTATACTTAGACTAATCCAGGTGAAGATACCTGAGACACAGCTAAACCTGTCCTGATATTATACTTAGACTAATCCCGGTAAAGATACACGAGACACAGCTAAACCTGTCCTGATATTATACTTAAAGACTAATCCAGGTGAAAATACCTGAGACACAGCTAAACCTGTCCTGATATTATACTTAGACTAATCCAGGTGAAGATACCCGAGACACGGTTAAACCTGTCCTGATATTATACTTAAAGACTAATCCAGGTGAAGATACCTGAGACACAGCTAAACCTGTCCTGATATTATACTAAAGACTAATCCAGGTGAAGATACCCGAGACACAGTTAAACCTGTCCTGATATTATACTTAGACTAATCCAGGTGAAGATACCCGAGACACAGTTAAACCTGTCCTGATATTATACTTAGACTAATCCAGTGAAGATATCCGAGACACGGTTAAACCTGTCCTGATATTATACTTAAAGACTAATCCAGGTGAAGATACCTGAGACACAGCTAAACCTGTCCTGATATTATACTTCAGACTAATCCAGGTGAAGATACCCGAGACACAGCTAAACCTGTTCTGATATTATATTTAGACTAATCCAGGTGAAGATACCCGAGACACAGTTAAACCTGTCCTGATATTATACTTAGACTAATCCAGGTGAAGATACCCGAGACACAGTTAAACCTGTCCAGATATTATACTTAGACTAATCCAGGTGAAGATACCTGAGACACAGTTAAACCTGTCCTGATATTATACTCAGACTAATCCAGGTGAAGATACCCGAGACACAGTTAAACCTGTCCTGATATTATACTTCAGACTAATCCAGGTGAAGATACCTGAGACACAGTTAAACCTGTCCTGATATTATACTTCAGACTAATCCAGGTGAAGATACCTGAGACACAGTTAAACCTGTCCTGATATTATACTTCAGACTAATCCAGGTGAAGATACCTGAGACACAGCTAAACCTGTCCTGATATTATACTTAGACTAATCCAGGTGAAGATACCCGAGACACAGTTAAACCTGTCCTGATATTATACTTAGACTAATCCAGGTGAAGATACCCGAGACACAGTTAAACCTGTCCTGATATTATACTTAGACTAATCCAGGTGAAGATACCTGAGACACAGTTAAACCTGTCCTGATATTATACTCAGACTAATCCAGGTGAAGATACCCGAGACACAGTTAAACCTGTCCTGATATTATACTTCAGACTAATCCAGGTGAAGATACCTGAGACACAGTTAAACCTGTCCTGATATTATACTTAGACTAATCCAGGTGAAGATACCTGAGACACAGTTAAACCTGTCCCAATATTATACTTCAGACTAATCCTGGTGAAGATACCTGAGACACAGTTAAACCTGTCCTGATATTATACTTAGACTAATCCAGTGAAGATACCCGAGACACGGTTAAACCTGTCCTGATATTATACTTAAAGACTAATCCAGGTGAAGATACCTGAGACACAGCTAAACCTGTCCTGATATTATACTAAAGACTAATCCAGGTGAAGATACCCGAGACACAGCTAAACCTGTCCTGATATTATACTTAGACTAATCCAGGTGAAGATACCCGAGACACAGTTAAACCTGTCCTGATATTATACTTAGACTAATCCAGGTGAAGATACCTGAGACACAGTTAAACCTGTCCTGATATTATACTCAGACTAATCCAGGTGAAGATACCTGAGACACAGTTAAACCTGTCCTGATATTATACTTCAGACTAATCCAGGTGAAGATACCTGAGACACAGTTAAACCTGTCCTGATATTATACTTAGACTAATCCAGGTGAAGATACCTGAGACACAGTTAAACCTGTCCTGATATTATACTTAAGACTAATCCAGGTGAAGATACCTGAGACACGGTTAAACCTGTCCTGATATTATACTTAAGACTAATCCAGGTGAAGATACCTGAGACACGGTTAAACCTGTCCTGATATTATACTTCAGACTAATCCAGGTGAAGATACCTGAGACACGGTTAAACCTGTCCCGATATTATACTTAGACTAATCCAGGTGAAGATACCTGAGACACAGTTAAACCTGTCCTGATATTATACTTCAGACTAATCCAGGTGAAGATACCTAAGACACAGTTAAACCTGTCCTGATATTATACTTAAAGACTAATCCAGGTGAAGATACCTAAGACACAGTTAAACCTGTCCTGATATTATACTTAAGACTAATCCAGGTGAAGATACCCGAGACACAGTTAAACCTGTCTTGATATTATACTTAGACTAATCCAGGTGAAGATACCTGAGACACGGTTAAACCTGTCCTGATATTATACTTAAAGACTAATCCAGGTGAAGATACCTGAGACACAGCTAAACCTGTCCTGATATTATACTTCAGACTAATCCAGGTGAAGATACCCGAGACACAGCTAAACCTGTCCTGATATTATACTTAGACTAATCCAGGTGAAGATACCCGAGACACAGTTAAACCTGTCCTGATATTATACTTAGACTAATCCAGGTGAAGATACCCGAGACACAGTTAAACCTGTCCTGATATTATACTTAGACTAATCCAGGTGAAGATACCTGAGACACAGTTAAACCTGTCCTGATATTATACTTCAGACTAATCCAGGTGAAGATACCTGAGACACAGCTAAACCTGTCCTGATATTATACTTAGACTAATCCAGGTGAAGATACCTGAGACACAGTTAAACCTGTCCTGATATTATACTTAGACTAATCCAGGTGAAGATACCTGAGACACAGTTAAACCTGTCCTGATATTATACTTAAGACTAATCCAGGTGAAGATACCTGAGACACGGTTAAACCTGTCCTGATATTATACTTAAGACTAATCCAGGTGAAGATACCTGAGACACGGTTAAACCTGTCCTGATATTATACTTCAGACTAATCCAGGTGAAGATACCTGAGACACGGTTAAACCTGTCCCGATATTATACTTAGACTAATCCAGGTGAAGATACCTGAGACACAGTTAAACCTGTCCTGATATTATACTTCAGACTAATCCAGGTGAAGATACCTGAGACACGGTTAAACCTGTCCCGATATTATACTTAGACTAATCCAGGTGAAGATACCTGAGACACAGTTAAACCTGTCCTGATATTATACTTCAGACTAATCCAGGTGAAGATACCTAAGACACAGTTAAACCTGTCCTGATATTATACTTCAGACTAATCCAGGTGAAGATACTTGAGACACAGTTAAACCTGTCCTGATATTATACTTCAGACTAATCCAGGTGAAGATACCTGAGACACAGCTAAACCTGTCCTGATATTATACTTCAGACTAATCCAGGTGAAGATACCTGAGACACAGTTAAACCTGTCCTGATATTATACTTAAAGACTAATCCAGGTGAAGATACCTGAGACACAGCTAAACATGTCCTGATATTATACTTCAGACTAATCCAGGTGAAGATACCCGAGACACAGTTAAACCTGTCCTGATATTATACTTCAGACTAATCCAGGTGAAGATACCTGAGACACAGTTAAACCTGTCCTGATATTATACTTAAAGACTAATCCAGGTGAAGATACCTGAGACACAGCTAAACCTGTCCTGATATTATACTTCAGACTAATCCAGGTGAAGATACCCGAGACACAGTTAAACCTGTCCTGATATTATACTTCAGACTAATCCTGGTGAAGATACCTGAGACACAGCTAAACCTGTCCTGATATTATACTTAAAGACTAATCCAGGTGAAGATACCTGAGACACGGCTAATCCTGTCCTGATATTATACTTAAAGATTAATCCTGGTGAAGATACCTGAGACACAGTTAAACCTGTCCTGATATTATACTTCAGACTAATCCAGGTGAAGATACCCGAGACACGGTTAAACCTGTCCTGATATTATACTTCAGACTAATCCAGGTGAAGATACCCGAGACACAGTTAAACCTGTCCTGATATTATACTTAGACTAATCCAGGTGAAAATACCTGAGACACAGTTAAACCTGTCCTGATATTATACTTAAAGACAAATCCAGGTGAAGATACCTGAGACACAGTTAAACCTGTCCTGATATTATACTTCAGACTAATCCTGGTGAAGATACCCGAGACACAGTTAAACCTGTCCTGATATTATACTTCAGACTAATCCAGGTGAAGATACCTGAGACACAGCTAAACCTGTCCTGATATTATACTTAGACTAATCCAGGTGAAGATACCTGAGACACAGTTAAACCTGTCCTGATATTATACTTAGACTAATCCAGGTGAAGATACCTGAGACACAATTAAACCTGTCCTGATATTATACTTCAGACTAATCCAGGTGAAGATACCCGAGACACAGTTAAACCTGTCCTGATATTATACTTCAGACTAATCCTGGTGAAGATACCCGAGACACAGTTAAACCTGTCCTGATATTATACTTCAGACTAATCCAGGTGAAGATACCTGAGACACAGTTAAACCTGTCCTGATAGTATACTTCAGACTAATCCTGGTGAAGATACCTGAGACACAGCTAAACCTGTCCTGATATTATACTTAGACTAATCCAGGTGAAGATACCTGAGACACAGTTAAACCTGTCCTGATATTATACTTAAAGACTAATCCAGGTGAAGATACCTGAGACACAGTTAAACCTGTCCTGATATTATACTTAGACTAATCCAGGTGAAGATACCTGAGACACGGTTAAACCTGTCCCGATATTATACTTAGACTAATCCAGGTGAAGATACCTGAGACACAGCTAAACCTGTCCTGATATTATACTTAGACTAATCCAGGTGAAGATACCTGAGACACAGTTAAACCTGTCCTGATATTATACTTCAGACTAATCCAGGTGAAGATACCCGAGACACAGTTAAACCTGTCCTGATATTATACTTAGACTAATCCAGGTGAAGATACCTGAGACACGGTTAAACCTGTCCCGATATTATACTTAGACTAATCCAGGTGAAGATACCCGAGACACAGTTAAACCTGTCCTGATATTATACTTAGACTAATCCAGGTGAAGATACCTGAGACACAGGTAAACCTGTCCTGATATTATACTTCAGACTAATCCAGGTGAAGATACCTAAGACATAGCTAAACCTGTCCTGATATTATACTTCAGACTAATCCAGGTGAAGATACCTGAGACACAGCTAAACCTGTCCTGATATTATACTTCAGACTAATCCAGGTGAAGATACCTGAGACACGGTTAAACCTGTCCTGATATTATACTTCAGACTAATCCAGGTGAAGATACCTAAGACACAGCTAAACCTGTCCTGATATTATACTTAGACTAATCCAGGTGAAGATACCTGAGACACAGTTAAACCTGTCCTGATATTATACTTAAAGACTAATCCAGGTGAAGATACCTGAGACACAGTTAAACCTGTCCTGATATTAAACTTAGACTAATCCAGGTGAAGATACCTGAGACACAGTTAAACCTGTCCTGATATTATACTTAGACTAATCCAGGTGAAGATACCCGAGACACAGTTAAACCTGTCCTGATATTATACTTAAAGACTAATCCAGGTGAAGATACCCGAGACACAGTTAAACCTGTCCTGATATTATACTAAAGACTAATCCAGGAGAAGATACCTGAGACACAGTTAAACCTGTCCTGATATTATACTTCAGACTAATCCAGGTGAAGATACCTGAGACACAGTTAAACCTGTCCTGATATTATACTTAGACTAATCCAGGTGAAGATACCCGAGACACAGTTAAACCTGTCCTGATATTATACTTAAAGACTAATCCAGGTGAAGATACCCGACACACAGTTAAACCTGTCCTGATATTATACTAAAGACTAATCCAGGTGAAGATACCTGAGACACAGTTAAACCTGTCCTGATATTATACTTAAAGACTAATCCTGGTGAAGATACCTGAGACACAGTTAAACCTGTCCTGATATTATACTTAAAGACTAATCCAGGTGAAGATACCTGAGACACAGTTAAACCTGTCCTGATATTATACTTAGACTAATCCAGGTGAAGATACCTGAGACACAGTTAAACCTGTCCTGATATTATACTTAAAGACTAATCCTGGTGAAGATACCTGAGACACAGTTAAACCTGTCCTGATATTATACTTAAGACTAATCCAGGTGAAGATACCTGAGACATGGTTAAACCTGTCCTGATATTATACTTCAGACTAATCCTGGTGAAGATACCTGAGACACAGTTAAACCTGTCCTGATATTATACTTCAGACTAATCCAGGTGAAGATACCCGAGACACAGTTAAACCTGTCCTGATATTATACTTCAGACTAATCCAGGTGAAGATACCTAAGACACAGCTAAACCTGTCCTGATATTATACTTCAGACTAATCCAGGTGAAGATACCTGAGACACAGCTAAATCTGTCCTGATATTATACTTCAGACTAATCCAGGTGAAGATACCTAAGACACAGCTAAACCTGTCCTGATATCATACTTCAGACTAATCCAGGTGAAGATACCCGAGACACAGTTAAACCTGTCCTGATATTATACTTAGACTAATCCAGGTGAAGATACCTGAGATACGGTTAAACCTGTCCTGATATTATACTTAGACTAATCCAGGTGAAGATACCCGAGACACGGTTAAACCTGTCCTGATATTATACTTAAGACTAATCCAGGTGAAGATACCTGAGACAGTTAAACCTGTCCTGATATTATACTTCAGACTAATCCAGGTGAAGATACCTAAGACAGTTAAACCTGTCCCGATATTATACTTAGACTAATCCAGGTGAAGATACCCGAGACAGTTAAACCTGACCTGATATTATACTTCAGACTAATCCAGGTGAAGATACCCGAGACACAGCTAAACCTGTCCTGATATTATACTTAGACTAATCCAGGTGAAGATACCTGAGACACAGTTAAACCTGTCCTGATATTATATTTAAAGACTAATCCTGGTGAAGATACCTGAGACACAGTTAAACCTGTCATGATATTATACTTAAGACTAATCCAGGTGAAGATACCTGAGACATGGTTAAACCTGTCCTGATATTATACTTCAGACTAATCCTGGTGAAGATACCTGAGACACAGTTAAACCTGTCCTGATATTATACTTCAGACTAATCCAGGTGAAGATACCCGAGACACAGTTAAACCTGTCCTGATATTATACTTCAGACTAATCCAGGTGAAGATACCTAAGACACAGCTAAACCTGTCCTGATATTATACTTCAGACTAATCCAGGTGAAGATACCTGAGACACAGCTAAATCTGTCCTGATATTATACTTCAGACTAATCCAGGTGAAGATACCTAAGACACAGCTAAACCTGTCCTGATATCATACTTCAGACTAATCCAGGTGAAGATACCCGAGACACAGTTAAACCTGTCCTGATATTATACTTAGACTAATCCAGGTGAAGATACCTGAGATACGGTTAAACCTGTCCTGATATTATACTTAGACTAATCCAGGTGAAGATACCCGAGACACGGTTAAACCTGTCCTGATATTATACTTAAGACTAATCCAGGTGAAGATACCTGAGACAGTTAAACCTGTCCTGATATTATACTTCAGACTAATCCAGGTGAAGATACCTAAGACAGTTAAACCTGTCCCGATATTATACTTAGACTAATCCAGGTGAAGATACCCGAGACAGTTAAACCTGACCTGATATTATACTTCAGACTAATCCAGGTGAAGATACCCGAGACACAGCTAAACCTGTCCTGATATTATACTTAGACTAATCCAGGTGAAGATACCTGAGACACAGTTAAACCTGTCCTGATATTATATTTAAAGACTAATCCTGGTGAAGATACCTGAGACACAGTTAAACCTGTCCTGATATTATACTTAAGACTAATCCAGGTGAAGATACCTGAGACATGGTTAAACCTGTCCTGATATTATACTTCAGACTAATCCTGGTGAAGATACCTGAGACACAGTTAAACCTGTCCTGATATTATACTTCAGACTAATCCAGGTGAAGATACCCGAGACACAGTTAAACCTGTCCTGATATTATACTTCAGACTAATCCAGGTGAAGATACCTAAGACACAGCTAAACCTGTCCTGATATTATACTTCAGACTAATCCAGGTGAAGATACCTGAGACACAGCTAAATCTGTCCTGATATTATACTTCAGACTAATCCAGGTGAAGATACCTAAGACACAGCTAAACCTGTCCTGATATCATACTTCAGACTAATCCAGGTGAAGATACCCGAGACACAGTTAAACCTGTCCTGATATTATACTTAGACTAATCCAGGTGAAGATACCTGAGATACGGTTAAACCTGTCCTGATATTATACTTAGACTAATCCAGGTGAAGATACCCGAGACACGGTTAAACCTGTCCTGATATTATACTTAAGACTAATCCAGGTGAAGATACCTGAGACAGTTAAACCTGTCCTGATATTATACTTCAGACTAATCCAGGTGAAGATACCTAAGACAGTTAAACCTGTCCCGATATTATACTTAGACTAATCCAGGTGAAGATACCCGAGACAGTTAAACCTGACCTGATATTATACTTCAGACTAATCCAGGTGAAGATACCCGAGACACAGCTAAACCTGTCCTGATATTATACTTAGACTAATCCAGGTGAAGATACCTGAGACACAGTTAAACCTGTCCTGATATTATATTTAAAGACTAATCCTGGTGAAGATACCTGAGACACAGTTAAACCTGTCCTGATATTATACTTAAGACTAATCCAGGTGAAGATACCTGAGACATGGTTAAACCTGTCCTGATATTATACTTCAGACTAATCCTGGTGAAGATACCTGAGACACAGTTAAACCTGTCCTGATATTATACTTCAGACTAATCCAGGTGAAGATACCCGAGACACAGTTAAACCTGTCCTGATATTATACTTCAGACTAATCCAGGTGAAGATACCTAAGACACAGCTAAACCTGTCCTGATATTATACTTCAGACTAATCCAGGTGAAGATACCTGAGACACAGCTAAATCTGTCCTGATATTATACTTCAGACTAATCCAGGTGAAGATACCTGAGACACAGCTAAACCTGTCCCGATATTATACTTCAGACTAATCCAGGTGAAGATACCTAAGACACAGCTAAACCTGTCCTGATATTATACTTCAGACTAATCCAGGTGAAGATACCCGAGATACAGTTAAACCTGTCCTGATATTATACTTAGACTAATCCAGGTGAAGATACCTGAGACACGGTTAAACCTGTCCTGATATTATACTTAGACTAATCCAGGTGAAGATACCTGAGACACAGTTAAACCTGTCCTGATATTATACTTAGACTAATCCAGGTGAAGATACCCGAGACACGGTTAAACCTGTCCTGATATTATACTTAAAGACTAATCCAGGTGAAGATACCTGAGACAGTTAAACCTGTCCTGATATTATACTTCAGACTAATCCAGGTGAAGATACCTAAGACAGTTAAACCTGTCCCGATATTATACTTAGACTAATCCAGGTGAAGATACCCGAGACACAGTTAAACCTGACCTGATATTATACTTCAGACTAATCCAGGTGAAGATACCTGAGACACAGCTAAACCTGTCCTGATATTATACTTAGACTAATCCAGGTGAAGATACCTGAGACACAGCTAAACCTGTCCTGATATTATACTTAGACTAATCCTGGTGAAGATACCTGAGACACAGTTAAACCTGTCCTGATATTAGGCTTAAAGACTAATCCAGGTGAAGATACCTGAGACACAGCTAAACCTGTCCTGATATTATACTTAGACTAATCCTGGTGAAGATACCTGAGACACAGTTAAACCTGTCCTGATATTAGGCTTAAAGACTAATCCAGGTGAAGATACCTGAGACACAGTTAAACCTGTCCTGATATTAGGCTTAAAGACTAATCCAGGTGAAGATACCTGAGACACAGTTAAACCTGTCCTGATATTATACTTAAAGACTAATCCAGGTGAAGATACCTGAGACACAGCTAAACCTGTCCTGATATTATACTTAGACTAATCCTGGTGAAGATACCTGAGACACAGTTAAACCTGTCCTGATATTATACTTAAAGACTAATCCAGGTGAAGATACCCGAGACACAGGTAAACCTGTCTTTAGAAGTCTCTTTAATGAGAACACCACTCTTTTTCTGAAATCATGTTCAGATCTCGTACATCTTTTATCGCCTACATATATCTATATAGTCAAACCTGTCTATAGTGGTCACCTGGGGGAGTTTGACAAAATGTCCACTATATATAGGTGACCTTTATATTAAGGGGTTTGATTATTCGACGAAATATTCTACAGTAGTTGTAAATAAACATTTTTAATTACATGTTATGTTTATCTCAATCTGATATGATTTGAATAAAACATACAAATAAATAAAAAAAGATATTTAATAAACAAAAGTACAATTTCCAGTAACACGATGTTGAACTGGAAACATTGTTTTCAAAATCGTCGATTGAATCTCACGTTTTCTTCAAAGAATTTTCATTATCTGGGTACGACCAACACCCTTCTCCTCGCCCACAGCCCAGCAACTTTTCCCACCATCGATCACAATGATTTATAACCCGTTGTATTAAAACCCAGCAGGGATTCTACAGCATACTCATACAGATAACTTTCACTTTGTCATCTAATTTCAAAGCTTTCCTATTTATGGATGTTGATGATTTTGACATGATACAAAATATTTCTGGCGAGTGAATTTCTACTCTCGTCGTAATAAATAAATATCTCCAATAACCCCCGGGTATAAACTTTCCTTTATGTAATTTATTACTCAAAAAATTTAATAGTGTTTGTTTATTTAGTTAATTAAATTAAGCAATATATTTTGTAACACCTCGGCATTTTGTGTACATTTGAGAAAAATACCGAACTTTCGAAATCACTTCCGGTATTATTTTAAAAATGAACTTACCGTTATACAAAGGTTTTACACTGGAAATTACTAATAAATGGTGATCGCTGACCACATTGAACAGGTGACCGCTATATCGAATTAAAATATATAGTAAAATGCACAGGGAGAGCACGAAAGTGACCGTTATGAGCAGACCATTATACAAAGGTGACCGTTACGACAGGTTTGACTGTACATATATATCTATTTGGACAGACCACATTATTGTAACACCACATTTTGGTAGAAGTAAGCTTTCACTGTAGTCCTGGTAAATTATGTATGAACACCAACTACACTAGATTCCTTCCATAGCATTTGCTATTACATCAACATTTTCTACAGCACAGGAAAGGACTTGCAAGGATTAGATTGTATAACGCCACTTTCAACTATATATCAGTTATATCATGGCAGTCAGTTTTATTAGTGGAGGAAACCGGAGTACCAAGAGAAAACCACTGACCTGTCACAAGTCACTGACAAACTTTATCACATAATGTTGTATTGAGTACACATCAATTGGCACTGATTGCATAGGTAATTATAAATCCAACTACCATATGATCACGACGGCTCCTGTTGTAAGCTAACTCCAGCCAGATATTAACAACATAGATAACAAATACAAACAATTTTGTATATTATATATTGCACTTTTAATTCAGCTATATAATGATAAGATCCAATAACACTTTGTTATACATGTATATAAAATGACAGATCTAAAAACACACGACTAAAATCAATAAATAAAACACAATACAGGTAAATCATAGGTTTATCTACACACTGAAATTCAAATTACACATAAAATAAATCACAACCCAATCACAATTGTTATCTTAAAAGTACGCTCTCATACCCAAAAGAAAAGACATTACATATAACAGAAAATTAATAAATATCTACATACACAGAATGGTACACTAAGGTAGAGTTCAATACTTGAGTCTTGACATTACTGTCATATTTTTTTTTATCAGCAAAAACATAATTTTTAAAAACAAATAAAACTGTATGAATTTACAATAACTGATTCAGAGATAAAAAGAAAATTTTGTACATAATTCTTTCAACTATTATCAGACTTAAGAATTTTAGATATTACAGAAATAATGCACTGAACCATGAAGACCTTGACAAACATATAATATACAAATTTCCATCATAAATATAAAATTACTTCCCCTCATATTTGTGAAAGAAGTTTGTGAACATGAATAGAAATATCTGAATAAAAAAACACACTAGAATTGTCCAACACTTTCACGATTGATTTCTAATGTTTTGCCCATTTGCTCTTGCATAGACAAAAAAACATTCTCATGTCATTTAAAACACACTTCATGGGAAAGGGAAAAGTAAAAAGTCTGAATAAGGTCACAGCAAATAATTGACTCAAAACTATACATAATTTTGATAATAAGATATATCACAACTTATTGTATCTCCTGAATAAATAAAAGACTAGAAAAAAAAACCAAGTTAAATTATGAGCTATGTATATAGACAAGGGGAGAATACATTTATATCTGTATGACAGTTAAATGACTACAAATCAAAATGTATATTTAAGGAACATTTAAAATTTTGGAACAGGTTATACGATATAACCTGGTTTGAGGCAGTTTATGCTTAATAAACTGTGAAGCAGTTTATGAAAAGTGTTAACTGTACCAAACAAGGTTATACAAGTATAACCTGTTCAAAAATTTCAAAGATTCTGTATAATTTAATTTTTACAAAAAAATTTCAATATACCAAGTACATTTGTACATCTATGTAATGATTTTTTTCATACACGAAAAAATTTGCCCAACTGTTGTTGACCTTTGACTTGTGGTAGCAATTTCCTTCGACAAGATTTGGACTCTGTTTTTGCTTTTTTCTTTGCAGGTGCATTTGTTTCAGTACTTTTTCTTTTCTTTCCTCCTTTTTCTACATTAACTACATTTTCAGACGGTTGACTAGAACGTTCTACTGTTGACTGACTAGAAATCATGTCCACTGACGTGCACGGTTTGCTATTATAATCTACAGTTTTTATCTGTACATTTTCCTGGTCTTTGAGGGTTTCTAGAATTTTCTTTGCAATGCCAGATTTAGATGCAGAAGCTGGATGAGCCAGAGTTTTACTGTAAATAATTGAATGAATTACAATAATAAAAAGCTTGTCATCACGGAACAACTTTCATTTCACTTGTATCAATATTTGAAATGATAATCATGATTCTTTTTAATCATTAACCACTAAAATCATGATTTAATGTAATTCACTTGCTTTTATTATGTTTTAAAGTACATTTTTTTCATCAGTTCTTTAACATCAATGAAACACATACATGTATATATTCTCCTTTAGGATAACACTTTGCCACCAAAAATTGCTAAATTGGTATTTAGCAAGTAATCTAAAACATTGAAAAGTTAACAATCATGAGAAATGAAATAAAAAACATAAATTTATTAAATCAAAGGTGAGTGTGAAACTATGATTTGAGATAGATGTATTTAGCTGAAAACAGAAAGAACTAAAAAAAAAAGATACTAAAATTAAAATTGAATCCTACTGTACCTTGGTAAAACTACAACTTCACTCTGTGTTAGACAGATGTCATCTTTGTTAGGGAGACCAACATTATGAGCTGGCATAGCCCAGTCATAAGATGCCTCATAAGTTTTAGTTGTTTCCATGGACACCTGTTTGGAAAGTAAGATAGATATTACAGACATATTAACTAAAGTTAAAATTTATTGTTTAAGAAAGAAAAAGACAATTAATATGGCACAAATTTTAGTGGAATTCTGTATCAGAATTAAATCATGTAGTATAAAAAGTTGCTTTTTGTCAACAAACAAATGTCATTTTATATGTACATGAATAAAAAAGTCAACTTATAGGTTCATGAAATAAAAAATAAACTTAATTTGAGATTTTGTAAATTGTATTAGGCATATAACTATGGTAAAAGTGACTTGTACATTTCTGTTGTCTAAGACAATTTTTCTATTATTCTAAAATAAATTATTCACTCTGTCCATGTCTACAAATTGAATCAAATATGTGAATAATATCATACTTTTACCCTAATCTGTTCTTGGTTATTAATACCAGACATTCACTTCTAGTACATATTAGACTTGATCTATCGCCAAACTCGTTAAGGGGCTGTCGTGGTCATGATCGTATGGTAGTTGGATTTAACACTACATGTGCAATCAGTGCCTATCACCACTAATGTTGTGAGTTTGAACACTGTTCATGACGAGGTGTTCTCGATACAACATTATGTGACTTGCAACAAGTCAGTGGTTTTCTCCTGGCACTCAGACTTCCTCCACCAATAAAACTGACTGCTATGAATTAACTGAAAAATTGCTGAAAGCAGCATTACACACCATAAACTTAACCTAATCAAACTCGTTATATGGCCACAATCCTGCTGAACCAATGGTAGCAGCATAACAAATTTTTACTGTATTGATAAATAAATTGAATACAAAGTAAACGATCCATATATACATACCCGTGATTGTCTTTTGATTAATCTTTCTGACAGTGACAAATTAAGTTCAGGATTTTCTTCATCCTCGACTTCCTCATCAGGAGATCTGTAGAAGATACATTAATCTTTAACTACTAAAACAAGAACTTTGTGTAATCATTTATAGGATTACCTTGATAGAGGGTTGCTGCTAACAAGGAAGCTACTCAACCAGGTTCTTGGTTAAATTGAAGTCATCACTTCGAAAGTTTTACGGTCGCTACCATGACTTGGTTGACCGTTATGGAATATCTGTGTCACAAATGACCATGGATAATTTCGACTTGTCGTAAACACTTCCCGGTCCTTTCCTCAATCATGACTCGTCACCGGATTTGTAACTAGAATAACACTACGGGTGTCACTAGTGGAGCAGTAACTGCTTACCCTTCCGGAGCACCTGAGTTCACCCCCGGTTTTTACTGGTGTTCGTGTTACTCGATCTTTAGTTTTATGTGTTTGTTTTGTAGATCGTTGTTTGTCTTTTTGTACTTTTTCTTTTGGTCATTGTGTTATCTGTTTTTCTTCGATATACAGATTCTGATTACCCCTTTGGTATCTCCAAACTCTTCTTATTTAGAGGTATAATCTGTGTAGATCAAACTGTCACTTAGTTTTTGTTACTCTTTGTGTACTTGATGATATTACTTTCTATTTGTCCTCTTAATAGATGGTATATTGTACCTCTAAAGGAAAGACAAGACAAATTTTAAATTTGCAAACAAAAGAACAATTTGATCCTTAATATTTCGAAGTCCAGATCTAATCATAATAAAATTCTAAGTGAATTTTAGGCTGATGAATTTAAGTAAATTGAGGGAGATGTTAAAACTATAAATATCTATTATGAGCATTTTTAATTAAAGTCCATAAAAATAGTATGAAGACAGGGTAGGGTTATGGTATTTAATGCCACTTTTAACAATATTTCATCTATATCGTGGCGGTCATGTATTATTAGTGGAGGAAACTGGAGTACCCGGAGAAAACCACGACCTGTCGCAAGTCACTGACAAACTTTATCACATAATGTTGTATCGAGTACACCTTGTCTGAGCGGGATTCAAACTCACAACTTTAGTGGTGATAGGCACTGATTGTATAGGTAGTATGAAGATAGGCAACATCATTTAAGTTATATCACTGGTATGACAGGACTTGTACATTAAAAGGAAAGAATACACATTTTGGACAAGGTTCATTCAAATCAGAGTTTATAATTTTTACAAAGTTTCAATGATTTTTTACTTCATATCATATCCCTGTTGTATAAAAAGTAATTGGATTGAAACAAAATGTCATTTCAACAATTTATTATAGTTGCAGAGTTGTGTCATTATTGCATGAATTTATGGCATAAGAAATCTTCAAACTTTTCTTCTTATCATAATTAGAAAGAATTTTAGACTTCTAAATCATTAAATAGATCAACATTTTTAACACTACTTTATTGATAAATTTTCTTAACTTAAAAAAAAGTGTCTTTCAAATCGAAATACAAAAATTCTTAATAAAATAATATTGGGCATGAAAAAGTGCACATCTGTTGTCTTGTATAGTGGTAGAAGAAAGAAATGTTTACATTAAAAAAAATAACCAGAGGCTCTCAATAGCCTGTATCGTTCACCTGGTTATAAAAAAAACCAATTGGTCCTATGTAAAAACTATGTCCTGCAGTGGTAGTCATCTTGGAATTACGATCAACATAAAAAACACAAAGTTTGTAAAGGACCTTCCAATGATTGATGCATAGTTTGGGTTCAATCAGTGCAATAGCTTCAGAGAAGAAGATATTTCTGTATTTTCCCCGATATGGTCCTGTGTTAATACTATGACCTGTGGTGGCAGCCATCTTGGATTTCCGATCGGCATAAAAAACAGAGGACCTTCCAATGATCATTCCTGGGCAGTTTGGTTTCAGAGAAGAAGCGTTTTGAAACATTTTTCGCATAGGGTCCAATGTTAAACAAGTCCTGCCGTAGCCGCCATTTTGAATTTCATATCAGAACAAAAAACATAAAGTTTGTAGAGGACCATCCAATGAACATTCATGTACAGTTTGGCTTTAATAATATTTGTAGTTTCTGAGAAGAAGGCATTTGAACATTTTCCCATAGGGTCCAATGCTAATCCATGTCCTGCGGTGGTGGCCATCTTGGATATCCGATCGGCATAAAAAACACACACCTTGTAGAGGACCTTCCAATGATCATTCCTGGGCAGTTTGGTTTCAATTATCCAAGTGGTTTCAGAGAAGAAGCGTTTTGAAACATTTTTCCCATAGGGTCCAATGTTAAACTAAGTCCTGCCGTAGCTGCCATTTTGAATTTCATATCGGAACAAAAAACGTAAAGTTTGTAGAGGACCATCCAATGAACATTCATGTACAGTTTGGCTTTAATAATATTTGTAGTTTCTGAGAAGAAGGCATTTGAACATTTTCCCATAGGGTCCAATGTTAATCTATGTATTGCGGTGGCGGCCATCTTGGATTTCCGATCGACATAAAAAACATAAAATTTATAGAGGACCTTCCAATGATCATTCCTGGGCAGTTTGGTTTCAATTGTCCAAGTGGTTTCAGAGAAGAAGCGTTTTGAAACATTTTTCCCATAGGGTCCAATGTTAAACTAAGTCCTGCTGTAGCTGCCATTTTGAATTTCATATCGGAACAAAAAACGTAAAGGTTGTAGAGGACCATCCAATGAACATTCATGTACAGTTTGGCTTTAATAATATTTGTAGTTTCTGAGAAGAAGGCATTTGAACATTTTCCCATAGGGTCCAATGTTAATCTATGTATTGCGGTGGCGGCCATCTTGGATTTGCGATCGACATAAAAAACAAAAAATTTGTAGAGGACCTTCCAATGATCATTCCTGGGCAGTTTGGTTTCAATTGTCCAAGTGGTTTCAGAGAAGAAGCGTTTTGAAACATTTTTCCCATAGGGTCCAATGTTAAACTAAGTCCTGCCGTAGCCGCCATTTTGAATTTCATATCGGAACAAAAAACGTAAAGTTTGTAGAGGACCATCCAATGAACATTCATGTACAGTTTGGCTTTAATAATATTTGTAGTTTCTGAGAAGAAGGCATTTGAACATTTTCCAATAGGGTCCAATGTTAATCTATGTATTACGGTGGCGGCCATCTTGGATTTCCGATCGGCATAAAAAACATAAAATTTGTAGAGAACCTTCCAATGATCATTCCTGGGCAGCTTGATTTCAACTGTCCTAGTGGTTTCAGAGAAGAAGCGTTTTGAAACATTTTCCCCATAGGGTCCAATGTTAAACTAAGTCCTGCCATAGCCGCCATTTTGAATTTCATATCGGAACAAAAAACGTAAAGTTTGTAGAGGACCATCCAATGAACATTCATGTACAGTTTGGCTTTAATAATATTTGTAGTTTCTGAGAAGAAGGCATTTGAACAGTTTCCAATAGGGTCCAATGTTAATCTATGTATTGCGGTGGCGGCCATCTTGGATTTCCGATCGACTTAAAAAACATGAACTTTGTAGAGGACCTTCCAATGATCATTCCTGGGCAGTTTGGTTTCAATTGTCCAAGTGGTTTCAGAGAAGAAGCGTTTTGAAACATTTTCCCCATAGGGTCCAATGTTAAACTAAGTCCTGCCGTAGCCGCCATTTTTAATTTCATACCGGAACAAAAAACGTAGTTTGTAGAGGACCATCTAATGAACATTCATGTACAGTTTGGCTTTAATCATATTTGTAGTTTCTGAGAAGAAGGCATTTGAATATTTTCCCATAGGGTCCAATGTTAATCTATGTATTGCGGTGGCGGCCATCTTGGATTTCCGATCGGCATAAAAAACAGAAACTTTGTAGAGGACCTTCCAATGATCATTCCTGGGCAGTTTGGTTTCAACTGTCCAAGTGGTTTCAGAGAAGAAGCATTTTGAAACATTTTTCCCATAGGGTCCAATGTTAAACTAAGTCCTGCCGTTGCCACCATTTTGAATTTCATATCGGAACAAAAAACCTTGAGATTGTAGAAGACCGTCCAATGAACATTCATGTACAGTTTGGCTTTAATCATATTTGTAGTTTCTGAGAAGAAGGCATTTGAACATTTTCCCTTAGGGTCCAATGTTAATCTATGTCCTGCGATGGTGGCCATCTTGGATTTCCGATCAGCATAAAAAACAGAAACTTGGTAAAGGACATTCCAATGATCATTCATTTACAGTTTGGGTTCAGTCAGTTCATTAGTTTCAGAGAAGAAGATCTTTGAAATTTCAGCCAATCAGAGCATATTATTGGCCCTGGCAGCCATATTGAATATCCGACTGGAACGAAAAACAGTAACTTTGTAGAGGACCATCCAAGGAACATTCCTGCTAAGTTTGGTTCCAATCGGCCCAGTGGTTTCGGAGAAGAAGCTTGAAATGTGAAAAGTTTACAGACGACAGACAACAGACGACGGACGCCAAGTGATGGCAATAGTTCACTTGGACCTTTGGTCCAGGTGAACTAAAAATTATCTATACCATAGATTTGAAAAAAAATTCTCTGTTCTAATGTAACAATCTATGGATACACACCTGAACTGTGACAGAAGAGATGGGAATCTGATAGGAGTTTTCTGACTTGAAAAGCCATCACAGAGATAATCTAAGGACTGTGACTGGTCTTGTTGTGTCAACAGTTTGTCTGTAATGTGACGTAAAGCTGTCAATGTCTTCCTCCCTAATAGACTACCACCATTACTGACAGACTGAAACAAAAAGTAACATAATAAAGACTATGAAATTATCCTGGTTATATTTCAGAAACTTTATAAGAATGTTGGAAATCATTTCTTACAACACGCCCTATTCACAACTGTACTACAATTTCCTGAGTTAGAGATAAAGTTCATAAAAGACTTTAATGCTAAAGACAGACAACTACCACCAGCTGAATGTAATGAATGACAGATCAAAATGTCAAAAACAAAATAACATTCTCATGTAGCATGCTTTATAGGTTTATTAGTTTTAAGATGCTGGGTAATGTGAGTGGCATTGTAAAGTTACATTTACAAATATTATAGAACACATGATTGACTTCTTTCAACTTTATAATGACTTCTTCTGAGAGATATTCCGTCTGAAATTGTTGTTTTCTCTTTATATTTTCTTTTGCTGCAGTGAAATATGATCATTAATTGTCACTTCAACAAAAAAAAATTGAACCCTGCAACACCTACTTTATCAGGACTAGTCATATTAATCTTCTCTGTTTGGTTTATAACTAATGTTATTTGTTCTTGTAAACTGTCACTGACTGTTTCAATATTACCATGTCGTAACTTGGCGTCTTTTGCCTTCAGTAACTCTTTCTTGATAATATTGACAATTTTACGACATGCTGATCTGTGAAAACAATGTACAAAAAGTGTAAGGTTAAAATGTATATAACAGACAATTGTTTTTTTTAATATCAATGTTACTTTGATGAATGATTTACATTAGTTAATCATGTTTCACCTTTGATGTAGCCCTCTTAATCATACATATCTCAGAATGTTCATGTGTCTCCCACATTAGTTAATCATGTTTCACCTTTGATGTAACCCTCCTAATCACACATATCTCAGAATGTTCATGTGTCTCCCACATTAGTTAATCATGTTTCACCTTTGATGTAACCCTCCTAATCACACATATCTCAGAATGTTCATGTGTCTCCCACATTAGTTAATCATGTTTCACCTTTGATGTAACCCTCCTAATCACACATATCTCAGAATGTTCATGTGTCTCCCACATTAGTTAATCATGTTTCACCTTTGATGTAACCCTCCTAATCACACATATCTCAGAATGTTCATGTGTCTCCCACATTAGTTAATCATGTTTCACCTTTGATGTAACCCTCCTAATCACACATATCTCAGAATGTTCATGTGTCTCCCACATTAGTTAATCATGTTTCACCTTTGATGTAACCCTCCTAATCACACATATCTCAGAATGTTCATGTGTCTCCCACATTAGTTAATCATGTTTCACCTTTGATGTAACCCTCCTAATCACACATATCTCAGAATGTTCATGTGTCTCCCACATTAGTTAATCATGTTTCACCTTTGATGTAACCCTCCTAATCACACATATCTCAGAATGTTCACGTGTCTCCCACATTAGTTAATCATGTTTCACCTTTGATGTAACCCTCCTAATCACACATATCTCAGAATGTTCATGTGTCTCCCACATTAGTTAATCATGTTTCACCTTTGATGTAACCCTCCTAATCACACATATCTCAGAATGTTCATGTGTCTCCCACATTAGTTAATCATGTTTCACCTTTGATGTAACCCTCCTAATCACACATATCTCAGAATGTTCATGTGTCTCCCACATTAGTTAATCATGTTTCACCTTTGATGTAACCCTCCTAATCACACATATCTCAGAATGTTCATGTGTCTCCCACATTAGTTAATCATGTTTCACCTTTGATGTAACCCTCCTAATCACACATATCTCAGAATGTTCATGTGTCTCCCACATTAGTTAATCATGTTTCACCTTTGATGTAACCCTCCTAATCACACATATCTCAGAATGTTCATGTGTCTCCCACATTAGTTAATCATGTTTCACCTTTGATGTAACCCTCCTAATCACACATATCTCAGAATGTTCATGTGTCTCCCACATTAGTTAATCACGTTTCACCTTTGATGTAACCCTCCTAATCACACATATCTCAGAATGTTCATGTGTCTCCCACATTAGTTAATCATGTTTCACCTTTGATGTAACCCTCCTAATCACACATACCTCAGAATGTTCATGTGTCTCCCACATTAGTTAATCATGTTTCACCTTTGATGTAACCCTCCTAATCACACATATCTCAGAATGTTCACGTGTCTCCCACATTAGTTAATCACGTTTCACCTTTGATGTAACCCTCCTAATCACACATATCTCAGAATGTTCATGTGTCTCCCACATTAGTTAATCATGTTTCACCTTTGATATAACTCTCCTAATCACACATATCACAGTGTCTATGTGTCTCCCGCATAAGCTCTACACTACCACTGTTTGCTTCTGGCATTCAAGGCACCAAGTTTGATGAATATTACTTGGCTTATTTATATAGAATAACATAATGACACACATTTTTTCTATATAAGGTACTGTCTTGGCACCGGTGTTCGCGCATACGTATTGTACATGTTAAAATTGCAAAATCATTGGAAAAGTTAAGATGGAGACTACTGGTATGTGAGGATTAACTCTAATTATATTAAGATATCAAATGTTTTCAAATTTGAGCTTATTTTGAAGGAATAGGCATAAATTTCAATTTCGAAAACTTTCAAAATAAAATCTTTCCTTTATTCATTTTAAGAACTATCCAAAGTATCCATGCGCGATATCACCGGACGTTGAAACATTTGTCAAAAATCGAGGGTTGGTTTGTTTACACTTCGTTTTCACTGAAATGTTAAAAATTGTAGTGGAATCCGGATAAAGACCATAAAAATAATACTTCAATGTATTTGAGGATGATTTAAATTAATTCAATACAATTTTGGTAAGCTGTGAAATTAACCACTGAACCCTTAGATGTGTGAACACACCGGACGGCTCTGTACATTACACTTGTATGTTGTCAGACTGACTTATAAGTGGGTCTATGATAAATCCTTGAGGTTGCATGTTGTAAAGGTAGATCAACCTATAGTCAAGTATAAACCATATATCATGGACAGAACTCCAGTACAGCCAGAGACATAGCGTGATAAATCACTGTGATAGACGTATCACTCATCTTGGTGATTTGGAAATATCTTTTGTTCTATTAAATATATCTTCAAAATTTCTTTTACTGTTAGATTATTACTAACTTTCACCCAGAAGGCATATCAAAATAAGTAAATAGATTAAACAGAACAAAAGATATACCAGTATCACTAAGGAAAGTGATACAGTGATATCACGCCATGTCTTAGATTGTACTGTAGTTTCATTTTGATGAGATGATGATGTCCACTTTGCATTAGACCAGCTGTGTGATTTTTACAGTGCTAGCTCATGAAACAAATATCAGTGAGTATACATGCTGAACAGACACATTATCCTCATTATGAGCCAACCAGTCTTTGCTCATACTCCTTAATGCTGCATGCTTAGCAGAGAAGCAGCAAAGACCAATTTCATAGTTTTTGCTTTGACCCGATCCAACAATCTACACCACTCAAGAAGAGCACACCAACCATTGGCATTACACCACTGATGTGGTTCTCTTACAATAGAATGTGTAGTAGTAAATAACCTAAGAATAGAACAAAATTAAAAACGTTATGCATCAAAAGAGTAAATACGAGGGTAATAAAATTACTTTACATTTTACTGGTTTTCAGATATTTCAATCTCCTAGTTTCATTTTTGTTATAATGACAACAATCTTCATAACTTAACCTTTGACACCTATTTTCCAGTGGTGTTGGATTAGCATTAACAAATATACAGATTAAATGGTGAATTTACAACAAGATGTTCAACACAGGGAACACTCTTTAACCAGACAACAGAGGTGGCACGAATTTTATATTGAACTATATCAATCTAGATGTAGCTATCCCCCTTCTTTGTTTGGTTTGGTTTATGGTGTTTAATGCCACTTTCAACAATATTTCAGTTATATCAGTTTTATTGGTGAGGAAACCAGAGTACCCAGAGAAAACCACTGACCTGCCACAAGTCACTGACACTCTTTATCACTAAATGTTATGTCGATTACACCTTGCCATGAATGGGGTTCAAACTCACAAGTTAGTGGTGATGGGCACCGATTGCACAGGTAGTTGTAAATCTAACTACCATCCGATCACGAACATGACAGCCCATCCCCTTCTTTTTGGTGGAGCTGTTAAATTTAATCATTGATTGTAACAACTGGTGTTAATATTTACCTTGTGTTGGTTTCTTCTTCAATAATATTCTGTAATCTCTGCATTAGGTCAACAAATTCTCCAAACCCTTTAACAAACTGTAACAATGGATGATTTGGATCTGGTGCATACCCTTTCCCTCCTAATCTTATTTTCATTATATAAGACACTCCAGTCTGTAATTTACAGAATATAATTGAGATATTTAGGAATTGTGAGAAAGATTCAACACCTATCAGTTTTCTTAGCAATTCTATTGAAAATCTGAGATGACATCAGGGTATAGGGACAAAATTCAGATTTTTAAACTTTGAGGTTATTTTGTTTCATAAATACAGTTGCACTACAGAAATAACATTCCATTTAACTGAAGGGTATGAAACATTACCTTCATGAGTAAGCTCTATTGTATTAAGAAATTACCAATGAATAGACAGATTAACAGAATTATTTAGAATATATATTTTAGGGTTAATTAATGATTATTTTAATTTATCTTTATATACAACAAATAATTTACAATAGATTTGTGCTATAAGTTACTTCAAGCTAGTATTTTTCATATGAACATTAATAATTTGAGATCAAAAATATTTGTTGACATCTTTTCTTCTTCAAAAAATGGCTTTATGAAAATCAGATATTTTTTTATACAGAAAATACTTATTTCTTGAAAAAAGCATGGATCACAACAACAGAAATTTCTTCAAATACAGGACAACACTGGGAAGATGCCAATGTTTTGATTAAAAAAAAATAGATAAGAAAAGAAAACTAGGGGTACCAATCTTTTTTCATGCTGATTATTTTGTTAAATTCTGTATTTCCTTTGTTCAAACCTGATGTTTAACAGAAGACCATGTCATATATGCCAATGGAAATCATGGTCTTGCATTGGGACAGGTACCAAACTGTGGCTTGGTTAAATTGGTTAATGGGATTCCAGCCTTTCCCCTCTCTAAAATGGCTCACCACAAGGATGACAT
Source organism: Bathymodiolus brooksi (assembly GCA_963680875.1). NCBI lineage: Eukaryota > Metazoa > Mollusca > Bivalvia > Mytilida > Modiolidae > Bathymodiolus > Bathymodiolus brooksi. Next base: position 163,994,378 of record OY804575.1, read on the forward strand.
GAAGAAGAAAAACTTTATGCCAAGGGAAAGACTCTTATGGAAATCATGGCAAAAACTAAAAAATGAAGGTTTTAAAATCTGTAGTGTACATCTTCGTAAAGAAACAGATCAGAGAAATCAATCGAACAAAAATAAAAATTACCTGATACATTGTCATGTTTTTTTTCTTTGCCTCTCGTTTCAGTTCTGTAAATGCTTCATGTGTTAAATCTCTGTTTGGGACATTCAGAACTCTTGCCAGAGCAAGCTCTGACCTAGTATTGACTAGAAGTTCTAAGTAAGACAGCAGCACCATCCTTACAAATGACTGAAAAAATAAGCATATACATGTGTCTGAAAATGAAATCCAACAGTGTTAGAATTAGATTTTTGAGCTGACAAATTTTGTTTCTGTTCTACCCTTGACGGGATTCAAACTCACACCATTGATAAACTACAATAGTCAATACCAAACACTGCCTTATGTTTAGCGAAGTAGATTACTCAGCCACACCCGCTGCATAAATCTATAGCTTCAATAGTCAAGGTGTTACATTGTTCTGCAAGGCAAATCTAGAGACAGACATAAGACATGTGTTTAGTATTATGTAGACAGTACATATATATGTAAGACTTAGATTGACGTCCAATCCTAAAATCCATGTCCGATTTCTACGTCACAGACATCCGTACCCAAGATCTATGTCCTTTTTTCAAATCTAAAATCTATGGCTGTTCCTGACTTTCTCAAATCCATGTCTAATTACATCACTGACGTAACCAGAAAATCAACAATAGATCTGAGAATTTGGAAAGGATGCCGATTTGAGAAAACCTTTAAAATTTAGTCTGTACACTGATCTGAGTCTATCATTTTTTGTTTTGAATTTGACAGCAATCTAAATCAGAAATGGAGAGTGCCACGATCCATGCACGTTAAATGCCATTTTTTAAGATTTCGAAAGAATATTTGCATTGTAGCCATCGTTTCTATATAATTTCAATATATTGTTGAACTTGTTGTCGTACTGAATGTAAATATAGCTAGACACTAGGCAATTTATCAATCATTCAAACAAAAACTATGAAAATTGACAGATGTGTGACGGACGACAATGAATGCCAAGTGATGGCAATAGCTCACATGACTATTTAGGCATGTCACTTCATTCAATCAGGTGTTGGAGAAAAAAATTAGTTCTTGAAAAGACAACATTAAATTCACAAAATGAAAAATCTTTCCCTTAAATATTAGTCTAAATCATTTATAAAAGCAATTCCCCATATTTAAATGAATAAAATTGTCAAAAAAAAAAGATGAAATAAAACTCCTTGTATAATTTTTGTGCTTTTGAAATACTTTTTTTCTTAGGTCATAATAAAATTTCATTGCCATAAAATTATTTTAGTCATACCTCTGTGATAGACAGGGATTTACTGGTTGATATATCGTGGTTGGCATTCAGCTGGATCTCCTCTAATGTTGATGTCACAGTAACTATAGTAATATCACTGTTGTTTTCTAGACATGTTTCCATGGTTATTTTCTGAACTACCTTATTTGTACATAGAAATTTCAACATGCATTTCTGAAAAGATATATATTAATTACAATAAAGTCAAATGATTTTATAAATTACACCATATTCATGTACTACCATAATGTGAGCTATGCAAAAAAGGTCTGTTCTACAATCTTTTTATCTGTCTTGTATATTAAAATTGTTCTATATATAGATCTTTAGTTATATTGCTCCCTAAGATTTTTAGATTATTTTGGCCTTCCTATCTTTTGACATTGAGCGTACTTGATGAAGGTTATTCCAGAAACACCTCATGTACACTAAAATAAATATCTACATATTTATTTATCATGTTTATAAATTGATAAAAAGGATGTAAAACAGTAATCAGAGGGTCTACAAGCTCACATGTAGTAATTGTAGTATGAGAGAAAAACATGACACAAATGAACCTATAATGTAGTTAAATTTGGGTTAGGGTTATGGTGTTTAACGCTACTTTCATCAATATTTCAGTTATATCCTGGAGGTCAGTTTTATTGGTGGAGGAAACCGGAGTACCAAGAGAAAACCACTGACCTGCCGCAAGTCACTGACAAACTTTATCACATAATGTTGTAGCAAGTACACCTCTCCATGAGCTGGATTCGAACTCACAACATTAGTGGCGATAGGTAGTTATAAATCCAACTGTTATACGATCACGGCCAGGACGACTCCCTAGCTTTATGTGCATCTCATTAAATGTCAGCAGTCTTAAATAATCCTGTCATAATTAAACACTGTGATGGCCACAAAATTGTCTTACATGAACATTCACTATTTGTCTATTACCTGAATATGATGTGAAGGAAGCCCTAATACAATTAAATCTGTAGATAAGACTTCATTCCTCAGTTCTTCATTCTTTTCACACCCAGACATTAACAACTGTAAAATATCACATGTATCTACTTGGTTACAGTTACTAAGGAACTGTGTGTAAGCCTGTTCAAGCCAGTCCTCTAACATCTGTGACATCTCTGTATCTGGTGTACAATGTAACAACTTCTTTCTGATTATCCTATTATTTTGGTGTATAGCTGTACTAGACTCTACATCATAATCCCCACAATCCTACAAAATAATAGAGAACTCTTCATAATCAAAGAAACAAAAAGATGAACATCTTTCTATAAGTCCTTCACAAAAAGATCAGATGCTTATCCCTGTCCCACCGGGCATAAAAGTAAAAGTGTCATAACACATCATTTCTCATCTTGTTGGTAATCTTTATGAAATACTTTTGGAGTGGAAGTGAATATATGCAGGTTTTTGATCGTTTGTTTATATATGCATTGCTGTTGGAGATCCAATTAGCAAGAAGGGAGGGTTGGGATCTCATTAACCAATTTAACACTGACATATTTTTATGCCTGTCCAAAGCCAGAGTATGGATTTCCAACATCAGATTTTGAAAGTAAGATTAAACACCATAATCCTAACCTTATCCATTTACAAAAATTCTCAGGTGTGTAACATACACTTACCTCCTTATTTTTCTCTGCCAGACAAAGTTGAACAGCGACCATTTGATCCATAGAAGACAACAAAGTTACACGTTCATTTTTTAGCAAACAATGTTTACGACAGAGAGACATCACAAATTCTGGCATGGTTAAAAACTTGTCTTGTGTAACAGTATCACAGGAAATAATTACAGGAGGTACATCTAAAAATATCAATAGGTTACAGAATAAACTCAGAAATCAAACAATTATAATATGGAATTTTACGGGAAATAATTCTATGAACAAAATATTTACAATGGTTTCCTATAAATTTATAATAAAAAAAATTAACAACAAGAAATAAATAAAATGTAAATGTACAATGTACTGTTAGACTTACATGTACATTGTAGACTTAAAATACAATAATATGTTTTTGTTTTCAGCAAGCAAGTACAAAATATATACATGTATTTATAAGCAGCTATTAATATATTTTGCTTGTATACAAGGCATACTTAAGGAGTAAATAGCAATAAACAAGCTAGGTCATATCTCTAGAACTAACATTATCAGTACGTACATGAAGTATTTACTAAATCAAAACATTTATTAAATTTCTTTACATTACAATGTGTATAAATACCTGTTGTATCATCTGGGACAGCATTCAATATAGTAGTAGCAGACAATTCAATACCTTCACTGTCAGGTAAAATATAAATACTAGACTGTCTCATCTTGATCTGAAAAATATGTCAGGTAAAATATAAATACTAGACTGTCTCATCTTGATCTGAAAAATATGTCAGGTAAAATATAAATACTAGACTGTTTCATCTTGATCTGAAAAATATGTCAGGTAAAATATAAATACTACTAAGACTGTCTCATCTTGATCTGAAAATATGTCAGGTCAGGTAAAATATAAATACTACTAAGACTGTCTCATCTTGATCTGAAAAATATGTCAGGTAAAATATAAATACTAGACTGTTTCATCTTGATCTGAAAAATATGTCAGGTAAAATATAAATACTACTAAGACTGTCTCATCTTGATCTGAAAATATATCAGGTAAAATATAAATACTAGACTGTCTCATCTTGATCGGAAAAATATGTCAGGTAAAATATAAATACTAGACTGTTTCATCTTGATCTGAAAAATATGTCAGGTAAAATATAAATACTAGACTGTCTCATCTTGATCTGAAAAATATGTCAGGTAAAATATAAATATTAGACTGTCTCATCTTGATCTGAAAAATATTTGTTATACATGTAAATCAGTCCTCGAAATGAAAATTTGAATTACATTGTAACTGGTCCGAATCAAATTCTTGAATTTATTTATATATATATATCTAAATAAAAGCTGAAAAAATTACTGGTCCGAACAAATCTCTACCGGTCTTGGGCCAGAGGACTGGTGCAGTAAACTGTAAAGCCACAGCAATATAGGATTGTCTGGATTGTTACTTTATTTGAAACTTAAATTTATTAATCAATATAAAATTGCTTTCTTTTCTTTGCAAATTATATTCTGAAACTTACTATGTTAAAAAGTGAGAAACAAATGTTGAGTCTTATATTTAAATTATACTCTGTGCTAACCATATATCAGACATTTATGTAAAATACTGACAATTAAAATAATGGTCAAGTAGTTACCATTGCAATGTTGTTTTGAAATCTTAAATCTACTCTAGCTTTTCTTAACCGAGTGTAATAGAAATATCTTGGGACCAGAAATTTTTGTTGTCACAGGATGTCGGATAACACAAGTTCCACTGTACATATATATCTTTTGAGTTTTTTCTATATAGAGATCTACATGCATGTTATGAGGTACAGTACTACATTTATAAAGTATCCCGGTATTCTTTTACATTAATACAATGTAAATGTAATGTTTTAATACATTGGTTGAAAGCAGATCATGCTGTAGACATCTATTCGGATGTCCTTTGTAATAGTATTCTTTTTTTTTTAAAACATGTGTAAATTATCAATTAAATACCAGGGGATAAACAAGTATAATTACAATGGAGTTTAAACGCAATGTACATTGTATGCATACTGTCAGCATAATGACTATGCATAACAAGAAATAAGTCAAAGCACTTTGTAGGAAATAAAACAACATCTTGAGGAAAAAGGAGGTACTGCACATGCTGTAAGCATAAAACAATAAAAGGCTATAAAAAGGGAAGAAGAAAAAAATAAGAAAAGGCAGAATACCATGACATTGGGACGTGTCATTTCTGGAAGGGCTATTACAGAGAATGGGATTGCCAAAAAAATCAGTGCCTGAAATGAGGGCCAGCCTTATTTTTTTTTTGGGCCAGTAAAAAATTAGAGTCACTGGTCCAAATGGCATAATGGTGGGCCAAACATTTTGTGACATTTTTTTTTATAAAAAAGACATCAGATATCAATATATAAACAGTTTTCAAATTAATTGTTTTTTATCAATAACATTAAAATTAATTCTTTCACTAGTCTCACGGGGGTTGGAGGGGGCTCTTCAAGGTAATTTTGGTAGGTACAGGTGTGCAGCTGAAGTTGCGAAAACACCCCAATGCATATATTGCTATCAAATGAAACCTGAATTTACTTGTTATAACCTTTTTGACAACCTTGACGCCATTGGCTAGGGTGGTCTTAAGAAACGATGCTAGTCCATCGGATGGGGAAAATAAAGGGCTGGTTTGTGTAAGGGGAGATCACATTAAAGACATCCGGAAAAGAGTAGACTAATGCCACTATAAGGATCACTCCCCAGAGTGACATAACTTGTTTCAATCCACTATGAAGAAGTGATTTTAAAGTAAAATAACCTCTCAGTTCGGGGTAATGTCAGTTGGTTATTCATTCCAAACAAGTATCTCACTTTGTTGAAATAACAAACGGTGCTGTCATTTTCTGTTATATAAACAACTGTTAACTTTTCCTGTTATTTTTTAATTTGTAAACAAAAGTTCTGGTTCCAAAAAAGAAAACCACTCCCAATTGTCATTAAAATGTAGCCGTGTACATGAACTATGAAAAGTTTAAAAGAAGTGACAGGCCAGATCGTTTCCGTAGTTTGACATTACTGTCAACGATTTTCTCTCCGTTGTTAAGGAAAAGTTTTTCAATGATTACCTAAGGATAGACACAAAAAGGTTTCCGATTTCTGTATTAATGAAATTCGTACATGTACATTTTGCAGCAGATTGAATGAATAAATTTCCGAACCGTGGAAGATACCAGATCGCAAACATTATAAGTTGACAGAATTCTGTTTATTGTTCACAACTTTCCACTTCGTCCATGATTTTTAACAATTTTAATAATTAAATCATAAAGAAACACGTTTCTTTTCTAATATTTAATGAATACTTGTGTATTACATGAAAACGTGTATTGATTGGCTCGATAAAAATACATAATTGGGGAGAACAGTAAATTACATTAGCTGTGTATTCATTGGCTACAAAAATGTATTTGGACCAACCGCTGTGCTCGTAACAAACCGTTTTCGACTAGAACCGAAGTTACAGTTTATGTCCGATTTCGGTAAAACAACAATTTTTAACGGTCTTTTAGGCAATCACCCAAACGTTTTTTGTTGGGCCAGTGACTACCTAATTTGGAGCAGCTTTTGGTCGCCCGAATAAAATATTAGTCGCATTTGGCGACTGGGCGACCGTCCATTTCAGGCACTGAAAGTGCAAGAGCATATTGAAAATATAAGGAAAAATAAATCAAAAACTACAAAACCTCATTCAGTCAGTGAAATCAAAATTGACACAGTCAAATATTGTTAAGCCAAAACAAAACAAATCTAAACAACTGAAGAAGAAGGCAACCACAAGTATACAGTCATCTCCACAACCTGGTCCAAGTCACATTTATGTCAGTGAGGATTCAGAATCAGAACTGACAGACACTGATGATGAAAACATTTTAGAGGCAGAAAGATGCTGTGTCTATAAACAGTTTACACCAGATCCAATAAGGAACGGTGTAGCCTTTGAAATTATATGTTGGGTCCAGTGTGAAAATAACTTGTGCAAGCATTGGGTCCACTTAAAATATTGCACTGATATTCATGTAGCTCCTGTGACAAATTTGCGTCTCGGCAGAGCTACAACGCAATCCCATTCGTCACAATGGAGCAAAAAAAAAGTTGCAGTTGAAACATAAAAACTCACTATTTACACTTCAAACATTTCATAACTATTACTGATGATCCCAGTCCTTGTTAAATTGGTTTGGCTGAGAAATGTATGCTTTTCAAAGGTAGCAACAACCTTGTTCAAATTTACCGATCGTTCGCCATAACCGAAAACTACGGAAGGCAGAGCTTTTCTAAATATGGTATTTCTTACTACACGTTTACTACGGCTGATGTAAACATTCACGCCTCAAATCGCCAAATATGGTATCGACATCCAAATAGTGAGGCCGGAAATGACGAAATTCAAAATGTTCAGAGAGAAAGTAAACATGGATTTTTATTTTGTGGGAATTACATTCTAAAATACTGGTAGGTGATAAAAACTTGTTATAATAGTGGACAAAAGGAAAGGTTATGTCTTATTATTGATAAATGTAGGCGTCAGAAACTCTGAAAGAGAGCGCAAAAAATCTCGGCGGCTGCTCCATTACGTGTAATGGCATCCCGTTATAACCCTTGCGAGTAAGCGAGCATTTAGGGTTTTATTATTAGAACTAATATTCATGTAGTCCGCCTTGGGCTTGGAGATCACGTTCTGTGTACTCATTGTAAATCTCTATCGCTCGCACCTGCTATTATTCTTTCTGATGTGGCATAACTTTTTTCCTATATTTGCTGTTAGACATTGTTGTTATTGTTTAAAGTATTTAAATTTTCGTTTTATGCAATTATGGAGTTTTTTTTATTAACATTGAACTGTGTCACATTTTCCACAACAAAACAATTTATTTGTCCTACCAAAATAGTGTGTCACGTGACAATTACATCCGGGGACGTACTTGGGGTTCCCGATTCAAAATGGAGAATCACTAAAGGTAAATTTGTTGTTCGTTTTATTTGTTTACATTTTGTTAAAATGTTCTGTTATAATTTTAAATACTCGTTTAAACTCTATGTCAGCATAAATTTACCAGTGAATTGTATGCACGGTATTATAATAAGAGGGGATATTCCTTAGGGGGACGTACTTTGGTACTTCGTGGATATCTATCGCTCGCACCTGCTAGCCTATTATTATTAAATAGCGGCAGAGATTACACTGTTTAGAAATGAATAACAATTCATGGAATTATCTATTCTGTCTGGTTAAATATGAAATCTTAATTGTATGTGTTAATGAATTAACATTTCATGTACCCTCTCTGACTCTGTTAGCTTTTCGAATTTCGTGAAAGCATAAAATAATCATCCAATCAGAAGAACCCGGAAGTGGAAACTAATTTGAAAACAATCCGGAGTAAATATGTGTTTATGCACGGAAAACGGATTACACTAGTTTTTGAAAATGTCCTGATGGATTTACTTAAAATTTGGAAATCAAATATAGGAAAAACAATGTTGTGAACGAATTTCATTTAGGTTATGATCTTTATCTCATCTCTTTCTTTTTTTTTTATAATTTATAACATCCTACCGACTTAAAATTGAAAATCGACAATTCATTTTGAGGATACGTAATTTTGAACAGTTTTAGCAATGGTGTGGAAGAATGATGGAACAGTTTGTTACTCTTGAAAGTCTATTTTGAAAACAAAATTCAAAATAAGCAATTAAGACGTTGAGAAATTATCACCAAATCTTCATTCGAAATGTTCACATTATTATTGTTTATAGATATGGCAGCCAAATACGACCACTTTGCGTTTTCGCATTACAATATATTGTATTTCCAAAATGTGAAAGCGAAACCGTGAAAACGAGAATGCGAAAACACAAAATAATTTCATTTTTCATTTTCGCCTTGTAAGCATTGAAAGACGAAAGGTTGAAATGGTAATAAATAAATAATAATAAATAAAGTTTTATTTAGAGTCGATACATATCACAACATACATAAAACACAAGCTCTACAGAGCTTTTCAAATCGACTATACATATAACAAAAACAACATACATGCATACATACAAGGTACATAAAAATACTAGCAAAAATTAAAACATCTATATTAAAAAAAAAAAATTTAAACTAATTAATTTAAAATTTCAAGCACTAAGTAAATAAATTAAAATAAGCAGCCTAAAACGTAAATATAATTAAAGACAAAGCACAGATAAGCAAAACAAATAAATAAATAAAATTATGCTTTAAAGCTGTCTACAAGCATTACAGTGGCATGAGCTACCATTCCATGAATTAATCAAGTTTTTGAATTGTTTAAAAGAATTTTCCAGTCTAAAGTGGTTTGGTAGCTTATTCCATGTTTTGGCAGCAAAATATTTAAAAGTTTTAATACCATACCTAGTTGTTCTGGTCGATGGTATACTAGCAGTATTTTGATATCTGAAAGAGTATTTACTTTGTTTAATTGTAATTAAATCATGTAAGTACAAAGGACTGGTTTTATTGACAATTTTGAATGTTTCAATGGCTATAGTTCTAATTCGCCTGATTTTTAAAGTGGGTAATTTGGATTTTGTTAAAAGTTCTTTATATGTGCTGTCAGTATCATCATAGATAAATTTCAGAGCTCTAAATTGTATTTTTTCCATTTTATTTGTATTTTGTTCACTGCAAAAGTGCCATGTTACAGGGCAATAATTAAAGTTCGAGAAAATATAAGAGTAGTATATTGTAAGTCTACCAAGTTTTGTTAAGTATTTACCAATTCTTTTTAAAATGTTCAGTTGTCTTGAGGCTTTTTTACAGATATTTGCTATATGAGTATTAAAATTTAGTTCAAAATCTATTGTGACTCCCAAAAGTTTTACCTCATCTTCGCATTTTATTATATTACCATTAAGATTAAAAGAGATATTTTCATTTTTAGTTTTTTTTCCAATTGCTATCGCTTGAAATTTGTCTGGATTTGCTTTCATTTGGTTTTCAGTAAACCAGTCTATTAAAGTTAGGCTGTCTCTTTCAAGTACTGTGATTAATTGATCCAGATTGTGGCCTTCATATGACAAAGTGTTATCATCTGCATAATTATAGAGGGAACTTTCTTGTATAAAATAAAATATATCATTTATAAATATATTAAAAAGTACAAGGCTTAAAATAGAACCTTGAGGTACACCTTTATATATGTCTTCCCATTCGCTCATTATATTGCCGATTTTGACACACTGTTTTCTGTTAGAGAGATAATTTTTTATCAGTTTCAATGCAGATTCACTTACTCCGTATGCATCTAGTTTATTTATTAACAGTTTATGGGGAAGGCAGTCAAAAGCTTTTGACAAATCCATGAGGATGGCCGCTACAAATTTATTTTCATCCAGTGCCTTTTTCCAATCTTCTATTATTTTTAGAAGAGCTGTTTGGCAACCATAACCCGATCGGAATGCTGACAGAGAAGGATGAAACACCTTGTCAAAGAAGGTCACAGTCTGCTCATATATTGCTCTTTCATAAAATTTTGAAATAGTAGGTAAGATACTTACAGGTCTATAATTGCATTTATCTAAAGAGTTATTTTTCTTGAATAGTGGTACAACTTGGGGTTCTTTTAATTTTTCTGGAAAAATGGAATTATTTATTGATTTATTTATTAAATTTGTAATTGGTTTAACAATAGCTAGTTTTGCAAATTTTAGAAGTTTTGCCGAAATGCCATCACGTCCGATTGCTTTTTTTGAATTTGCTTTATTTATTTGCTTTGATACAAAATAATTTTCAATTTCATGAAATATTAATTTAGGAATTTCTTTCTTATTTTCTTTTATAATTTTAATACTTGGATGTTCTTCGGCAGATAAATTATTATCATTACCAATATCCTTTGCCACATTTATGAAAAAAATATTAAAATTATTTGCTACTTGAAGTTGGTCATTTATGATCTTATTATTGTCTTCTAAGATAATATCTTTAGTTATATTACTACCCTTATTAGTTAAAAATGGTTTAATTGTTGGATAAAAGTCAGTAGATTTTGGTCCGCCAACACATCTTTCATAGAAATATGTTCTAATTGATTGCTTTTTTAATTTTGTTACTAAATTTCTTTGCTTTCGATATGCCTCCCAAATTTTGTTACTTTTATCTTTTAAAAATTTATTATGTGTCATCCGTTTTTTATAAACAGCACTTCTCAGGGTTTTATTCATAAAAGGGGCTGGCTGTGATATTGATTTCCCTTTTTTCATAGGAGCATGTTCATCAATAGTATTGACCATAACTTCTTCAAATTTATTATAAGCTTCGTCTACATCTTCAATTTCAGTAATTTTATCCAAATCAGATTTCATTAGATCATTTACAAAATTTTCTTCAGAAAAGTTTTTAAAACTAGCAGGATTTATATTACCCTTTATTTGCACAGAAATTAAGTTGTGGTCATCACTAATACCACAATTGAAATTTAAGACATTCATACAATTATTGGGTGAAATAGTTAATATAACATCATTTAAAGTAGGATCTGCTATTTTTGTGAAACATGTTGGCCTTTTTACCAGGTTTGTAAGGTCTAAGATATCACAAACACTTACCAATGGTGCACATTTTTTCTCATCTAAAAAATCATAATTGAGATCACCAATATACATGTACATAAAATTATCATATTTTGTTGTAATTTTATCACATGTTTTAATAAAATCATCATTGAAAGTTTTGTCATTTATTGTTTGTGGTCTGTAGACACCTGAAATTAACCATTTTTTATTACCTACTAATATTTCTATACATATTGATTCTATATTTGCAACCGGTTTCCACCAGTCTTTTATATTATCTTTATCGTATACATGTAGACGAATAAAATGAAATACGACGTTACAGGATATAATTCAAAGAAAACACATGACATCAATATGAGCGTAAATTATATATAAGTAGTATATGGGGGACAGCTCTGACCGGAAGTCACGTGCACGGAAGCGTCCCTGACCGGAAGTGATCGCATGCGCATGCACAACCGGTACATTTTGTACTACTATAGTAGTAGTAAAACGTGTACCATTGCGCATGATCGACAGGGCTACCGGAAGTCCTGTGATCCTGAAGGGGTTCCTTGTGTGTGCGCATGCGCAACCGGAAGTTGCGATATATTCACCCTAGTGGGGCCTTTTGACCGGAAGTGACGTCATCACCCATAGGGCTTCCCCTGGAAGTTGGGGGTGTTCTCTAGGACGTCCGCGTCCTATATTTAGCATGGCTACCGGAACTAGCCCTGGTTATCTTCCCACCATTTTCATATAATATAATAATTACATTTCTTACAAAAGTTTGCCACCACCACCACCAAAACCACTTCCGGTGACGTCATTTCCGGACCCCCCCTTTTTTAACTTTCTGTTTACAAATTTATTTTCAAATAAATATCTTTATTTCTTTATTATTTCATCTCTTTTTCCTTCTTTTAACTTCTTCTTCCTTCTTCCCGTCAGGAGAATACTCTATATTGAGTGTTGACTCTCCGCGCATGTCCCTTCTGTACAACTAAAAACAAATCGTATATACAGTTAAAAACGGAATGAACGTATTTACATCTGGGATAGCACTGGTAGGATGATGGACCCTACCCCTGTCTGGAACTGGTCAATGGTGTTGACTTGACGTAGAGTTGGTGGTATGGTGTTCCAGGTGATGATGGTACGCGGGAAGAAAGAATATCGATATACATCAGCATTTGTATACAGTGTTCTGTAGGCTGCATTACCTCTGGTTCTATTGTCTGATGGTGTGAGAGTGTGTTCCGCATGGACATCAACTAAGTTGTTAACTATTTTGTACATGAATGTTGCTCTTGCTTTGGCTCTTCGTTGTTCTAGTGACTCCCACTGTAACCTGGAGATCATTGATGTTACTACTCCAGGTTCTCTATCATAAAAGTTGTTATATACAAATCTTGCAGCTCTCCTTTGTATTGCCTCTAGTTGGTGTATGTTGTTCCGGGTATAAGGGTCCCACACTGAGCTTGCATATTCAATAGATGGTCGTACCAAAGTTGTGTATGCGGCTGCTTTCACTTCTTTTGGGCAGGAATGTATATTGCGCCTTAGGAAACCAATGGTGCGGTTGGCTTTTGCTGATATGTTGTTAATGTGGCGGTTCCAGCTTAAGTCTGAGCTGAATGTAACTCCAAGGTATTTGCTGTCTTTGGTAACCTCTAGTATGTGGTTGTGTAGAGTGTAGTTGAATTCAGCTGTTTTCCTCTTTTTGGTTAAGTGGATGGTGAAACATTTATCTGCATTGAACTGCATCTGCCATTTTTTCTCCCATATTTCTAGTTGTTGTAGGTCGTTTTGTAATTGATGCTGGTCATTGTTGTTGTTAATCACACGATAGAGGAGGCAATCATCAGCGAATAGTCGTGCATTTGATGTGACATATTCGGGCAAGTCATTGGTGAATATGAGGAACAACAGTGGTCCGAGTACCGTGCCCTGGGGCACCCCAGAGTCTACATCACAGGTGGAAGAGTGTGTGCCGTCTAGTAGTACCTGTTGAGTACGTCCTATAAGAAAGTCTTGTATCCATTTCAGTGTTGTACCACGAATGCCATAGTGGTCAAGTTTCATTAGTAGTCGTCTATGTGGAACCTTGTCAAAGGCTTTCGAAAAGTCAAGGAGGATGGCATCTATCTGTTTTCCGCTAGACATGTTCTTTGTTAGCTCTTGTACAGTTGTTATGAGTTGGGTTTCACAAGATCGACGGGCTCTAAATCCATGTTGGTTGTCCGATAATAAGTTGTTTTGTGAAAGATGGTTCATGATGTTACTGTAGATAATATGCTCAAGAATTTTACTGCAGATTGCTGTAAGTGAAACCGGTCTGTAATTTGCTGGTTTAGACTCGTCACCTTTTTTGAAAATAGGAACGATGTTAGCTTTCCTCCAGTCCTTGGGGACAGTCCCCTCGTCAAGTGATGTATGGAATATCCTTGTAATAGCTGGCGTGATGACAATGGCTAAGCTATTTAGTAATCTTGGCGAGATGGTGTCTGGTCCAGCTGCTTTGTGAACTTTCAAGTTCTGTAATAGTTTTAAGACGCCTTTTTCCATAACTCTGATTTCTGAAGTTTTGGAACGGTATTTCTCTCGACGTCAGGTAAATTGGTCAGGTCTTCCTGTGTATATGCTGATTTGAACTGTGCATTAAGTATTTCCGCTTTGTTGCTCGTGTCAATATTCATACAATCTTATGTTAACATCAAATTGCATGTGTCGACCCTATATAGATACTAATAATCCACGTATCTATATACTAGGCTCGACACATGCAATTTGATGTTAACATAAGATTGTATGAATATTGATATGAACAAGTTAAAAGAAGGAAAAGGAGATGAAATAATAAAGAAATAAAGAAATTTTATTGAAAATAAATTTGTAAACAGAAAGTTAGAAAAAGGGGGAGGTAAGTCCGTGCCACGAGCGCCTGTTGTATATATGTATTGATGTTCCAGTTGTTATACATGTATCTTACTATAATAATAAACAAGTTTACAAAGATTATGGTGAACCATTAAAGTAGATTTTCTAATATAACGAGGGGTTGTCGTTATCGTATGGTAGCTGGAATTACAATTATCAACACCGAAGTTGTGCGTTCGAATCCCGCTCTTGGCGAGGTGTACTCGATACAACCTTATGTGATAAAGTTTGTCGACTTGCGGTAGGTCCGTGATTTTCTTCGTTTCTCCGGTTTCCTCCACCAATAAGACTGATCGCCACGATATAACTGAAATATTGTTGAAAGTAGTGTTAAACACCTACCCTAATCCCCTGTAGTAGAATAGATTCATACTTGTTTGGGGTTGCAATTGTAGTTTAGTTCAAATAAGTTCAGTATTTCACTTCCATTTTCTCAGGGTGGGAATCTGAGAAATTATTTACAGATGCCATCAGCTACTATAATAATTCATAGTAACTGTTGTCTTGAAAATGTCATGAAAATTGAAAATTATGTTCATAGTAAATAAAAAAGAATTGCATATCGATTTGCAGCCATAAAAATATCGAAAGCATGGAATTTATAGTGGTATTCAAATGATATACATTAACTTATTGCTATGTCTACTAATTGTTGCCTAATGTAATTATATGCTACATGTACTATATAAAGAATTACCCCAATCATAGACAAACCTTCATTTAATAGCGTATTAGACAATATCGTCAACTTTGTGTTTGTGCGAAGCAAAATTATATAAACATATTTTAAAGAATAAAAACATTTTGTTGATAACATTGAAACTAAAATTGACAAATATATAAATTCTAATTTAACTTAAATTGCGCTTCTTTTTTTCTGAATAAAGTGTTAGCTGTAAAAAGGTTATATATACCAATAGACCTTTGCACATTCGCAATTTGATTATAAAATTATATTTTTTATACCTTTTTTATACGAGTTATTTCTCTTAAGACGGGAAAAATGGTACCTAAATCTAGCAAGATCAATGCATTTCAACCTTGTACAAAATCAGTGGATAATTTTATTGCAAATAGAAAAATGACAAGTTAATTGTTACAACAAGAAAGGGGACCATTTTTCCCGCCTTAAAAAGAAATAACCCATGTGTAAAACGTACGATTTTAAAATCGAAGTCAGAAATGTTCTATCACATATTAATAAATCATTTACTAGACACATGTGATTACGATTAACAAACATGTACTGATAGAAATGATCAATGCTTTCATAGGATCTGAGTAATACAAATAATCTGTTTGGTACACATAGAGTGGATCAGGATTAAAATTATCACGTGACAAATTTTGGGACTATTTTATCAAAACTTCAGGCATACTCTGATATCATCTCATTGTGTACTAGGTAAGTAGATTTATGTTTGTGTTGATTAACACTTATAAATCAAACTAGATTTAATATAAAGAAATTTAAATTTAAATTTAAATATTGTTTTATATAGATTCATTTAAAACTTAACCTATATTGTTTTATTTTAAAAACATGTGTTATTATTTTTGTTCATTTCAAGTATTAGAGAACATTAAAGTTTTATTTTAAGAATTGAATGCTTATTGTTGTATTAAAACGTTGACAGCACGGTGCATTTTATTGTTGTATTAAAACGTTAACAGCACGGTACATTTTATATGCAAATCTACATGTTAGGTTAGGTTAGGTTAGGTCATCTGTAGACGCTGGCTCTCCGCCACTATATCCACCTCTACTTCTTCCTTGATACAACTTATTTCGGTGTGGTTTATGTTAATATAATAAATAATGTAAATAATTGAAATTATACCACATTTTAACTGTTGTTATTTTATGACGTTCGTAAAAAAGTTTCCAGTTCGAAGTGTGATTGGTTGAATAGTTGTGAACTTCCAGTTCTGAGGTCATGTGTGGACATTTTCACCAATCACACGGGACTTTCTTAATGAAATGTTAAATCTTTATTCTCATAAACTAACAGTATAGTTACAGAGAGCATATAAATATTCATATTTCAATGAGCATTTGAGATTTCAGCTGCCCAAATTACTTACCCTGAATTAAAATACGTGATCCCGCTTGGTTAGCTTAAATACCACAATAATTTGGTATTCGGTTTCTGAATAGACGTGTGTTCAAACAGAGAAACGTTTTTGCACATTTAAAAAGTGCTATCTTAACTATATACTTCTGTATAATACTAGTTTTCTACGATTGTGATGTCATCGGAATTACGGTGTTCGTGGCACCAGATTAAATCAGGCCGTTTTAACAGCATTCTGAGCCCCCGGACAAAGCAGTGCACGGGGGCCTCTACCTACACAACCACTCACAGGAATAAAAATGTGAATGGTCGATAAAATTAAACAGAATCAAACATAATCAATGTTTAAGCATTAGGAAACATGCTGTACACAACATTTATAGATTAGCATGGGGTCCCTATGCTCGTGTGGCCGCCAGGTATCTACCCAATGTGCCCATGCGCTATGACGAAACTGAACCATTGGGGCTCCCCAGCTTATGGATGTGCATGTGTGCATAGATACAATCTTGGATATCATTGTTTGACCTCTATACTAACCCCGTGTCATGTTATACATATTTATCTGGTTGACTTTGGTACATGTGCATATTCATTAAAAAATTTAATCTCATGATCACATTAACTATACAGTGTCAATTGAGCAGAAAGAACTATGTTTGACGTTATAGTTGTGGGAGCTGGAATTGAAGGATCGGCTACTGCCTACCATTTGGCCAAGCAAGGACATAGTACATTACTTCTTGAACAGGTAATACAAACAATTGTTAATTAAGGCATTATATACCAAAGATATTGTATTGCTGCCATCATCACTCCTCGTTCAGCGGGATTGTATTAGATAGTATATGTAAAATACCCCCCCCCCCCCCCCAAAAAAAAAAATAATAATAACAAAAAAACAAAAAAAACAACAACAAAACAAAACAAAAAACAACAAAATTATATCACCTAGTTGATTCGAAAATGAACTAAGTTGTAAAACTTAATTTACAAATCATTTAAATGAAGAATGGCTCATCGCACATAATATACGTACATTGTGGATAAAAATACAATTTATTTGCATTTGCTCCGAAACAAGCCAGAAAACCACACCAAAGGCTTGCTTTTCTACCAGTTTCGAAAACTCGTACAGATAAATTACATATATGTTTTTATATATTTTCCGACAATATACATCCAGTTATCAAAAGGGAAGAATTGTGATCCCATTAACCGGCTAAACCATGCTACATTTTTGTGATTGTCCCAAGCAAAGACATGGATGTCCAACATCATAGGTCGTGGTCCCAAGCAAGGACATGGATGTCCAACATCATAGGTCGTGGTCCCAAGCAAAGACATGGATGTCCAACATCATAGGTCGTGGTTTTTTTGTGTTCAGTGAGTTAATGTGAGAGATTATTCTTCGTTTTGTTGATATTGGTGAAATATTTTACCATCAATGTTTAAACTTACTTTTCATAATTGTATATATAATGGTCGCCAATATACCTAGCCGCATCAATGTGGACTACTCTGGTGTCAAGAATAAAAAAAAGACAACGACAACGAAGCTGATAGGAACCTCAGTAATGAATTAGAACATGCTCACAATCTGTCACTTTGAATTTTCTCGTAATAACAGAAAAATCCATACAATAAAAATATTTGCACTGTTTTCTTTCTAGTTTCATCTTCCACACAATCGTGGGAGTTCTCATGGACAAAGTAGGATCACAAGAAAGGCTTATGGCCGACAAGAACACTATACAATCATGATGAAAGAAGCTTTTAAGTTGTGGGAACAGTTAGAGCGGGAAAGCAGTACAAAATTGTTTAGGTAATATTTAAACTGTTGAAAGAGTTAGAAAGAAACTATAAGGGTACCACAGTGGTATTCAGAAGACGTAAAGAGTGAGGGCATAACATCACTGTTTACGTTATATATAAATCGGGGGAACAGTTAAATAACGTATTTATCTATTTATGTAAATAAGGCACATGTTTCATAAATTGTGTAATGTGTTCGCAATGCTTCTAGTTTTTACACATGTGAATAGTATGTCGTGGTAGGAATCAAATTTAACTTTTGATGTACATGTATTACCTTTTAATCTGAAACCATGATTAACTTTTGAAATATCATTAAAATTAAGGTATTTTGTTTGAAAATAGAGCTATTTTTACAAAGACAGTACTGGAAATAACTAGTGTAAAAATACAAAATGCTTTTGAAATAAACAGGACAACAGAAACGAAGTGCTATACAATTAATTGTGTACAATGAAAAAATATAGTCATTTGTGTTTGTTTACAGATAAGTGTGTTTTCACATACATTTGTAATTGATGAGAATTCTCTAAACCTTGAGCGATGCAAATGTGCATTGTTTATGAATACTTTGATAATAAACAATTATTAATATCTAGTACGAAAATTACAAAATTAGTAGCTTAACCTGTAAGGAATACTATATATTCAAATGCTATATAGCATTTGGTCTGACAACGATAAAGCTGGAAATTTGACAATCATATGTTGATCAACAATCACCCAAACAGTGTAGAACAGGAATAACTAAAACTAGTCATATGTTGACAAACAAAAAAGAGAAAACACAAAATTAAAAGAAATTGCATGGCTTTTAACCATATGAATTTATAAATATTTATATATCTGATCAACGTTTCTAACAGGCAAACAGGAATGCTTACTATGAACAAAGAAGGGAACGAATTTGTTGACGGAACAATAAAATCGTTAAAAAATCACAATATGACTATGGATATCATGAACTCTACAGAAGCTAAATCACGATTTCCAATGATTTCATTCCCAGACGATTTTACCTTTGTGTTGGATCATAGTGGTGGCATTCTGAGGGCCGATAAAGCACTGAAAGCCTTTCAGGTGAGACATCATACTTACAGCATGTTAAAACCTTATAGATTGAAAGGAATACTTAAAAAAGGTATATTACAATACATTGACAAAACAAACAGTATAATATATTAAAGTAAAGACTAATTAGGATGGTATACTATTTGACGTTTTTATATTTTTGACTTTTTTTTTGTTCCTGAGTTATGACAGTTATTATCACATGAAAAAATAGTCTGTCGCACCATGACATCACGTTGGTTGTTATAAAGATATCGCACCATGACATCACTTTGGTTGTTATAAAGATGTCGCACCATGACATGACGTTGGTTGTTATAAAGATGTTGCACCATGACATGACGTTGGTTGTTATAAAGATGTTGCACCATGACATCACGTTGGTTGTTATAAAGATGTTGCAACATGACATCACGTTGGTTGTTATAAAGATGTTGCACCATGACATCACGTTGTTTGTTATAAAGATGTCACACCATGACATCACGTTGGTTGTTATAAAGATGTCACACCATGACATGACGTTGGTTGTTATAAAGATGTTGCACCATGACATCACGTTGGTTGTTATAAAGATGTCACACCATGAAATGACGTTGGTTGTTATAAAGATGTCACACCATGACATGACGTTGGTTGTTATAAAGATGTCACACCATGACATCACGTTGGTTGTTATAAAGATGTCACACCATGACATCACGTTGGTTGTTATAAAGATGTCACACCATGACATGACGTTGGTTGTTATAAAGATGTTGCACCATGACATCACGTTGGTTGTTATAAAGATGTCACACCATGACATCACGTTGATTGTTATAAAGATGTTGCACCATGACATCACGTTGGTTGTTATAAAGATGTCACACCATGACATGACGTTGGTTGTTATAAAGATGTCACACCATGACATGACGTTGGTTGTAATAAAGATGTCACACCATGACATCACGTTGGTTGTTATAAAGATGTTGCACCATGACATGACGTTGGTTGTTATAAAGATGTCACACCATGACATCACGTTGGTTGTTATAAAGATGTCACACCATGACATCACGTTGGTTGTTATAAAGATGTTGCACCATGACATCACGTTGGTTGTTATAAAGATGTCACACCATGACATGACGTTGGTTGTTAGAAAGATGTCACACCATGACATGATGTTGGTTGTTATAAAGATGTTGCACCATGACATCACGTTGGTTGTTATAAAGATGTCACACCATGAAATGACGTTGGTTGTTATAAAGATGTCACACCATGACATGACGTTGGTTGTTATAAAGATGTCACACCATGACATCACGTTGGTTGTTATAAAGATGTCACACCATGACATGACGTTGGTTGTTATAAAGATGTCACACCATGACATGACGTTGGTTGTTATAAAGATGTTGCACCATGACATCACGTTGGTTGTTATAAAGATGTCACACCATGACATGACGTTGGTTGTTATAAAGATGTCACACCATGACATCACGTTGGTTGTTATAAAGATGTCACACCATGACATGACGTTGGTTGTTATAAAGATGTCACACCATGACATGACGTTGGTTGTTATAAAGATGTTGCACCATGACATCACGTTGGTTGTTATAAAGATGTTGCACCATGACATTACGTTGGTTGTTATAAAGATGTTGCACCATGACATCACGTTGGTTGTTATAAAGATGTCACACCATGACATCACGTTGGTTGTTATAAAGATGTCACACCATGACAGGACGTTGGTTGTTATAAAGATGTTGCACCATGACATGACGTTGGTTGTTATAAAGATGTCACACCATGACATGACGTTGGTTGTTATAAAGATGTCACACCATGACATCACGTTGATTGTTATAAAGATGTTGCACCATGACATCACGTTGGTTGTTATAAAGATGTCACACCACGACATCACGTTGGTTGTTATAAAGATGTCACACCATGACATCACGTTGGTTGTTATAAAGATGTCACACCATGACATGACGTTGGTTGTTATAAAGATGTCACACCATGACATGACGTTGGTTGTTATAAAGATGTTGCACCATGACATCACGTTGGTTGTTATAAAGATGTTGCACCATGACATCACGTTGGTTGTTATAAAGATGTTGCACCATGACATCACGTTGGTTGTTATAAAGATGTCACACCATGACATGACGTTGGTTGTTATAAAGATGTCACACCATGACATGACGTTGGTTGTTATAAAGATGTCACACCATGAAATGACGTTGGTTGTTATAAAGATGTCACACCATGACATGACGTTGGTTGTTATAAAGATGTCACACCATGACATCACGTTGGTTGTTATAAAGATGTCACACCATGACATGACGGTTGTTATAAAGATGTTGCACCATGACATCACGTTGGTTGTTATAAAGATGTCACACCATGACATCACGTTGGTTGTTATAAAGATGTCACACCATGACATCACGTTGATTGTTATAAAGATGTTGCACCATGACATCACGTTGGTTGTTATAAAGATGTCACACCATGACATCACGTTGGTTGTTATAAAGATGTCACACCATGACATCACGTTGGTTGTTATAAAGATGTCACACCATGACATGACGTTGGTTGTTATAAAGATGTCACACCATGACATGACGTTGGTTGTTATAAAGATGTTGCACCATGACATCACGTTGGTTGTTATAAAGATGTTGCACCATGACATTACGTTGGTTGTTATAAAGATGTTGCACCATGACATCACGTTGGTTGTTATAAAGATGTCACACCATGACATCACGTTGGTTGTTATAAAGATGTCACACCATGACATGACGTTGGTTGTAATAAAGATGTTGCACCATGACATCACGTTGGTTGTTATAAAGATGTCACACCATGACATCACGTTGGTTGTTATAAAGATGTCACACCATGACATCACGTTGATTGTTATAAAGATGTTGCACCATGACATCACGTTGGTTGTTATAAAGATGTCACACCATGACATCACGTTGGTTGTTATAAAGATGTCACACCATGACATCACGTTGGTTGTTATAAAGATGTCACACCATGACATCACGTTGGTTGTTATAAAGATGTCACACCATGACATGACGTTGGTTGTTATAAAGATGTCACACCATGACATCACGTTGGTTGTTATAAAGATGTCACACCATGACATCACGTTGGTTGTTATAAAGATGTTGCACCATGACATCACGTTGGTTGTTATAAAGATGTCACACCATGACATCACGTTGATTGTTATAAAGATGTTGCACCATGACATCACGTTGGTTGTTATAAAGATGTCACACCATGACATCACGTTGGTTGTTATAAAGATGTCACACCATGACATGACGTTGGTTGTTATAAAGATGTCACACCATGACATGACGTTGGTTGTTATAAAGATGTCACACCATGACATGACGTTGGTTGTTATAAAGATGTTGCACCATGACATCACGTTGGTTGTTATAAAGATGTTGCACCATGACATCACGTTGGTTGTTATAAAGATGTTGCACCATGACATCACGTTGGTTGTTATAAAGATGTCACACCATGACATGACGTTGGTTGTTAGAAAGATGTCACACCATGACATGATGTTGGTTGTTATAAAGATGTCACACCATGACATCACGTTGGTTGTTATAAAGATGTCACACCATGACATGACGTTGGTTGTTATAAAGATGTCACACCATGACATGACGTTGGTTGTTATAAAGATGTTGCACCATGACATCACGTTGGTTGTTATAAAGATGTCACACCATGACATCACGTTGGTTGTTATAAAGATGTCACACCATGACATCACGTTGATTGTTATAAAGATGTTGCACCATGACATCACGTTGGTTGTTATAAAGATGTCACACCATGACATCACGTTGGTTGTTATAAAGATGTCACACCATGACATCACGTTGGTTGTTATAAAGATGTCACACCATGACATGACGTTGGTTGTTATAAAGATGTTGCACCATGACATCACGTTGGTTGTTATAAAGATGTTGCACCATGACATTACGTTGGTTGTTATAAAGATGTTGCACCATGACATCACGTTGGTTGTTATAAAGATGTCACACCATGACATCACGTTGGTTGTTATAAAGATGTCACACCATGACATCACGTTGGTTGTTATAAAGATGTTGCACCATGACATCACGTTGGTTGTTATAAAGATGTCACACCATGACATCACGTTGGTTGTTATAAAGATGTGACACCATGACATCACGTTGATTGTTATAAAGATGTTGCACCATGACATCACGTTGGTTGTTATAAAGATGTCACACCATGACATCACGTTGGTTGTTATAAAGATGTCACACCATGACATCACGTTGGTTGTTATAAAGATGTCACACCATGACATGACGTTGGTTGTTATAAAGATGTCACACCATGACATGACGTTGGTTGTTATAAAGATGTTGCACCATGACATCACGTTGGTTGTTATAAAGATGTTGCACCATGACATCACGTTGGTTGTTATAAAGATGTTGCACCATGACATCACGTTGGTTGTTATAAAGATGTCACACCATGACATGACGTTGGTTGTTATAAAGATGTCACACCATGACATGACGTTGGTTGTTATAAAGATGTCACACCATGAAATGACGTTGGTTGTTATAAAGATGTCACACCATGACATGACGTTGGTTGTTATAAAGATGTCACACCATGACATCACGTTGGTTGTTATAAAGATGTCACACCATGACATGACGTTGGTTGTTATAAAGATGTCACACCATGACATGACGTTGGTTGTTATAAAGATGTTGCACCATGACATCACGTTGGTTGTTATAAAGATGTCACACCATGACATCACGTTGGTTGTTATAAAGATGTCACACCATGACATCACGTTGATTGTTATAAAGATGTTGCACCATGACATCACGTTGGTTGTTATAAAGATGTCACACCATGACATCACGTTGGTTGTTATAAAGATGTCACACCATGACATGACGTTGGTTGTTATAAAGATGTCACACCATGACATGACGTTGGTTGTTATAAAGATGTCACACCATGACATGACGTTGGTTGTTATAAAGATGTTGCACCATGACATCACGTTGGTTGTTATAAAGATGTTGCACCATGACATGACGTTGGTTGTAATAAAGATGTTGCACCATGACATGACGTTGGTTGTTATAAAGATGTCACACCATGACATCACGTAGGTTGTTATAAAGATGTCACACCATGACATCACGTTGATTGTTATAAAGATGTTGCACCATGACATCACGTTGGTTGTTATAAAGATGTCACACCATGACATCACGTTGGTTGTTATAAAGATGTCACACCATGACATGACGTTGGTTGTAATAAAGATGTTGCACCATGACATGACGTTGGTTGTTATAAAGATGTCACACCATGACATCACGTTGGTTGTTATAAAGATGTCACACCATGACATCACGTTGATTGTTATAAAGATGTTGCACCATGACATCACGTTGGTTGTTATAAAGATGTCACACCATGACATCACGTTGGTTGTTATAAAGATGTCACACCATGACATCACGTTGGTTGTTATAAAGATGTCACACCATGACATCACGTTGGTTGTTATAAAGATGTCACACCATGACATCACGTTGGTTGTTATAAAGATGTCACACCATGACATGACGTTGGTTGTTATAAAGATGTTGCACCATGACATCACGTTGGTTGTTATAAAGATGTTGCACCATGACATTACGTTGGTTGTTATAAAGATGTTGCACCATGACATCACGTTGGTTGTTATAAAGATGTCACACCATGACATCACGTTGGTTGTTATAAAGATGTCACACCATGACATCACGTTGGTTGTTATAAAGATGTTGCACCATGACATCACGTTGGTTGTTATAAAGATGTCACACCATGACATCACGTTGGTTGTTATAAAGATGTCACACCATGACATCACGTTGATTGTTATAAAGATGTTGCACCATGACATCACGTTGGTTGTTATAAAGATGTCACACCATGACATCACGTTGGTTGTTATAAAGATGTCACACCATGACATCACGTTGGTTGTTATAAAGATGTCACACCATGACATGACGTTGGTTGTTATAAAGATGTCACACCATGACATCACGTTGGTTGTTATAAAGATGTCACACCATGACATCACGTTGGTTGTTATAAAGATGTCACACCATGACATCACGTTGGTTGTTATAAAGATGTCACACCATGACATCACGTTGGTTGTTATAAAGATGTCACACCATGACATCACGTTGGTTGTTATAAAGATGTTGCACCATGACATCACGTTGGTTGTTATAAAGATGTCACACCATGACATCACGTTGATTGTTATAAAGATGTTGCACCATGACATCACGTTGGTTGTTATAAAGATGTCACACCATGACATGACGTTGGTTGTTATAAAGATGTCACACCATGACATGACGTTGGTTGTTATAAAGATGTCACACCATGACATGACGTTGGTTGTTATAAAGATGTCACACCATGACATGACGTTGGTTGTTATAAAGATGTTGCACCATGACATCACGTTGGTTGTTATAAAGATGTTGCACCATGACATCACGTTGGTTGTTATAAAGATGTTGCACCATGACATCACGTTGGTTGTTATAAAGATGTCACACCATGACATGACGTTGGTTGTTAGAAAGATGTCACACCATGACATGATGTTGGTTGTTATAAAGATGTTGCACCATGACATCACGTTGGTTGTTATAAAGATGTCACACCATGAAATGACGTTGGTTGTTATAAAGATGTCACACCATGACATGACGTTGGTTGTTATAAAGATGTCACACCATGACATCACGTTGGTTGTTATAAAGATGTCACACCATGACATGACGTTGGTTGTTATAAAGATGTCACACCATGACATGACGTTGGTTGTTATAAAGATGTTGCACCATGACATCACGTTGGTTGTTATAAAGATGTCACACCATGACATCACGTTGGTTGTTATAAAGATGTCACACCATGACATCACGTTGATTGTTATAAAGATGTTGCACCATGACATCACGTTGGTTGTTATAAAGATGTCACACCATGACATCACGTTGGTTGTTATAAAGATGTCACACCATGACATCACGTTGGTTGTTATAAAGATGTCACACCATGACATCACGTTGGTTGTTATAAAGATGTCACACCATGACATGACGTTGGTTGTTATAAAGATGTTGCACCATGACATCACGTTGGTTGTTATAAAGATGTTGCACCATGACATTACGTTGGTTGTTATAAAGATGTTGCACCATGACATCACGTTGGTTGTTATAAAGATGTCACACCATGACATCACGTTGGTTGTTATAAAGATGTCACACCATGACATCACGTTGGTTGTTATAAAGATGTTGCACCATGACATCACGTTGGTTGTTATAAAGATGTCACACCATGACATCACGTTGGTTGTTATAAAGATGTCACACCATGACATCACGTTGATTGTTATAAAGATGTTGCACCATGACATCACGTTGGTTGTTATAAAGATGTCACACCATGACATCACGTTGGTTGTTATAAAGATGTCACACCATGACATGACGTTGGTTGTTATAAAGATGTCACACCATGACATGACGTTGGTTGTTATAAAGATGTCACACCATGACATGACGTTGGTTGTTATAAAGATGTTGCACCATGACATCACGTTGGTTGTTATAAAGATGTTGCACCATGACATCACGTTGGTTGTTATAAAGATGTTGCACCATGACATCACGTTGGTTGTTATAAAGATGTCACACCATGACATGACGTTGGTTGTTATAAAGATGTCACACCATGACATGACGTTGGTTGTTATAAAGATGTCACACCATGAAATGACGTTGGTTGTTATAAAGATGTCACACCATGACATGACGTTGGTTGTTATAAAGATGTCACACCATGACATCACGTTGGTTGTTATAAAGATGTCACACCATGACATGACGTTGGTTGTTATAAAGATGTCACACCATGACATGACGTTGGTTGTTATAAAGATGTTGCACCATGACATCACGTTGGTTGTTATAAAGATGTCACACCATGACATCACGTTGGTTGTTATAAAGATGTCACACCATGACATCACGTTGATTGTTATAAAGATGTTGCACCATGACATCACGTTGGTTGTTATAAAGATGTCACACCATGACATGACGTTGGTTGTTATAAAGATGTCACACCATGACATGACGTTGGTTGTTATAAAGATGTCACACCATGACATGACGTTGGTTGTTATAAAGATGTCACACCATGACATGACGTTGGTTGTTATAAAGATGTTGCACCATGACATCACGTTGGTTGTTATAAAGATGTTGCACCATGACATGACGTTGGTTGTAATAAAGATGTTGCACCATGACATGACGTTGGTTGTTATAAAGATGTCACACCATGACATCACGTAGGTTGTTATAAAGATGTCACACCATGACATCACGTTGATTGTTATAAAGATGTTGCACCATGACATCACGTTGGTTGTTATAAAGATGTCACACCATGACATCACGTTGGTTGTTATAAAGATGTCACACCATGACATGACGTTGGTTGTAATAAAGATGTTGCACCATGACATGACGTTGGTTGTTATAAAGATGTCACACCATGACATCACGTTGGTTGTTATAAAGATGTCACACCATGACATCACGTTGATTGTTATAAAGATGTTGCACCATGACATCACGTTGGTTGTTATAAAGATGTCACACCATGACATCACGTTGGTTGTTATAAAGATGTCACACCATGACATCACGTTGGTTGTTATAAAGATGTCACACCATGACATGACGTTGGTTGTTATAAAGATGTCACACCATGACATCACGTTGGTTGTTATAAAGATGTCACACCATGACATCACGTTGGTTGTTATAAAGATGTTGCACCATGACATCACGTTGGTTGTTATAAAGATGTTGCACCATGACATTACGTTGGTTGTTATAAAGATGTTGCACCATGACATCACGTTGGTTGTTATAAAGATGTCACACCATGACATCACGTTGGTTGTTATAAAGATGTCACACCATGACATCACGTTGGTTGTTATAAAGATGTTGCACCATGACATCACGTTGGTTGTTATAAAGATGTCACACCATGACATCACGTTGGTTGTTATAAAGATGTCACACCATGACATCACGTTGATTGTTATAAAGATGTTGCACCATGACATCACGTTGGTTGTTATAAAGATGTCACACCATGACATCACGTTGGTTGTTATAAAGATGTCACACCATGACATGACGTTGGTTGTTATAAAGATGTCACACCATGACATGACGTTGGTTGTTATAAAGATGTCACACCATGACATGACGTTGGTTGTTATAAAGATGTTGCACCATGACATCACGTTGGTTGTTATAAAGATGTTGCACCATGACATCACGTTGGTTGTTATAAAGATGTTGCACCATGACATCACGTTGGTTGTTATAAAGATGTCACACCATGACATGACGTTGGTTGTTATAAAGATGTCACACCATGACATGACGTTGGTTGTTATAAAGATGTCACACCATGAAATGACGTTGGTTGTTATAAAGATGTCACACCATGACATGACGTTGGTTGTTATAAAGATGTCACACCATGACATCACGTTGGTTGTTATAAAGATGTCACACCATGACATGACGTTGGTTGTTATAAAGATGTCACACCATGACATGACGTTGGTTGTTATAAAGATGTTGCACCATGACATCACGTTGGTTGTTATAAAGATGTCACACCATGACATCACGTTGGTTGTTATAAAGATGTCACACCATGACATCACGTTGATTGTTATAAAGATGTTGCACCATGACATCACGTTGGTTGTTATAAAGATGTCACACCATGACATCACGTTGGTTGTTATAAAGATGTCACACCATGACATGACGTTGGTTGTTATAAAGATGTCACACCATGACATGACGTTGGTTGTTATAAAGATGTCACACCATGACATGACGTTGGTTGTTATAAAGATGTTGCACCATGACATCACGTTGGTTGTTATAAAGATGTTGCACCATGACATGACGTTGGTTGTAATAAAGATGTTGCACCATGACATGACGTTGGTTGTTATAAAGATGTCACACCATGACATCACGTAGGTTGTTATAAAGATGTCACACCATGACATCACGTTGATTGTTATAAAGATGTTGCACCATGACATCACGTTGGTTGTTATAAAGATGTCACACCATGACATCACGTTGGTTGTTATAAAGATGTCACACCATGACATGACGTTGGTTGTAATAAAGATGTTGCACCATGACATGACGTTGGTTGTTATAAAGATGTCACACCATGACATCACGTTGGTTGTTATAAAGATGTCACACCATGACATCACGTTGATTGTTATAAAGATGTTGCACCATGACATCACGTTGGTTGTTATAAAGATGTCACACCATGACATCACGTTGGTTGTTATAAAGATGTCACACCATGACATCACGTTGGTTGTTATAAAGATGTCACACCATGACATGACGTTGGTTGTTATAAAGATGTCACACCATGACATGACGTTGGTTGTTATAAAGATGTTGCACCATGACATCACGTTGGTTGTTATAAAGATGTTGCACCATGACATCACGTTGGTTGTTATAAAGATGTTGCACCATGACATCACGTTGGTTGTTATAAAGATGTCACACCATGACATGACGTTGGTTGTTATAAAGATGTCACACCATGACATGACGTTGGTTGTTATAAAGATGTTGCACCATGACATCACGTTGGTTGTTATAAAGATGTCACACCATGAAATGACGTTGGTTGTTATAAAGATGTCACACCATGACATGACGTTGGTTGTTATAAAGATGTCACACCATGACATGACGTTGGTTGTTATAAAGATGTCACACCATGACATGACGTTGGTTGTTATAAAGATGTCACACCATGACATGACGTTGGTTGTTATAAAGATGTTGCACCATGACATCACGTTGGTTGTTATAAAGATGTCACACCATGACATCACGTTGGTTGTTATAAAGATGTCACACCATGACATCACGTTGATTGTTATAAAGATGTTGCACCATGACATCACGTTGGTTGTTATAAAGATGTCACACCATGACATGACGTTGGTTGTTATAAAGATGTCACACCATGACATGACGTTGGTTGTTATAAAGATGTCACACCATGACATGACGTTGGTTGTTATAAAGATGTCACACCATGACATGACGTTGGTTGTTATAAAGATGTTGCACCATGACATCACGTTGGTTGTTATAAAGATGTTGCACCATGACATTACGTTGGTTGTTATAAAGATGTTGCACCATGACATCACGTTGGTTGTTATAAAGATGTCACACCATGACATGACGTTGGTTGTTATAAAGATGTCACACCATGACATGACGTTGGTTGTTATAAAGATGTCACACCATGACATGACGTTGGTTGTTATAAAGATGTTGCACCATGACATCACGTTGGTTGTTATAAAGATGTCACACCATGACATCACGTTGGTTGTTATAAAGATGTTGCAACATAGCATCACTCTGGTTTGACCGTGTTTATTCAAATTTTATAAGATTATTAGGTATTGTGGTCGGAGGATCTATATATCTTTTTGGCAATTTTAAAACTTTTTTCATCTCAGAATTATGGGATCTTAACCAAAGTAGTCCGTGGTAAACATGTCGCGTACTATTCTATGCTTTGCATTGTGTTGCATACTTACTGAAGGTTGCCACGACTGATTTTGACCAAACCTGACATAATAATTAGAAATGGTATTCTGAGAATCACATATAATGTTAGATATTTATGTGAATTTATATTGGGTTATTTTTATTCAGATATATCATGGCTACCAGCCTTATTGGGGAAAGAACAACCGGATAGCAATAGGGAAATGACCTAAATGTATAACAATGTTCCATGGACCAATATACAAAGTACATTTTGTTCTAGCAATTACTATTTTTAGACCGATGTAGTTTTCATCAATGTAAATATCGTATTATATAAAAAAAATAGTCTTGAAATGTTTGGTTTGATTTATGGTGTTTAACGCCACTTTCAACAATATTTCAGGTATACCGTGGCGGTCAGTGTTATTAGTGGAGGAATTACAGGAACATAATGATAAATATGTACTTCAGAAATGACTAAACTCTTATCAGAGGATGAAAGGAAATTACAAAGCAAAAAACAAACCAAAATTGTCTTTTATTCTAGGATCAGTTCAAAAGGTTTGGTGGAGAAATACGTGATGGTGAACAGATGGTCAATATATTACCAGGGGAGATAATAACTGTACAGACCTCTAATGGTTCATATAGATGTAGAAGTGTAGTATTAACAGTTGGTCCGTGGGCCAAGAAAATTCTGCCTACACTTGGTGTTCACTTACCTTTAAGGGTGAGTGGAAATTAAACCTAAAAGACTGTCATGATGGGTGATAAAATATACCAATAACCTGATCTGATATTCCATTCCCCTGTCACATCAAATCATGCGGTTTATATTTTATGTCAAATTATTTTACATAGGTCTATTGGCTGGGACAATTCCTCTCTTCATACAGCAGAATAAAAATGTTCATGCCTCCATATAAATTATGTCGATAAAAGAATATTATCGTGCAGTAAAGCATACACACTCATGCACTCATATTTTGAATTTTGTATATTGATTGATTGGTGGTTAACGCCAACTTTAGCAATATTTCAGCTATATCGTGGCGTGAACAAAAATTGTGTATATATGTGGATATTATCTGTCATGCGGTATAAAGGGAGCATATACACAGTCTCCTCTTTAACAGTAATAGGTATGTATTTCTTTTATTATATACTTATCAATGAATCCGAATTGTTAACTTGTAACTATATTTTGAACCCAACATTTGTATCTTACGAATTTGATTGATTGTTGTTTAACTATAGTTATAACGAGAACTTAGTAATCAACAATGATACAGTATGTAAGTCAAAAGATGCCACTGGAATGGTAGGAAGATGGGAAATTTATATTTCCTCAGCAAAATAGGGTATAATGAGGTTGTAAAATGTAGCAAGCTTGTAACATGCTTGTTACCAACAATGAAATGTTGATAATGTTTTGGTCTATAAGCACTCACATTACGAGCACTTGTGAATAAGATTTGTCTCTCATATAGAGAGAAACGCTCTGTCGGGGGGATTTTTTTATGTTGATCTCAGAACTCCATCAACATCGTCTTATACAGCACGTCAACCAAAGTCTGTTTTCGTCAATACTTGACTATGACATTAGAACTATATAAGTTGTAAGGATTTCAGCATTATAACACTGCCCCCCCCCCCCCCCCCCCCAAACCCCCCAACCCCCCAACCCCAACTATTCACGAATCTATGTAAATTTGTGATACAGTGATTTCAGTGCATGAATGAATAATTTAAGATTTCGTTTAGTTTTGTTTTATTATATTATATTTTCGAACCACATTTTGTTATATGCTGGACATGTAAGCCTACATCCTTATAAATACATATGTGTTGTATTAATATTGATGGGTACCTTTATGTTGAAAGGTGAAAAATATTGGTTTCGTCAAATTTGGTATTTGAAATCAAATGTTAGCAATTATCATCATTTATATTTTGCAACACTTTTATTTTGTTTATTTAGAATACATGACAATGTCAAATGGAATAAACTTTAAATTAATGTTCAAAGCAAGGCATAGATTTATGAATTTTTGTTCCTATTTGTAGCTATTCAGATTTTTGCTTGAAACTAGAAGTTATCGATCTCAAGTAGTGATATAAGTTTATTAATCTTTATGCATATTTCAATGTGTTTGTCAATTGTTATTATTTTATTTTACAGCCAATGAGAATTAAAGTCTGTTATTGGAAGGAAAAATCGAAAGGAGAGTATGCAGCCGATAAATTTCCAGTTTTCTTCCAAATTCCTGCAATTGATGGTTATGATGTATATGGGTTACCTAGTGAGGAATATCCTGGACACGTTAAGGTTACCAATCATTCTATGCTCGCATTTAAATAATTTTATTTCCTGGACAAGTTAAGGTTACCTATCATTCTATGCTCGCATTTAAATAATTTTATTTCCTGGACAAGTTAAGGTTACCTGTCATTATACGCTTGCATTTCAATAAAATCTTTATTTTTGTGGCCACGCGGGCGCCGTGGTCTTGATCGTATGGTAGTTGGATTTACAGCTTCCTGTGTAATCAGTGCCTATCACCACTAAAGTTGCGAGCTCATGGCGAGGTGTACTCAATAGAACATTATGTGATGACGGTTGTCAGTGACTTGAGACAGGTCGGTTGTTTTCTCCGGGTACTCCGGTTGCCTCCATCAATAAAATTTACCTCCACGATATAGCTAAAATGTTGTTGAAAGTGGCATTAACACCATAGCCCTAACACATAATCCTATTTTTAGGGTCACATTAAAGTTACCTGTCATTGTATGCTAGAATTTAAATAATTTTATTACATGGACACGTCATTCTATGGTAGTATTAGAGTAATTTTACAGTTTAGGGATCGTCGCACATTGTCGCAGTTTTTTTCAAACGAAGTTAGTTTCGTTTGGTAGGTGGGTGGTTTTGAGCTCTCTCGTTTGGAAAAAAAACAAAATCGCACATTGAGATTTGTCAATAAATCTTTAAAAATGCACTTAAAAAACGGCATAACATTGAATGGAACATCGTTTTAATTTCTTTCGAGTCTGTATATTGTACTGTTTCTTTAGTATACTCCCTTCCTATGGTACCGAGGGATCTATGATACCACGGTATTTACGTTTCACACGATTGCGCAATTGCAGCGCCACCTAGTAGCAGATCTATTTTGGTATAGTGGAGTCCCAACCTACACGCTTACGATCCATTTGCTATCCAGAGTTGTCGTTCCCGCTACGCTCCACTCTATCTCTGTCAACGCTCATTTTACAAGATTTTTGTAAAATTTAGAAACAGTAAAAAAATGTACTTAGAATTGTTTTATTTATTGTAAATATCAATAAAGATGAAAAATGATTTGTGATCGTTTTTAATTTTTACCTCCGCAACATAGTTCTCCAAGAAGTGGAGGGGGGGGGGGGGGGGGGGGGGGGGAATCATTTTTAAGCTTAAGAGAATTTATTTGAAATGAGTGATTTATTTTCATCTTTATTGATATTTACAATTATTAGAACAATTTTAAGTACATTTTTTTACTGTTTTTAAATTTTACAAACATCTTGTCAAATGAGCGTTGTCAGAGCTGAGTGGAGCATAGCGGGAACAACAACTCTGGATAGAGAATGGTTTACGATCATCTGTCAAAATCTTATAATACAGCACTCCATAGACTGATTTTCGGAACTACCTCGGTACCATAGGAATCTCCTTTTCTTGACCTATAAAATGGACGCTGTTGTGCGGATTGCCGATTATAGACTCGTAAACATACTTTGGTTAAAAATAATGCATTGGATATGAAGGAAGGGATCTGCTGAAGTAATAAAAATAACATTTTCACTCGGGTATATAACCGTTTTTATTTATTTCTGGTAAAACATTAACTACCGTGGTACCATAGAACCCCGGGCTACTGAATAAGTAATGGGTGTATATGTATCCTGTTTGCGGTACAACTAAATATCATGCGCAACGAAAAGCAACGGTCTTCTTTTGCAAATTAAAAAAAATAATGTTTTCGATTCTTGGAACGTTTTATGGTTCACTTGTATAGAAAGGGCTTTAAATGGATTTCTTGATATACAAGATGCATGCACTGCTCCACAAATAATAAATAAGTGTTCCAGATCTTTGCACTTATTAGAAGAATGCACATTACAGAGATGTCCATATTAATCTATAAATATCATTTTATTGGTACAGTATGTTTGTTGAATTATATGTACACTTAGATGAAATCAAGTGTCTGTGATTTTGAAAGGATAAAGATTCATAGATAGACCCTTTATCATGACATGCATATGGAGAATACATGGTTCTAAACCCTATATTGTTAGGTGGAGTTTGGTTTATAATACATCGGTATTCTGTTTTTCACACTTTCATTTGGATGGGGTGGGTGGGTGGTCTGAGCCAAATGAAACTAACTTCATTTGAAAAAAACTGTCACATTTTGCGACGATCCCTTAGAGAAAAATTGGCGATTAAAGAAAACAAAAATAGAATTATACATGGATTTCCGAATCTCATATGTAAATATAAGAACTTGCTTCTTTTATCCAATTTGGACTATACATTAACGTTTAATGATAACTTAATGACAAAGAAACCATGCCTTTTGCTGGAGAGTTTTATCTTTTGGAAATGTTAGGACTAATTCACATCCTTGTTGTCCGATACATTGTTAGTACATGTATATGTCTTTTTGATTTTATGATTCACTGATTTTGTTTGGGGCCGTCGTGGTCGTGATCATATGGTAGTTGGATTTACAACTATCTATGCAATCATTGCCTATAACCACTAAAGTTGTGAGTTCGAACTCCTTTTATTTCTAGGTATATTTGAGACAACATTATGTTATAAAGTTTGTCCGTGACTAGCAACAGGTCGGTGGTTTCCTCCACCAATAAAAATAACCGCCACGATATAACTGGAATATTGTTGAAAGTGGCGTTAAACACCACTAACCTAAATCTGATTTTGTTTTGTCTATATAGATTAGTATTTTCCTACTAATTAATATTTATCTTTGTCTTGTTTTAATGTTTACAAAACAGTCTTTACATGAACGGTCTTCGTTTGAACTTTGAACTTGTGACTTTGATGTGATATATGTTCTAGATCTGTCTACATGCCGGACCTGATATAGACCCTGACAACAGAGATGTAGCAGACGATAAATGGGCGTTAGATACAATATGTAGATATGTAGCACAACATTTTCCTAACCTTGTTCCTGTACCAAGTATAACAGAAACGTGTATATACACGGTATAGTTGCTTTATATCAGTTTACATAAATGTAAAAAAATAAACGTTAGAGAAAACAGAAGGGGCAATCAAGAATGGACAATCCAGAGACAGTGGCAACATTAGGTACACAAGATACAGGACGGAGACAAACAAAACACAAATACATAACACAGTAAACTAAAACGATGAGCAACACGGATCCCACCAAAAACCAGGGGTGAACCCTCCACTTTTTATTAAGGTGTCTGTACCAAGCGTGGAAAGTGAGCATTCATGTATAAGTGTGTTATGGAAAACAGAAGGGGCAATCAAGAATGGATAAACCAGAGACACTGACAACATTGGACACACAAGACACAGGACGAAGACAATCCTGAGACACTGACAACATTGGGCAGACAAGACACAGGACGAAGACAATCCTGAGACACTGACAACATTGGACACACAAGACACAGGACGAAGACAATCCTGAGACACTGACAACATTGGACACACAAGACACAGGACGAAGACAATCCTGAGACACTGACAACATTGGACACACAAGACACAGGACGAAGACAATCCTGAGACACTGACAACATTGGGCAGACAAGACACAGGACGAAGACAATCCTGAGACACTGACCACATTGGGCAGACAAGACACAGGACGAAGACAATCCTGAGACACTGACAACATTGGGCAGACAAGACACAGGACGAAGACAATCCTGAGACACTGACAACATTGGACACACAAGACACAGGACGAAGACAATCCTGAGACACTGACAACATTGGACAGACAAGACACAAGACGAAGACAATCCTGAGACACTGACAACATTGGGCAGACAAGACACAGGACGAAGACAATCCTGAGACACTGACAACATTGGGCAGACAAGACACAGGACGAAGACAATCCTGAGACACTGACAACATTGGGCAGACAAGACACAGGACGAAGACAATCCTGAGACACTGACAACATTGGGCAGACAAGACACAGGACGAAGACAATCCTGAGACACTGACAACATTGGGCAGACAAGACACAGGACGAAGACAATCCTGAGACACTGACAACATTGGGCAGACAAGACACAGGACGAAGACAATCCTGAGACACTGACAACATTGGGCAGACAAGACATAGGACGAAGACAATCCTGAGACACTGACAACAGTGGGCAGACAAGACACAGGACGAAGACAATCCTGAGACACTGACAACATTGGGCAGACAAGACACAGGACGAAGACAATCCTGAGACACTGACAACATTGGACACACAAGACACAGGACGAAGACAATCCTGAGACACTGACAACATTGGGCACACAAGACACAGGACGAAGACAATCCTGAGACACTGACAACATTGGGCAGACAAGACACAGGACGAAGACAATCCTGAGACACTGACAACATTGGGCAGACAAGACACAGGACGAAGACAATCCTGAGACACTGACAACATTGGGCAGACAAGACACAGGACGAAGACAATCCTGAGACACTGACAACATTGGGCAGACAAGACACAGGACGAAGACAATCCTGAGACACTGACAACATTGGGCAGACAAGACACAGGACGAAGACAATCCTGAGACACTGACAACATTGGACAGACAAGACACAGGACGAAGACAATCCTGAGACACTGACAACATTGGGCAGACAAGACACAGGACGAAGACAATCCTGAGACACTGACAACATTGGGCAGACAAGACACAGGACGAAGACAATCCTGAGACACTGACAACATTGGGCAGACAAGACACAGGACGAAGACAATCCTGAGACACTGACAACATTGGGCAGACAAGACACAGGACGAAGACAATCCTGAGACACTGACAACATTGGGCAGACAAGACACAGGACGAAGACAATCCTGAGACACTGACAACATTGGGCAGACAAGACACAGGACGAAGACAATCCTGAGACACTGACAACATTGGGCAGACAAGACACAGGACGAAGACAATCCTGAGACACTGACAACATTGGGCAGACAAGACACAGGACGAAGACAATCCTGAGACACTGACAACATTGGGCAGACAAGACACAGAACGAAGACAATCCTGAGACACTGACAACATTGGGCAGACAAGACACAGGACGAAGACAATCCTGAGACACTGACAACATTGGGCAGACAAGACACAGGACGAAGACAATCCTGAGACACTGACAACATTGGGCAGACAAGACACAGGACGAAGACAATCCTGAGACACTGACAACATTGGGCAGACAAGACACAGGACGAAGACAATCCAGAGAAACAGGCAACATTGAGTACACAAGAAACAAGACGAAGACAAAACAAAATATATGGCACAACACAGTATGTGTTGGAAACCACTTTAATGCAAACAAAGACAAATAAGGTAGACACGACAAACAACTGTAAACACCAACCGACCAGCATTTTTATACAGAAATCATACATATCACAATATGAAACTAAGAACGTAACCATGCATATTAAGACAACACAACAAAAAACCTAAAAAGATGATCAATACGGACACTGCAAAAACATATCTAATTATTATATTAATCCTATGTTGTAGATGCTACCAGATGAAGAATTTGTCTTAGATAGACACCCCTCATGGACAAATATCGTCATCGGCGCTGGATTCTCTGGTAGGTTTAATAACAACAATATCAGTGATTGGTGAATGGTTGCATATTTACAAAAAAGATATAAATACACTGTTGTGTATGTACAATATGTTCTAACAAGTTTAGGTGATGTTAAATCATTTAAATTATTTACTATTTACTTTCAGATTCAAGAAAAATAATTTTGCGAGTCCACAGTTTTAATAGGGTTATGATTATGGTGTTTAACGCCACTTCTAACAATATTTCAGCTATATGGTGGCGGTCAGTTTTATTGATGAATGAATCGGAGTACCCAAAGAAAACCACAGACCTGCTGCAAATCACTGACAAACATAATAACAAAATGTTGTATTGAGTACACCTCGCCATGAGCGGGATTCGAGCTTACAGCGATAGTGGTGATAGGTACTGATTGTACATGTAGTTGTAAACACACTACCATACGATCAGGACCACGACGGTCCACAGTTTTAACACAGGAAGAAATTTAATGTAATTAACAAACATATATTCTACTTTTATTAAATACTGACCGTCTGCAACAAGTGAAAGGCGTATTGTCAGGTGTATTCATATTCATTTTCTAACTACATATTAACTGAAATAAAACGTATAGATATCTAGTTTAATGTTAATTGTTCCATCTAGATAAAACATGAATACCCAAGGGGTAATCATAATCCATCTAGATAAAACATGAATACCCAAGGGGTAATCATAATCCATCTAAATAAAACATGAATACCCAAGGGGTAATCATAATCCATCTAGATAAAACCTGAATACCCAAGGGGTAATCATAATCCATCTAGATAAAACATGAATACCCAAGGGGTAATCATAATCCGTCTAGATAAAACATGAATACCCAAGGGGTAATCATAATCCATCTAGATAAAACATGAATACCCAAGGGGTAATCATAATCCGTAATTCGAAGAAGAACAGACAACGCAAGGGCTAAAACATAAAGGACAAACAAGGATATACATAGAACTACATATAATACTAAGGAGCGAGCAACACGAACCCACTTAAAACCCGGGGTGAACTCGGGTGCTCCGGGAGGGTATACAATAGTCAGTGATTGAGTGATTGTTATTAAACGTTAACTCAGCAATTTTTCCAGCTATATCATGGCGAGAACAAGTTAATTTTAAACGAAATGATGATGAGGTCCGCTTTGTACTAGACCAACACGCTTTGTTGGATTTTTGTAGTGCTAGCTCACTGAAACAACAATCCGCCAATAGACATATCGCCCCACTCGGACACATTATCCTGATTCCAAACCAACTAGTCTTTCTCCTTAATGCTGCGTGCTTAGCGGAGAAGCAACAAATACCAATTTTATTGTTGGTTTGACCCGATAGGGGATCGAACCCACGATCTACCACACTTGAGGCGAGCACGCTAACCACTACACCACCTATGCGGTTAGTGTATAACATATTTAAAACATAACGAGATATTGGCCTATATGCTATGTGGGTTGCTTGTTTATACAATATGTCATGTAAATGATAGTGATTTTACACTGGAAAAACTGAATAAAAAAGTCCTTGTAGGAAGCAGAAATGACATTTTATGTGCTTTGTTTATTTTAGCAATATATAAGTCAATTCAATAATAATTTTATCGTCATCAAATTCTTTGAAACTGAAGGAAGTGTATTTAAACTTCGTCCTATGTAAATTTGAATTAATATGATCTTATACTGTCATCACCAAACTTTTGTCCATTGCAAGAAGGAAGATTACCAATAAAAACAAACACTTAAATGTTGTCATGACAAATATGTTACACACCTATGTTCTATTTAAAATAGGGACTGTTAAGAAGGACCGCGGCTTTGAAATTATACAAATCTAGAATGGTCAAATTACTCGAGAATACAGCACACTGAATGAATTCCTGAGTTCAGCTTCAGACTTGTCAATTGCACAACACTTGCTCATTAAATATCGAAATGGTATTTGCGTCTGTTCAACGTTTAATCTTGTGATCAGGCATTCATATGCTTTCTGTTGTATTAATAATTTTGATTTGCGTTTTCAGGACATGGATTCAAGCTGGCGCCAGTCGTAGGCAAAGTTCTAGCTGAAATGGCGATAGGAAAACAGCTGTCATATGATCTCTCACCATGTAAAATGGACAGATTCTTTCCAAAGTCTAAAATGTGATTCTTATATATTCCATGAAACAACTAAATACACTGGCGATATTATACATGTTTTGTGGGTTTTGTCTAAAAACAACCATTTCATTGATTAAAACACCGTTGTTAACTTAACAAGAAATTTACCACCATATAATTCAATGACCGTTCTGGGTCATTTCAAATGAACCCCAAAATTGACACCTTATTGCATGTTGATGGCAATATTTATTAATAACGAGGATGTCTCTAAATTCTAAAATTGTGAATGTTTATAGTAATAAAAATACAAACACCAAAGACACTAGTGTTAAATTAGCTTAATTTAAGTAGCCATATTTACTACACTGTAATGGTGCTTGACACAAAGCAGTTGTAATACCAAATGTTAATAGCAAATTTGAGGGGAAGCCAAAAACAACAGAAACTGTCGAAATCAACCCCAAAACACAGCTAAGCCACCACCCATAGTGAACCGACTTACACCACCCATAGTGAACCGACTTACACTACCCATAGTGAACCGACTTACACTACCCATAGTGAACCGACTTACACTACCCATAGTGAACCGACTTACACCACCCATAGTGAACCGACTTACACCACCCATAGTGAACCGACTTACACTACCCATAGTGAACCGACTTACACCACCCATAGTGAACCGACTTACACTACCCATAGTGAACCGACTTACACTACCCATAGTGAACCGACTTACACTACCCATAGTGAACCGACTTACACCACCCATAGTGAACCGACTTACACTACCCATAGTGAACCGACTTACACTACCCATAGTGAACCGACTTACACTACCCATAGTGAACCGACTTACACTACCCATAGTGAACCGACTTACACCACCCATAGTGAACCGACTTACACTACCCATAGTGAACCGACTTACACCACCCATAGTGAACCGACTTACACTACCCATAGTGAACCGACTTACACCACCCATAGTGAACCGACTTACACTACCCATAGTGAACCGACTTACACCACCCATAGTGAACCGACTTACACTACCCATAGTGAACCGACTTACACCACCCATAGTGAACCGACTTACACTACCCATAGTGAACCGACTTACACTACCCATAGTGAACCGACTTACACTACCCATAGTGAACCGACTTACACCACCCATAGTGAACCGACTTACGCCACCCATAGTTATCAGTTGTTCTTTTGAAATCTATCTTGACTGAGTTGTCTCCTCTATCTTGACTGAGCTGTCTCCTCTATCTTGACTGAGCTGTCTCCTCTATCTTGACTGAGCTGTCTCCTCTATCTTGACTGAGTTGTCTCATCTATCTTGACTGAGCTGTCTCCTCTATCTTGACTGAGCTGTCTCTTCTATCTTGACTGAGCTGTCTCCTCTATCTTGACTGAGCTGTCTCCTCTATCTTGACTGAGCTGTCTCCTCTATCTTGACTGAGTTGTATCCTCTATCTTGACTGAGTTGTCTCCTCTATCTTGACTGAGTTATCTCCTCTATCTTGACTGAGCTGTCTCCTCTATCTTGACCGAGCTGTCTCCTCTATCTTGACTGAGCTGTCTCCTCTATCTTGACTGAGCTGTCTCCTCTATCTTGACTGAGCTGTCCCCTCTATCTTGACTGAGCTGTCTCCTCTATCTTGACTGAGCTGTCTCCTCTATCTTGACTGAGTTGTCTCCTCTATCTTGACTGAGTTGTCTCCTCTATCTTGACTGAGTTGTTTCCTCTATCTTGACTGAGCTGTCTCCTCTATCTTGACTGAGCTGTCTCCTCTATCTTGACTGAGCTGTCTCCTCTATCTTGACTGAGCTCTCTCCTCTGTCTTGACTGAGCTGTCTCCTCTATCTTGACTGAGCTGTCTCCTCTATCCTGACTGAGCTGTCTCCTCTATCTTGACTGAGCTGTCTCCTCTATCTTGACTGAGCGGTCTCCTCTATCTTGAATGAGCTGTCTCCTCTATCTTGACTGAGTTGTCTCCTCTATCTTGACTGAGCTGTCTCCTCTATCTTGACTGAGTTGTCTCCTCTATCTTGACTGAACTGTGTTCTCTATCTTGACTGAGCTGTCTCCTCTATCTTGACTGACTCCTCTATTTGGACTGAGCT
Source organism: Bathymodiolus brooksi (assembly GCA_963680875.1). NCBI lineage: Eukaryota > Metazoa > Mollusca > Bivalvia > Mytilida > Modiolidae > Bathymodiolus > Bathymodiolus brooksi. Next base: position 164,037,877 of record OY804575.1, read on the forward strand.
CTCTCCTCTATCTTGACTGAGTTGTCTCCTCTATCTTGACTGAGCTGTTTCCTCTATCTTGACTGAGTTGTCTCCTCTATCTTGACTGAGCTGTCTCCTCTATCTTGATTGAGCTGTCTCCTCTATCTTGACTGAGCTGTCTCCTCTATCTTGACTGAGTTGTCTCCTCTATCTTGACTGAGTTGTCTCCTCTATCTTGACTGAGCTGTCTCCTCTATCTTGATTGAGCTGTCTACTCTATCTTGACTGAGGTGTCTCCTCTATCTTGACTGAATTGTCTCCTCTATCTTGACTGAGTTTTCTCCTCTATCTTGACTGAGCTGTCTCCTCTATCTTGATTGAGCTGTCTCCTCTATCTTGACTGAGCTGTCTCCTCTATCTTGACTGAGCTGTCTCCTCTATCTTGACTGAATTGTCTCCTCTATCTTGACTGAGTTTTCTCCTCTATCTTGACTGAGCTGTCTCCTCTATCTTGACTGAGTTGTCTCCTCTATATTGACTGAGCTGACTCCTCTATCTTGACTGAGCTGTCTCCTCTATCTTGACTGAGCTGTCTCCTCTATCTTGACTGAGATGTCTCCTCTATCTTGACTGAGCTGTCTCCTCTATCGTGACTGAGCTGTCTCCTCTATCTTGACTGAATTATCTCCTCTATCTTGACTGAGCTGTCTCCTCTATCTTGACTGAGTTGTCTCCTCTATCTTGACTGAGTTGTCTCCTCTATCTTGACTGAGCTGTCTCCTCTATCTTGATTGAGCTGTCTACTCTATCTTGACTGAGGTGTCTCCTCTATCTTGACTGAGGTGTCTCCTCTATCTTGACTGAGTTGTCTCCTCTATCTTGACTGAATTGTCTCCTCTATCTTGACTGAGTTTTCTCCTCTATCTTGACTGAGCTGTCTCCTCTATCTTGACTGAGTTGTCTCCTCTAACTTGACTGAGCTGACTCCTCTATCTTGACTGAGCTGTCTCCTCTATCTTGACTGAGTTGTCTCCTCTATCTTGACTGAGTTGTCTCCTCTATCTTGACTGAGCTGTCTCCTCTATCCTGACTGAGCTGTCTCCTCTATCTTGACTGAGCTGTCTCCTCTATCTTGACTGAGCTGTCTCCTCTATCTTGACTGAGCTGTCTCCTCTATCGTGACTGAGCTGTCTCCTCTATCTTGATTGAATTATCTCCTCTATCTTGATTGAGCTGTCTCCTCTATCTTGACTGAGTTGTCTCCTCTATCTTGACTGAGTTGTCTCCTCTATCTTGACTGAGCTGTCTCCTCTATCTTGATTGAGCTGTCTACTCTATCTTGACTGAGGTGTCTCCTCTATCTTGACTGAGTTGTCTCCTCTATCTTGACTGAATTGTCTCCTCTATCTTGACTGAGCTGTCTCTTCTATCTTGACTGAGTATTCTCCTCTATCTTGACTGAGCTGTCTCCTCTATCTTGACTGAGCTGTCTCCTCTATCTTGACTGAGTTGTCTCCTCTATCTTGACTGAATTGTCTCCTCTATCTTGACTGAGTTGTCTCCTCTATCTTGACTGAGCTGTCTCCTCTATCTTGATTGAGCTGTCTACTCTATCTTGACTGAGGTGTCTCCTCTATCTTGACTGAGCTGTCTCCTCTATCTTGACTGAGTTGTCTCCTCTATCTTGACTGAGCTGTCTCCTCTATCTTGACTGAGTTTTCTCCTCTATCTTGACTGAGCTGTCTCCTCTATCTTGACTGAGCTGTCTCCTCTATCTTGACTGAGTTGTCTCCTCTATCTTGACTGAATTGTCTCCTCTATCTTGACTGAGTTGTCTCCTCTATCTTGACTGAGCTGTCTCCTCTATCTTGACTGAGCTGTCTCCTCTATCTTGACTGAGCTGTCTCCTCTATCTTGACTGATCTGTCTCCTCTATCTTGACTGAGTTGTCTCCTCTATCCTGACTGAGCTGTCTCCTCTATCAAATACTAATCTATGAAACCTGTAAATAGTTTTAACCTTTTACAGTTCTAATGTGCAACCTCTGACCTAATCTTCAAGTTAATAAGATGATTTATGAACAAAATTTCGATAAATAGTATATCTAATAATCCTTGTAAGAGCCGGGTCAAATAGTTCTGTCATTTGAATTATTTTTGTCACATTAATACTTTGAGAAGGAATATTAAAACAGAAATTAACATTCAATGGACCGTTTTGAAATACAAGGTGAACCTTTTCTGTGCTTTATGAACATATTTTTTTAATACATGTTCATTACCCCCTTGGCTTGACTTTTCATTTTGCTGTTGTTATTGATTTAGAAAATGGGCAAAATGGTGACGGATAAAAAAATCTACAATATAGGAAGAGTTTGAATTTACCAAATGGGTAATCAGAATCCGTACATTGAAGCAGGACAGACAACACATTGGCCAAAAGAAAAAAGGACAAACAGCGATCTACAATGTTCTAAAAGTGATAAATCCTACAAAAGTATCTGGTCCTGATTTGATTAACCCTAGACTGTTGAAGGAAGCAACACCTATTATTAAACACCTTCTTTGTAAATTATTCAATCTCTCTTTACGGGTCGCTTCCTATCCAAGCCAATGGAAAAGAGCAAATATAACGCCTGTTTTTAAGAATAATAAACAAAACGACGTAAACAATTATAGACCTATATCCCTACTTAGTGTAATTTCAAAATGCATGGAGCGTTGTGTATATAAACATATTCACAATCATCTATTGGATAACGATATTCTAACTACTTGTCAATCCTGATTCACAAAAGGGGATTCTGCAGTTAATCAACTAATCAATATAACAAACGATTTTGGCAAAGCCTTAGATAGTGGTAAAGAAGTTCGGGTCGTTTTCTGCGATATCAGTAAAGCATTTGATAGAGTTTGGCATAAAGGTTTAATTCACAAACTAAAACAATCAGGCATTTCAGGAAATTTACTCGAGTGGTTTCAAAATTATCTCTATGGGAGGGAACAAAGGGTGGTTATTAATGGCTCAAGCTCTAACTGGTTACCGATAAGGGCAGGGGTTCCTCAAGATTCATATTTATCCCTCTTTTATTTATTATTTTTATAAATGATATCGTAAATGAGATCAATGCTGAAATTAAACTGTTTGCTGATGACACCAGCTTATATCTCATTATGGACAACCCCAACGACATGGCTTTCCTCCTGAACCAAGATCTCAATCAAATACAACGTTGGACTGAAAAATGGCTCGTAAAATTCACCCCGAATAAAACTGAAACTATGGTTATTTCCAGTAAGAGAAACAAACCATATCACCCCCCTTTACAAATGAATGATCAAGATCTCCACGTAGTTAACTCTCACAAACACATAGGTGTAATAATTTCATATTGATTACATAATTGTTAAACAAACTTATAACAGATTAAATATAATGAGAAAATCTAGAACATTCCTTGATAGATACTCTTTAGAATTTTTTTTATATTTCTTTTATAAGACCTTTAATGGAGTACGCTGATGTTATATGGGATAATCAAAATTTAATGAATAAATTAGAGAATATTCAATTAGATGCAGCAAGAATAGTAATTGGGGGACCAGATTAACATCACATGACAGCTTGTATAAAGAAACAAAATGGGAGAAACTAAATAAGGGTAATAACAATATCACCGAACTCCGAACAATCTTACAAAGGGAAAGTCAAAAGAACTCCGAACAATCTTACAAAGGGAAAGTCAAAACTCATAATTATATAAACAGACAAAATCAGTCAACAACCGGAAAACTGTGAAAACCGTAATGACCCTGACTTGGTACAGGCATTTCTAAAGAAATGGTGGGTTGAATCAGATTTAAAGCGCCAAATCTCCCCCTTTCATTACGGCTCAAAGATAGAAGAAATAATCACAAACTTGTTCTCTTTCATAAAATGAATTACTATAAAACACCCCAATATTTAGCTGAATTAATTCCAAAAACTGTAGGTACTCGACAAATAAACAATATTGTTAATATAAACTGTCGAACTAGTCTTTATTCTGAATACTTTCTGCCCTTAACTGCAAAAGCATGGAATGATTTACCACTTCCCATCCGTAATTTGGAATCGCTAAATTCATTTAAATCTCCTATCAATACTAAAAACACTAAAGTTCCAGCCCATTATTATGTTGGATGTAGATTAGGTCAGATATTACATGCGAGACTACGTGCCTTAAATGCACACCTCTTTATTAGAAACCTTGTTGAATCGCCATTTATCTGTGGAATAACTGAAACTGTATCTCATTTCTTATTAGATTGTCCGCGTCACACGACTCTTAAGACAACAACTTTTCTTCTCGCCTTTGGACATTCCTGAAACAATTTCACTGAATCTACCTATTTTTGGCTCAGTTAATCTAAATGACGAAGAAAACAAGGCAGTATTTAAATCAGTCCAAACCTTTATCATAAAAAGTAAAAGATTTACACCCTGACATGCTCACATAATATTTTTCACCTTTTCAATCTTATTCAATCTCTTTGTATTATTATTTTCAAGTAAATTATGTAGCTTTCAACTACATGCTTATATACCTTTTTTTTCTCCCTCAATGTATAAATAATTCTCACAAGTTTAAAATTTAAATTAAAGTTTGTTTTTGCCCGCAAAAACGTATGTCTCCCCCCGTCCCACAAACTGTAGTCAAAGGTAAAAAATCTATTTCGGTAACAAATAAAATTAAGCTTCAATGAATAAAAAAAAAAAAAACTGTTTTTAATCCATGAAGCATAATTTTTTTTATCAAAAGTGCTAAAGCAAGGGTTACAGGTACTATTCCATATTGTCATGGCAAAGTTCCTTATTCCAGAAAATTGCTCAGCCTATGTTCCAATGATTTTAAAGGAGTTTTGTTCTTCTAAAATCAATGGTTTGGTGATGAAAAACTTTTTAAGGGAAATAGTGACATTATGATAGACTCTTGTACATATATATATATACGTCTGAAAATTAAACCAAACAGTGTTAGAATTAGATTTTAGAGCTGTCAAATTTTTGTTCTTCCCTCGACGGGATTTGAACCCACACCATTGTTATACTGCAGCACCATTCGCTTAGCCTTACGTCCAGCGCCCTAGACCACTCGACTACATCCACTCCCTAAAAAAGGAGCTTCAATAGTCGTAGTGTTACCTTGTCTCGTAAGGCAAATCTAGGGATAGGCGTAAGACATGTGTATAAGCGTGTGTAGATGGTACATATATACTTAATATTATAATTTGACAGCAATCTAACTCAGCAATTTTTAATATATTGGATAGGATAATGAAGAATTATTCATTATACAGTCACAGGAAATAAAGTATATTATACAAACGTCTAGAAGCAAGTGACAACCATACAATATATCTGTCCCACTGGATCTCAAAGTTACTTTAAAGGATACTAGGTTAATACTAAATATTATATACGTCTGAAAATTAAACCAAACAGTGTTAGAATTAGATTTTAGAGCTGTCAAATTTTTGTTCTTCCCTCGACGGGATTTGAACCCACACCATTGTTACACTGCAGCGCCATTCGCTTAGCCTTACGTCCAGCGCCCTAGACCACTCGACTACATCCACTCCCTAAAAAAGGAGCTTTTATATATACAAGTTTCAGTAGGGGATATTAAAGTGTTTGCAAATAATAGTGTCCACTTAAAATGAGTAATACCTGAATATATTTATAAAATGATTCTACTGAAGTTGTTCCATATCTACAGAAATATATGTCATATCATGGTAGATGTAATAAATTGGCACTACACCAGCTTGTTGAGCATTCAAATGTAGAGTGTAAATATGATCTAGGCACGTCAGTTTACGAGTAGCAGACGATTTTATATTCTGTTCAAAAGCAGAAAATGTGCGTGTGATTACATCATCTTTTCTGGATAAAAGGTCCACATTGAAATCGACCATGACTATTTGTGGAATGCCAGGTGTCAAGTCTTTCAAGAGACGATTTAGCGCATCACAGAAATATTTCACTGGTAGATCTGGTGGTCTGTAAATATTGATAACGAAGATCTGAGGAGATTTGACATGCACAGCGACACATTCTATTCCATATTTGATCGTAGTATATTTCGGGAAATTTCTAAGTTCAAAGGGACATAGCTCCCACAAAGTTCAGGAGATCAAAATTTCCTGGTAACATGCACAACCACATATTGTGTCCTTACTACCTACCAAGTTTCATGAAATTCTGTTCAGTAGTTTCAGAGGAGTTGCCCTGACAAGCTGCTTCAGTAGTATATTTCGGGAAATTTCTAAGTTCAAAGGGGTATAACTCCCACAAAGTTCAGGGGATCACAATTTCCTGGTAATATGCACAACTACATATCATGCCCTTACTACCTACCAAGTTTCATGAAATTCTATGTAGTAGTTTCAGAGGAGTTGTGCTGACAAGCTGCTTCAGAAGTATATTTCGGGAAATTTCTAAGTTCAAAGGGGTATAACTCCCACAAAATTCAGGCGATCAAAATTTCCTGGTAATATGCACAACCACATATGATGTCCTTACTACCTACCAAGTTTCATGAAATTCTGTGCAGTAGTTTCAGAGGAGTTGCGCTGAAAATCTGTGTGACGGACAGATGGACGAACAGACGGACAGGACAAAAACAATATGTCTCCCACCAAAGTGTGTGTGTGGGGGGGGGGGGGGGGGGGGGGGGTGGGGGGAGGAGGGGAAGACATAATAAGCATGCATATATATTTGTTTGTGATATTTGTATGTTTTTCATAGGAAACAGATTTAAAAAAAGCATTTGCTTGTTTCTGAATCCTATTGTAGAATTGCTATTGTTCTGTTTATATATGTCAGTTATACCAATAAATATGTTTATACCAAAGATCGAGTAACACGAACCTCACTAAGCCGGGGGTGAACTCGGGTGCTCTGGAAGGGTAAGCAGTTCCCGCTCCGCTAGTGGCACCCGTCATGTTAATCTAGTTACAAACCCGTTGATAAGTCATGTATGAGGAAAGGCCCAAGAAGTGATTACGACAAGTGGAACATATCCGTGGTCATTTGTGGCACAGATATTCCATAACGGTCAACCAAGGTGGCGACCGTAATACTTTCGAAGTGATGACTTCAACTTAACCAGTAGGAATTCTTGGTTCAGTATATTTCTTGTTAGCAACAAATCTATATCAAGGAACTCCTGATAAGAACCACAAGCTCTGGAATATCGTATCAACTGAGAGATATACGCTCCATATATAGGTGCCGCTAGAATGTTGATTCATATGAATGGAAAGTTCACAATGGGAAATTTTAAATCATCTCGTTTGTAGATAAAGTTTCGCTCTTAACCGCCCCTCACTGTCAATTTCGATGTGTAGGTCAACGTCTGGTATGAAACAGATCTATCTGTATCTGTGGTATCCTTTATTTCAAGCTCAATGGGATATATACCATCAACGAAATCACCAAACCTGGAATTAATTAGTGAAAGGACATCATCTATATAGCCGAACGTGAAATTAAAGGATCGGGCTAGCTTCTTTTCGTTTTTCTTGAGAAGCCCCTGTATGAAGTCTGCCTCATACGAATAAAGGAACAAGTCGGCGAGAAGAGGAGCACAGTTTGTGTACATAGGTATACCAACTGTCTGTTGAAAAACACATGTCCACCAAACATAACAAATATGTTGCCAATTAAAGACTCGAGCATTTTGATGATATTAGTTTCAGAGAACATTTTGGTAGAATCAGTGTTTTTTTGGGTTTTTTTTTACAAAATAAGAATTGTTCCTTCCTAGCGCAAGGTATTTGCATCTACATTTGTCATTCTTATTTATGAAACACAGTTGGACCAACTCCCTTAATCAGTTGTGTAGAGAGTAGAGAAGTCAACTGATTAAAAGCTATTGCAAGAGAAGAGGGACCTAGATTGTATGTACTCTAACAGTTCTTCAGAATCCACATCTGATTCACACCATTCCTTGAGTAGCTAGTGTCACAGTAACTCTGAAGCCCGGTTTTGACCGCTGATAGAATATATGTTGATAATTGGGAAAGAGGTTTCGTGGATCATTTGGCAGACCCAGCAACATACCGCTATTTGCAAAGAAACTTTTGTAATTAATCCAAAGGAACACAAAATAGAAAATACGAAAATAATTACGGATTCTAATGGAAAAAATACATTTGCCTGTTGATTTGTTCTGTCTTTATTATATTTCGAGATTGATGAAAAAAAAAAACTGACAAAAAACGTGTTGATAACATAAACAATGAAGGGTTAACCATTCAGTTTTATAAAAAGTCGCGATGATGAGTTATGATAATACATTTGGTTTGTGTAGATTTTCAGTAAAAATAATATTTCTGTCATGGTGAAGTAACCTCTGAGTCTCCATTACAATATTATTGGATGCAGTATATATTTATACACTGTAATATTTATCTACAGTTAGATAGTACATGTACACTAACATATAGTACATGAAAACTAACCGTTGATCGTGTGTATGCATGTCATCTGTCGAATACTACTTGTAGTTAATGCTGGAAATGACTGCAATGTATGATACCATTGTTGTGGGGGCAGGGATAGAGGGTTCAGCCACCGCCTATTATCTGGCGAAACAAGAACAGAAGACTCTTCTTTTGGAACAGGTAAACTTAATTCTATTTATGGATATAAATATAACCAACCTCGTATTTTATTTATCTAGGTTATATTATTTAAAACACCTTGCTCTAGTTTACTTGAACAATACTGGACATTTTATGACTACTCTGATCACTTGAATTAATCCTTTGTCCAATTTGGAGGAGAGGTGAAATTTAAATACTATTGTTGGTATTATTTATTGGATGTATTATTTGTAAAAAGAATAGACGAGATTGTATTTTATTATATATCAAAAATATATTTTACATAAAAAACCTATATATTCAACTTTTCATCGAGTTTGTTTGTTTGATTAATATATTAAAAATTCGTATTACATAGAAAACCTACGGTACCTTAAACAATCCATAACACTCACTTATCTATAGCCTTTTTTTACACTACGATGAATATTATGTAATGTACATTCTATGACATAAGTTAGTAGTCTGAATAAGTATACAGACAAACAACACACCATGACGAGAACAAGTTAATAAACGTAAGAGAAAACCGAAGGGGAAATCAAGAATGAACAATCTAGAGAAACTGGCAACATTTGGTACACGAGACGAAGACAAACAAAACAAAAACAATACAACAAAATATGTGTTGGACACCACTATGCGCAAACAAACACAAATAACATAAATAAGCATGATATATCCTACAAACAACTGGAGATAAAGACGAACCGGATATCGTTTCTATACGGAAATCGTAGTGGACATCACAACACGGAACTCAGAACGTAAAGACATTTGATGGAACAAAACGTTGGACACGCTGAGTTGTATTGTTATAGTCTTAGCTCACTGATAACGGTTCGCGGGTAAGCATGGCGCTTCACTCGGACACATTATTCTGATTTCCGTGCTGACAAATCTTTAATCTTACTATGTAGAGCTGCGTGCTTAGCGGAGAAGCAGCAAATACCAATTTCGTACTCTTTAGACCCGACAGGGATTGGAATCCACGTTCTATCACATTGGAGGAGAGTACTTTAACTATTACATTACCGATGCGGTTATTACATTTAAGACATGTACCGAAAAATTTGGGAATATTAATAAGTCTCTGAAGCTTATTTTTAAATATGACATATACCATTACACGATTCTGTTGTGCATTTTAACCATAATTGTGGATATAATATTGGTACATTTGATATGACTCTTGTTTTTTTGTACACGTATATTCGGTAACTAATAAGGAAATCGTGATAGGAACCTTAACCCTTAGAATATCACATCAATAGAGAGACATATACTCCGTATGCAGGTGCTGCTGGAATGTTGCTACATATAAATGAATACCTTTGGACAATGAAACTCCGACAGCAGACCAACAATGGCATATAGAAGGATCATAACATCGTTTGTTCTATTAATATATCACAATACCTAAGCGAAAATTCGTCCTGCATATAGCTAAAATACTGCTCCCTTTACGTTCAGCAATAATCAACCAATCAATGTAAATATGCACTTGAAACTTTAGAGAAATATGTTTACAATACAAGGAGACAAAGAAATCATACGTACCAACGAGATTAAACAGTCATTCATACATATTTTAATGTTTTTTTCCTAACATTGAAGGGGCCATCGTAGCCATGATCATAATGTTGTTATTATTTACACTACCGTCTGCCGATTACCACTAGAGTTCCGAGTTCGATACCCGACCATGGCGATGTGTACTCGAGACAACCTGATGTGATATAATGACTTGCGATTGTTAGATTTCCCCGTTTCTTCCACCAAGAAAATATACTCTTACGACATAGATGAAATATTGTTGAAGGTGGCGTTAACTCTAACTCTAACCATGACCTTGAATATGCAATTTACCAGATTACGGTAACATTCTCTAAATTCATTGATCAAAACCTTATTTGCAAAGAAATATTTTTTTTGTGAGTGTTCCTGTTCTGATTTCGCTTTGTCGTATTGTGATCTTTATGTATGATGACATTGTTCCTACTTGATAGCAATTACAACAAGCCTTGTGAATGCTTCTCTGATGCCATCTACATTACATTTGTGTATATTTCCCTAATACCATATTGTATTGTTCTTTTATATCTAGTTTCCTCTACCACACAACCGTGGAAGTTCACATGGACAAAGTAGGATTATCAGAAAGGCTTATGGTAACCAGGACTATTATACAGTAATGATGGAAGAAAGCTTTAAATTGTGGGAACAATTAGAGCGTGAAACTAAGACAGAATTGTATAGGTATTTCTTATCATATGTAATCATCCAATTTGATGTAAATATGGAAATAACTTCCCACCCTTCTAAGTTGAAGAATTCTATGAATTGGATCTCAAACATGTCTATCCTTCTAATCGAAATCTGAGATATATCTCCTTGCAAATGATAGAAACCAAAATTTAGAAACATATAAATCTTCGTTGGAAACTTCCATTAGTTTTATTCATAGCTTAAAATTACAATATTAAAAAGAGAATAAAGTATGTGTTTCAATAATAAGTTTTTATGCCATTTTTACTAAATTTTAGTAAAGACAGCATACTGGTAGAACTTAGTGACGTGTTGTCTGGAACAAACTTCAAACAATTGTTCATAGTTATCAACTAATAATGTCAAATAAACAAAATATTACAATGCAAATTTATTAAAACGTTCAAATGTCTTAACATTTTCATGTTAATGGGAACACGAGTTGCAATCTGTTCAATCTCTAGCATTAGGTAACTCAGCATCTGCTCAAACATAGAAATCGGGCCCGAAACATGGTCTCTTAAACAAAAGCAGATAGATGATATAGGAGAAGTGAACCTATATTGTGTTGTCGTTCAGTACTCGGTTATATCCCTTTCCATCGGTTTTACACATCTGTCATATAAACAACCTATAAAATTGTAACTTTCCATATTTATTTGGCAGTGTGATAACTAAATGGATTGACTTTATTTGAATACCTGTGTAATAATATCAAACATCTTTCTTAAAATAAGGACAACATATTGCATACAGTTTTGTTTCTTCTAGACAAACGGGAATGCTGTCCATAGGTGAAAAGGAAAATGATTTCATTAATACCACTATCAAATCGATGAGGAAACACAATCTTCCTATGGACATTATGAGTAGCGATGAAATAAAGACAAAATATCCTATGATTACCTACCCTGATGACTTTATGTACGTTTTAGACCATTGTGGTGGTATATTACGTGCAGATAAAGCACTTAAAGCTTTCCAGGTGAGAATCAAAGTCACCAGATATTAACATTTCAATCTACACCTACTAACTGCCTACTATCCACCCAGAGCTAATAGGTTCGGTTATGTCAGTATTTAACGTGCATATCTGACATAGTATGACAATAACTGACATGAAATGGGGGAAAAACATAACATTTCTAGACAATAGGCTTTACAGGTAGTATTGTAGCGTTTTCATACAACAGAAATACAATCTAGAACATATGGAACTTATGTAGAGTTTGCAATATTCTTCGGAAGCAATATGTTTAACTTTGGAGGATTTATCATTGTAATTTGACCTATGTGTTTTTAGGTGATTTTGTTTTGATGCGTTTTGTAACCATGATCAATAATATGGGATGTTCATAGACAAAATTATGAAAAAAAGATTAAAGAAAAAAAAATATATAAAGCTGGGTTATTGTCGAATCGTTACCATCTTTAATAATTATTTTGAGTATAAATAAACGTTATAGAATACCGAATGGGAAATCAAAATTGGACAATCCAGAGAAACTGGCAACACAGGGTACACAAGACGATGAAAAACAAAACAAAAACAATCCAGAGAAACTGGCAACATAGGGTACACAAGACGATGAAAAACAAAACAAAAACACAAAGCAATATGTGTTGAACACCATTATCGTAGATGGTCACAAAGGATAAACAAGTTGTAATGTTTGGCAGTAATTGGCCACAGCTTTAATAAATATATATTAAAATGACAAATTCAATATGGAATATTTAACTATTTATCATTTATCGAAATGTTTCAGATGATGGTCACCGTAAGACCATATATATAATTGATAGCAAATTAGCCTGGAAGTCAGCGGTAAATGTCTTGTTGCATAGATTGTTCAGTCACACAAATAAGGTAAATAAGACATGATCCCTCCTACAAACAAATCTGTAGTTTAAAGACATACTCGCATTTCTACTTCATTGTTTGATTCAATAAGTGGAATCTGATGTGGGAAAAAAAGTTGAGGAAGTAGGATTGCTTTTCAGGTACATTAGATATGTTGTAGTCTGTGCTACATATTTTCTGAAGTCATTTTTTGTAGGACCAGTTTCAAAAGTTTGGTGGTGATTTATTTGATGGTGAACGTATGATTAACATTTTCCCAGGTGATGTCATAACTGTAGTAACGAATAAAAATTCCTACAAATGTTCCAGTTTGGTACTTACTGTTGGTCCGTGGGCTAAGCAAATTCTACCTACACTCGGAGTTCACTTACCTTTAAGGGTAAGTAACCGACAATTCGAATAGATAGCTAGACTGTGTTCATTATAAGAAGATGAAGTTATAAGTAAGTATTTCAACGCTTTCGATGTTTATATACTTACAACAGTATTCTATGACTATGATAATCCAAACATTTATAATGGCCCTGTATGAGAAGTGCTTAATTAAATAATCAATATCTTGTTATAATCAGACCTTACAAGCAATTGAAAACTGTTGGTTTTATATACAAATTTAGTGCTATGCTATATGGGTAACTTGCAAATATGCATTTGATGTTTTATAAATACATGTATGTATTAAACTAGTTATCACATAAAAAGATAAAGAGAAATAATAAAAAGGTCCATTTATTTTCTTTTAATTTTTATAATTTTATTTATAGATATATCAACTATGTACAATAACACATTCAATACTGTCCCAATGTGTAAATCACAATAATAACCATCTTTCATTTGTCATATTTTGTAGCCATTACGAATAACAGTTTGTTATTGGAAGGAGAAATCACCAGGTGAATATGGTGCTGATAAATTTCCTGTCTTTGTACAAGATCCTGCAATAGGAAAGCATAGTATTTATGGATTACCTAGTGAAGAATATCCTGGTCATGTCAAGGTCAATAATATATTTTTTTAATATACACGTAAAGGTTAATATTACACTTTACATGTATACGACAATATAATGTCAAGGCCAATGCCTCATTATATAGGACAATGATGTGTAAAGGTCAATATTACATTATACATGTATATGACAATATAATGTCAAGGCCAATGCTACATTATATAAGATAATACTATAGCAAGGGCAATACCACAAAACACCACTTTTATGGTAGTTCATGTTGTCCTATGATATTTATTTACAGTTTCCTAAATAATGTAATTATTGCTAAAACCAAGGACAGTCTCCCTGAGGCATATGTGACTTATGACTTCTCAATAATAAATAGAACGATACTAATTAATCGAGAACCAATTGTCAATTGCATGGTTAGCAGTGAAGACTAAATGATGGCTACAGATAATATATGCAATATGCATGTTTATATTTGGTTAAATTGGGGAATAATTAAATAATCTAAAAAGTGAAAAAAGTTGTGATTCACTGTCAAACAAATATAGTGATTTTATTAAAACTTTGTACTTTTTTCAATAACTTCACATGGCAACGGAAGTAAGCAACGGGAGCTTGCAAACTACTAAAAAAGTACAAAAATATCATCAGTATTTTTGAAGGTTACTTGCGAAAAAGTGAGTGAAAGTACTTCAGCCATATTTGCCACTTTCATATTCTGTTTTTGTTTTTAAGTGATGAAATATCCAAAAATGCCACAATAGTCGTCTTGAAAAATGTCAATACAATATTGTTAAAAGTATAATTAACTTTCATTTCATTAATCTTACTACATTTACAGTTATGCTTACATAGCGGACCAGATATTGACCCAGATAACAGAGACGTTGTTGATGACAAATGGGTCATTGATGGTTTAAGTGGTTTTGTTGCAAAACATTTCCCAAACCTCGTACCGGAACCAAGTATAAAAGAGACGTGTATTTATACGGTGAGCAATGAACACATACATTTTGATTTTAATTTTAATTATTCTTATTGTGTTAAATTAATTGGGTAGATTCTCTCTATTTACACACACTACATTACAATATATAACAACAATTTTAACTTTTATGTTTAGATGAATTAGAAATATTTAATCTTTTGTGTGGTTTGTTGATATCTTTGACTCTTTTGCTCACAAGTAGACAATTTATTCATGTATTCTAATATGACGTCCTTCTTTCGTTTTGCAAACAAACGAGCGATTTATTAGATGACAAAATCTCATTAGCACATGCGCTGCACACATATATAAGCCAGGTGATAAAATCACAAAATAGAATTATTTCCAGTTGTTAACGTTTTAAACATCTATATTCACTGAAAATAATCAATATATCCCAAATTAATAAATATGCAATGCGCAATTAAAACCTGCAAACACAATATTATTGTTACGGATGCTCCATCAATAAGACTGACTTTCCCGTCGTAAAAGTACATGTTGATGAGTCTGCTCGAATTTGGCATCATAAATTGTGTGCGACATTGTCCGGAAACGTAAATATAAATTACCGTCAAGGTATACTACCGTATTTATACTGTTAGACATATCAGAATCGAAATAATTCATGGAAGCCAGAATGTGTTTTGAGTTTTAACATTGGTTGGCAGGATATTAGTAGAATACTCAAAACACATTCTGGCTTCCATGAATTATTTCTTAAGTATTAACAATTGTTCATGATGTGATAATGGTTTCTACTTTCCAGAATATGAAGTTGCAATATGAGCACTTTCGAAAACATGACCTTGGTTTGCAGTTTTAGGATATATATTTTATTGCATACAATACAAACTCAAATATTTTACATCAATTAGAATAACAGAAATTGCCCTTTACAAATCTTTATTAATTTTATTTTGATATTGGAGTTTATATATAAGAAAACAATTTAATATGGGTGAGTAAACGGTAACAAGATAAATCAATAGGAGAGTATATGGTTTGAATTTAACATAAAATAGTAAAAATACAATTTTCAATGGAAAGGTAACGTGTAGTAATATAACATGAAAGGATAAATGGTACAAAAGTAACATGAGAGGGAGGGTAAGTAATAACAATTTAAGATAAAGGATAAATGGTACAAAAGTAACATGAGAGGGAGGGTAAGTTATAACAATTTAAGATAAAGGATAAATGGTATAAAAGTAACATGAGAGGGAGGGTAAGTTATAACAAATTAAAATAAAGGAGTAACTGGTACAAAAGTAACATGAGAGGGAGGGTAAGTTATAACAATTTAAGATAAAGGATAAATGGTACAAAAGTAACATGAGAGGGAGGGTAAGTTATAACAATTTAAGATAAAGGAGTAAATGGTACAAAAGTAACATGAGAGGGAGGGTAAGTTATAACAATTTAAGATAAAGGATAAATGGTACAAAAGTAACATGAGAGGGAGGGTAAGTAATAACAATTTAAGATAAAGGATAAATGGTACAAAAGTAACATGAGAGGGAGGGTAAGTTATAACAATTTAAGATAAAGGAGTAAATGGTACAAAAGTAACATGAGAGGGAGGGTAAGTTATAACAAATTAAAATAAAGGAGTAAATGGTACAAAAGTAACATGAGAGAGAGGGTAAGTTATAACAAATTAAGATAAAGGAGTAAATGGTACAAAAGTAACATGAGAGGGAGGGTAAGTTATAACAATTTAAGATAAAGGATAAATGGTACAAAAGTAACATGAGAGGGAGGGTAAGTTATAACAATTTAAGATAAAGAAGTAAATGGTACAAAAGTAACATGAGAGGGAGGGTAAGTTATAACAATTTAAGATAAAGGAGTAAATGGTACAAAAGTAACATGAGAGGGAGGGTAAGTTATAACAATTTAAGATAAAGGATAAATGGTACAAAAGTAACATGAGAGGGAGGGTAAGTTATAACAATTTAAGATAAAGAAGTAAATGGTACAAAAGTAACATGAGAGGGAGGGTAAGTTATAACAATTTAAGATAAAGAAGTAAATGGTACAAAAGTAACATGAGAGGGAGGGTAAGTTATAACAAATTAAGATAAAGGAGTAAATGGTACAAAAGTAACATGAGAGGGAGGGTAAGTTATAACAATTTAAGATAAAGGATAAATGGTACAACAGTCATATGAGAAGGAGGGTAAGTTATAACAATTTAAGATAAAGGATAAATGGTACAAAAGTAACATGAGAGGGAGGGTAAGTTATAACAATTTAAGATAAAGGAGTAAATGGTACAAAAGTAACATGAGAGGGAGGGTAAGTTATAACAATTTAAGATAAAGGAGTAAATGGTACAAATGTAACATGAGATGGAGGGTAAGTTATAACAATTTAAGATAAAGGAGTAAATGGTACAAAAGTAACATGAGAGGGAGGGTAAGTTATAACAAATTAAAATAAAGGAGTAAATGGTACAAAAGTAACATGAGAGAGAGGGTAAGTTATAACAAATTAAGATAAAGGAGTAAATGGTACAAAAGTAACATGAGAGGGAGGGTAAGTTATAACAATTTAAGATAAAGGATAAATGGTACAAAAGTAACATGAGAGGGAGTGTAAGTTATAACAATTTAAGATAAAGAAGTAAATGGTACAAAAGTAACATGAGAGGGAGGGTAAGTTATAACAATTTAAGATAAAGGAGTAAATGGTACAAAAGTAACATGAGAGGTAGGGTAAGTAATAACAACTTAAGATAAAGGATAAATGGTACAAAAGTAACATGAGAGGGAGGTAAGTTATAACAATTTAAGATAAAGGAGTAAATGGTACAAAAGTAACATGAGAGGGAGGGTAAGTTATAACAAATTAAAATAAAGGAGTAAATGGTACAAAAGTAACATGAGAGAGAGGGTAAGTTATAACAAATTAAGATAAAGGAGTAAATGGTACAAAAGTAACATGAGAGGGAGGGTAAGTTATAACAATTTAAGATAAAGGATAAATGGTACAAAAGTAACATGAGAGGGAGTGTAAGTTATAACAATTTAAGATAAAGAAGTAAATGGTACAAAAGTAACATGAGAGGGAGGGTAAGTTATAACAATTTAAGATAAAGAAGTAAATGGTACAAAAGTAACATGAGAGGGAGGGTAAGTTATAACAAATTAAGATAAAGGAGTAAATAGTACAAAAGTAACATGAGAGGGAGGGTAAGTTATAACAATTTAAGATAAAGGATAAATGGTACAACAGTAATATGAGAAGGAGGGTAAGTTATAACAATTTAAGATAAAGGATAAATGGTACAAAAGTAACATGAGAGGGAGGGTAAGTTATAACAATTTAAGATAAAGGAGTAAATGGTACAAAAGTAACATGAGAGGGAGGGTAAGTTATAACAATTTAAGATAAAGGAGTAAATGGTACAAAAGTAACATGAGAGGGAGGGTAAGTTATAACAATTTAAGATAAAGGAGTAAATGGTACAAAAGTAACATGAGAGGGAGGGTAAGTTATAACAAATTAAAATAAAGGAGTAAATGGTACAAAGGTAACATGAGAGAGAGGGTAAGTTATAACAAATTAAGATAAAGGAGTAAATGGTACAAAAGTAACATGAGAGGGAGGGTAAGTTATAACAATTTAAGATAAAGGATAAATGGTACAAAAGTAACATGAGAGGGAGTGTAAGTTATAACAATTTAAGATAAAGGAGTAAATGGTACAAAAGTAACATGAGAGGGAGGGTAAGTTATAACAATTTAAGATAAAGGAGTAAATGGTACAAAAGTAACATGAGAGGGAGGGTAAGTTATAACAAATTAAAATAAAGGAGTAAATGGTACAAAAGTAACATGAGAGAGAGGGTAAGTTATAACAAATTAAGATAAAGGAGTAAATGGTACAAAAGTAACATGAGAGGGAGGGTAAGTTATAACAATTTAAGATAAAGGATAAATGGTACAAAAGTAACATGAGAGGGAGTGTAAGTTATAACAATTTAAGATAAAGAAGTAAATGGTACAAAAGTAACATGAGAGGGAGGGTAAGTTATAACAATTTAAGATAAAGGAGTAAATGGTACAAAAGTAACATGAGAGGGAGGGTAAGTTATAACAATTTAAGATAAAGGGGTAAATGGTACAAAAGTAACATGAGAAGGAGGGTAAGTTATAACAATTTAAGATAAAGGAGTAAATGGTACAAAAGTAACATGAGAGGGAGGGTAAGTTATAACAATTTAAGATAAAGGAGTAAATGGTACAAAAGTAACATGAGAGGGAGGGTAGGTTATAACAATTTAAGATAAAGGAGTAAATGGTACAAAAGTAACATGAGAGGGAGGGTAAGTTATAACAATTTAAGATAAAGGAGTAAATGGTACAAAAGTAACATGAGAGGGAGGGTAAGTAATAACAATTTAAGATAAAGAAGTAAATGGTACAAAAGTAACATGAGAGGGAGGGTAAGTTATAAAAATTTAAGATAAAGGAGTAAATGGTACAAAAGTAACATGAGAGGGAGGGTAAGTTATAACAATTTAAGATAAAGAAGTAAATGGTACAAATGTAACATGAGAGGGAGGGTAAGTTATAACAATTTAAGATAAAGGATAAATGGTATAAAAGTAACATGAGAGGGAGGGTAAGTTATAACAAATTAAAATAAAGGATAAATGGAAAGGTAACGTGTAGTAATATAACATGAAAGGATAAATGGTACAAAAGTAACATGAGAGGGAGTGTAAGTTATAACAATTTAAGATAAAGGATAAATGGTATAAAAGTAACATGAGAGGGAGGGTAAGTTATAACAAATTAAAATAAAGGAGTAACTGGTACAAAAGTAACATGAGAGGGAGGGTAAGTTATAACAATTTAAGATAAAGGATAAATGGTACAAAAGTAACATGAGAGGGAGGGTAAGTTATAACAATTTAAGATAAAGGAGTAAATGGTACAAAAGTAACATGAGAGGGAGGGTAAGTTATAACAATTTAAGATAAAGGATAAATGGTACAAAAGTAACATGAGAGGGAGGGTAAGTTATAACAATTTAAGATAAAGGAGTAAATGGTACAAAAGTAACATGAGAGGGAGGGTAAGTTATAACAATTTAAGATAAAGGAGTAAATGGTACAAAAGTAACATGAGAGGGAGGGTAAGTTATAACAATTTAAGATAAAGGAGTAAATGGTACAAAAGTAACATGAGAGGGAGGGTAAGTTATAACAAATTAAAATAAAGGAGTAAATGGTACAAAGGTAACATGAGAGAGAGGGTAAGTTATAACAAATTAAGATAAAGGAGTAAATGGTACAAAAGTAACATGAGAGGGAGGGTAAGTTATAACAATTTAAGATAAAGGATAAATGGTACAAAAGTAACATGAGAGGGAGTGTAAGTTATAACAATTTAAGATAAAGGAGTAAATGGTACAAAAGTAACATGAGAGGGAGGGTAAGTTATAACAATTTAAGATAAAGGAGTAAATGGTACAAAAGTAACATGAGAGGGAGGGTAAGGTATAACAAATTAAAATAAAGGAGTAAATGGTACAAAAGTAACATGAGAGAGAGGGTAAGTTATAACAAATTAAGATAAAGGAGTAAATGGTACAAAAGTAACATGAGAGGGAGGGTAAGTTATAACAATTTAGGATAAAGGATAAATGGTACAAAAGTAACATGAGAGGGAGTGTAAGTTATAACAATTTAAGATAAAGAAGTAAATGGTACAAAAGTAACATGAGAGGGAGGGTAAGTTATAACAATTTAAGATAAAGGAGTAAATGGTACAAAAGTAACATGAGAGGGAGGGTAAGTTATAACAATTTAAGATAAAGGGGTAAATGGTACAAAAGTAACATGAGAAGGAGGGTAAGTTATAACAATTTAAGATAAAGGAGTAAATGGTACAAAAGTAACATGAGAGGGAGGGTAAGTTATAACAATTTAAGATAAAGGAGTAAATGGTACAAAAGTAACATGAGAGGGAGGGTAGGTTATAACAATTTAAGATAAAGGAGTAAATGGTACAAAAGTAACATGAGAGGGAGGGTAAGTTATAACAATTTAAGATAAAGGAGTAAATGGTACAAAAGTAACATGAGAGGGAGGGTAAGTAATAACAATTTAAGATAAAGAAGTAAATGGTACAAAAGTAACATGAGAGGGAGGGTAAGTTATAACAATTTAAGATAAAGGAGTAAATGGTACAAAAGTAACATGAGAGGGAGGGTAAGTTATAACAATTTAAGATAAAGAAGTAAATGGTACAAATGTAACATGAGAGGGAGGGTAAGTTATAACAATTTAAGATAAAGAAGTAAATGGTACAAATGTAACATGAGAGGGAGGGTAAGTTATAACAATTTAA
Organism: Bathymodiolus brooksi; assembly: GCA_963680875.1. NCBI lineage: Eukaryota > Metazoa > Mollusca > Bivalvia > Mytilida > Modiolidae > Bathymodiolus > Bathymodiolus brooksi. The sequence goes on from OY804575.1 coordinate 164,058,938, forward strand.
GATAAAGGAGTAAATGGTACAAATGTAACATGAGAGGGAGGGTAAGTTATAACAATTTAAGATAAAGAAGTAAATGGTACAAATGTAACATGAGAGGGAGGGTAAGTTATAACAATTTAAGATAAAGGAGTAAATGGTACAAATGTAACATGAGAGGGAGTGTAAGTTATAACAATTTAAGATAAAGGAGTAAATGGTACAAAAGTAACATGAGAGGGAGGGTAAGTTATAACAATTTAAGATAAAGGAGTAAATGGTACAAAAGTAACATGAGAGGGAGGGTAAGGTATAACAAATTAAAATAAAGAAGTAAATGGTACAAAAGTAACATGAGAGAGAGGGTAAGTTATAACAAATTAAGATAAAGGAGTAAATGGTACAAAAGTAACATGAGAGGGAGGGTAAGTTATAACAATTTAAGATAAAGGATAAATGGTACAAAAGTAACATGAGAGGGAGTGTAAGTTATAACAATTTAAGATAAAGAAGTAAATGGTACAAAAGTAACATGAGAGGGAGGGTAAGTTATAACAATTTAAGATAAAGGAGTAAATGGTACAAAAGTAACATGAGAGGGAGGGTAAGTTATAACAATTTAAGATAAAGGGGTAAATGGTACAAAAGTAACATGAGAAGGAGGGTAAGTTATAACAATTTAAGATAAAGGAGTAAATGGTACAAAAGTAACATGAGAGGGAGGGTAAGTTATAACAATTTAAGATAAAGGAGTAAATGGTACAAAAGTAACATGAGAGGGAGGGTAGGTTATAACAATTTAAGATAAAGGAGTAAATGGTACAAAAGTAACATGAGAGGGAGGGTAAGTTATAACAATTTAAGATAAAGGATTAAATGGTACAAAAGTAACATGAGAGGGAGGGTAAGTAATAACAATTTAAGATAAAGAAGTAAATGGTACAAAAGTAACATGAGAGGGAGGGTAAGTTATAACAATTTAAGATAAAGGAGTAAATGGTACAAAAGTAACATGAGAGGGAGGGTAAGTTATAACAATTTAAGATAAAGAAGTAAATGGTACAAATGTAACATGAGAGGGAGGGTAAGTTATAACAATTTAAGATAAAGAAGTAAATGGTACAAATGTAACATGAGAGGGAGGGTAAGTTATAACAATTTAAGATAAAGGAGTAAATGGTACAAATGTAACATGAGAGGGAGGGTAAGTTATAACAATTTAAGATAAAGAAGTAAATGGTACAAATGTAACATGAGAGGGAGGGTAAGTTATAACAATTTAAGATAAAGGAGTAAATGGTACAAATGTAACATGAGAGGGAGGGTAAGTTATAACAATTTAAGATAAAGAAGTAAATGGTACAAATGTAACATGAGAGGGAGGGTAAGTTATAACAATTTAAAATAAAGGAGAATATGGTACAAATGTAACATGAGAGGGAGGGTAACTTATAACAATTTAAGATAAAGGAGTAAATGGTACAAAAGTAACATGAGAGGGAGGGTAAGTTATAACAATTTAAGATAAAGGATAAATGGTACAAAAGTAATATGAGAGGGAGGGTAAGTTATAACAATTTAAAATAAAGGAGTAAATGGTATCAATTTGACACGATATAATGGATGATTATAATACAACACGAAAGAGTAAAGAGTATGAATTTAATAAGAGGAAGGGTAAAGGGTAACAATTGAGCATGACTGGCTTTCAGTTGACAATGTTAAGAGTTAATGGTACTGTTATTTGAACTAAGCCTAAAGTGTACATCAAGTTTGAAATTTACTTGATTCGTACAAAGAACAATACTTAAGTTAACATAATTTGCAAAACAAGAATAATATATTTTATGACGAAACCTGATTTCAGTGGTTGCCAGATGAAGATTTTGTTTTAGATAAACACCCAGCATGGAAAAATATAGTCATAGGAGCTGGATTTTCAGGTAAAATAGATTGTTTCTTCTGTTTAGTTAGACACATATAAATGTCCATATTCTAATCATTCTTGAAATGGTACCATTTTGACAGTGCTGCCCAATTTTAGACAGTTGTTATTGTTTCTTGTCGCATATTAAGACATCAATGACAATAGTTAATATGCTCCAAGAATAATGTTAGAGGAATAAAACCACTGTTTAATAGTACAGTTCACCTTGAATCTAAATATAGCCATGCAATCCGTGCCTATCATCATTACTTTTGATTGTTTTCACACGTGGTGAGATCTACTTTAATGCTGAAATATTTGATGGCGTTTGTAGGTGGCTCACGGAAAATCAGAAATTTTTGTAATGTACTCCGATTCCCTCCACCAATTATCCTTGATATTACTGAAATATATTGGAAAACCATCTTAAACATCCATAATACAGACTTTATCTTTAATCCTTAAACAAAATAGACAAATTGTACTAAAAATTATGTAAGTGTCGGAGTATCTTAATAATATTTACATTAATGGAAAGTACACAGTGAGGAATAGTTTGCAGACTAATATAATATACTACGATGTGTCGTTACTGAGAAAAAGTCCTAACCATTTAACATAACCACCCATGACACTTCCATTGAAAACCTTGACACTTCCATTGAAAACCTAAGTGGCAATACAGAATAGACAATCCAGACACAGGCAGCTTTGAACACAGACCCCACAAAAACCGGGTCATGTAAGTGTTTTCCACATGTAAGTAAAATGTCAACCCTCACATGTAATTGTAAAATAAGTTCTAGTATTGCATTGAAGAAATGTATTCTACATGGAACAGAGGAGGAAATGCATATTTATCAACTTAAAGTTAGTAGACAATATTTCATATTTAAGGTCATGGATTTAAACTGGCACCAGTTGTTGGGAAAGTGTTAGGCGAAATGGCGATGAGAAAGAAGTCATCATATGATATGACACCTTACAGAATAGACAGATTCTTCCCCAAATCTAAAATATGATATGTGTTTGTTATGTTTTAAAGTGGTCAAGACATTAGGACTGAGTAGCTACATAATGAATAATGAGTAAGATACAAAAGAAATAATATAAGGTGTATATATAATTAATTAACAAAAGAAATTATATCTGGTGTATATATAATTAATCAGAAATAAAACAAAACAGTGATGTATGACAGTGCTATGTATTATATCTAAATATTTCTTGGCCGACAAATTAAATCATCATAAGGATCTTAGGCTAATAAATATTGCAGATAAAGTCAAGAATTGATTGTAAAATAAATATGAATATCTAACAACTAAAAACACGATCCTAAAACTACTACTTTAATGTCAGCAGAATACCAATGTACGAACAAAACATAATCATGTAGATAAAAACGATGGGGCCTGGATATTCAAATGGGAACATTTTGTTTTTATAGTTTTTGATGAATTCGGTCCCTACAATGCGTGATCAACGAATATACCAAATTTGACGCTGGGCATTAAACAAATGTTGCCAGAATTCTGTCACGCTCAACATATTTAAGATGCACCTGTGTAGATTCATTCTTTGAAACCAGTGGTCTATATTCCGAACAACCCGTAAATGACCATGTAGAAGTCGTTTACCTATACAGTCAGTTGAAAATAGGAGTCATGTTTATGACTACAAATTCCATCCGGGTTAGTATTTGTCGAATATTTCTACTTCTTAGAATTAAAAACAATTGTATGAGTGACCTCAGGTGCTCCAGACGGGTAGGCAGTTTCAGATTCACCAGTGGCCTACTATTAAGGTTCTAGACATCAGACATCAATCAAGATAACGTGATACTTTGTACAGGTATTGTATGTGAGGTCCTCTATAGTGATTCTTTGCTCTGTTTAAAGTTTACAAATCACATGCCTGTCTTGTTTTTGAATGGCTATTTATATTGTTTAATTTTCAACTCTGAAACTACAAATGTAAATGTTTTGTAACTTGGTTATTTACGTTATTTGTGTTTGTTTGCCTATAGTGGTGTCCAACACATATTGTGTTGTGTTATTGTTTTGTTTTTCTTCGTCTTGTGTACCTTATGTTACCAGGTTCTCTGGATTGTTTTTGTTTCCTTTGTCTTCGTCTTGTGTACCTTATGTTGCCAGTTTCTCTGGATTGTTTTTGTTTCCTTTGTCTTCGTCTTGTGTATCCTATGTTGCCAGTTTCTCTGGATTGTTTTTGTTTCCTTTGTCTTCGTCTTGTGTATCCTATGTTGCCAGTTTCTCTGGATTGTTTTTGTTTTCTTTGTCTTCGTCTTGTGTATCCTATGTTGCCAGTTTCTCTGGATTGTTTTTGTTTCCTTTGTCTTCGTCTTGTGTACCCTATGTTGCCAGTTTCTCTGGATTGTTTTTGTTTTCTTTGTCTTCGTCTTGTGTATCCTATGTTGCCAGTTTCTCTGGATTGTTTTTGTTTTCTTTGTCTTCGTCTTGTGTACCCTATATTGCCAGTTTCTCTGGATTGTTTTTGTTTTGGTTTTCTTCGTCTTGTGTACCCTATATTGCCAGTTTCTCTGGATTGTTTTTGTTTTCTTTGTCTTCGTCTTGTGTATCCTATGTTGCCAGTTTCTCTGGATTGTTTTTGTTTCCTTTGTCTTCGTCTTGTGTATCCTATGTTGCCAGTTTCTCTGGATTGTTTTTGTTTTTGTTTTCTTTGTCTTCGTCTTGTGTATCCTATGTTGCCAGTTTCTCTGGATTGTTTTTGTTTTCTTTGTCTTCGTCTTGTGTATCCTATGTTGCCAGTTTCTCTGGATTGTTTTTGTTTTCTTTGTCTTCGTCTTGTGTACCCTATGTTGCCAGTTTCTCTGGATTGTTTTTGTTTCCTTTGTCTTCGTCTTGTGTACCCTATGTTGCCAGTTTCTCTGGATTGTTTTTGTTTTCTTTGTCTTCGTCTTGTGTATCCTATGTTGCCAGTTTCTCTGGATTGTTTTTGTTTCCTTTGTCTTCGTCTTGTGTATCCTATGTTGCCAGTTTCTCTGGATTGTTTTTGTTTTGTTTTTCTTCCTCTTGTGTACCCTATGTTGCCAGTTTCTCTGGATTGTTTTTGTTTTCTTTGTCTTCGTCTTGTGTATCCTATGTTGCCAGTTTCTCTGGATTGTTTTTGTTTCCTTTGTCTTCGTCTTGTGTACCCTATGTTGCCAGTTTCTCTGGATTGTTTTTGTTTTCTTTGTCTTCGTCTTGTGTATCCTATGTTGCCAGTTTCTCTGGATTGTTTTTGTTTCCTTTGTCTTCGTCTTGTGTATCCTATGTTGCCAGTTTCTCTGGATTGTTTTTGTTTTCTTTGTCTTCGTCTTGTGTATCCTATGTTGCCAGTTTCTCTGGATTGTTTTTGTTTCCTTTGTCTTCGTCTTGTGTATCCTATGTTGCCAGTTTCTCTGGATTGTTTTTGTTTCCTTTGTCTTCGTCTTGTGTATCCTATGTTGCCAGATTCTCCAGATTGTTTTTGTTTCCTTTGTCTTCGTCTTGTGTACCTTATGTTGCCAGTTTCTCTGGATTGTTTTTGTTTTCTTTGTCTTCGTCTTGTGTATCCTATGTTGCCAGTTTCTCTGGATTGTTTTTGTTTTCTTTGTCTTCGTCTTGTGTACCCTATATTGCCAGTTTCTCTGGATTGTTTTTGTTTTCTTTGTCTTCGTCTTGTGTATCCTATATTGCCAGTTTCTCTGGATTATTTTTGTTTTCATTATCTTCGTCTTGTGTACCCTATATTGCCAGTTTCTCTGGATTGTTTTTGTTTTCTTTGTCTTCGTCTTGTGTATCCTATATTGCCAGTTTCTCTGGATTGTTTTTGTTTTCTTTGTCTTCGTCTTGTGTATCCTATGTTGCCAGTTTCTCTGGATTGTTTTTGTTTCCTTTGTCTTCGTCTTGTGTACCTTATGTTGCCAGTTTCTCTGGATTGTTTTTGTTTTCTTTGTCTTCGTCTTGTGTACCCTATGTTACCAGGTTCTCTGGATTGTTTTTGTTTTCTTTGTCTTTGTCTTGTGTACCTTATGTTGCCAGTTTCTCTGGATTGTTTTTGTTTCCTTTGTCTTCGTCTTGTGTACCCTATATTACCAGGTTCTCTGGATTGTTTTTGTTTCCTTTGTCTTCGTCTTGTGTACCTTATGTTACCAGGTTCTCTGGATTGTTTTTGTTTTCTTTGTCTTCGTCTTGTGTACCTTATGTTGCCAGTTTCTCTGGATTGTTTTTGTTTTGTTATTCTTCGTCTTGTGTACCTTATGTTACCAGGTTCTCTGGATTGTTTTTGTTTTGTTATTCTTCGTCTTGTGTACCTTATGTTACCAGGTTCTCTGGATTGTTTTTGTTTCCTTTGTCTTCGTCTTGTGTACCCTATGTTACCAGGTTCTCTGGATTGTTTTTGTTTTGTTATTCTTCGTCTTGTGTACCTTATGTTACCAGGTTCTCTGGATTGTTTTTGTTTTCTTTGTCTTCGTCTTGTGTACCTTATGTTACCAGTTTCTCTGGATTGTTTTTGTTTCCTTTGTCTTCGTCTTGTGTACCCTATGTTACCAGGTTCTCTGGATTGTTTTTGTTTTGTTATTCTTCGTCTTGTGTACCTTATGTTACCAGTTTCTCTGGATTGTTTTTGTTTCCTTTGTCTTCGTCTTGTGTACCTTATGTTACCAGGTTCTCTGGATTGTTTTTGTTTCCTTTGTCTTCGTCTTGTGTACCCAATGTTACCAGGTTCTCTGGATTGTTTTTGTTTCCTTTGTCTTCGTCTTGTGTACCCTATGTTACCAGGTTCTCTGGATTGTTCTTTTTTGATTGCCCCTTCGGTATTTTCTAACATTTATTTTGTAGGATTAATTTTTCCTGCAATTATTTAATTAGCAGACAAAATAAACAGGTGATTTGATCACCACTCTGAACCAGATATATGTAGCTTCATTTGAATAGAATTTTACACACTAATTAAGAATGATTCCTTCTATATGCTAATCTCTTTGTAACAATTTCTTAAATGTAATTTGAGAATAATAAAAGTCTTACTTTATTCTTTGGATTAACGTTTGAAGAGAGTGGTGTTAAAAACCATGCGTTCACACAACATTTTAATAAGTAATTTTACTATTAAAAAATATATTGCAATAATCGGATTTCTTGCCAAAGCATTGTGTTTTTATGATTTATGTATATGACAATAAAACATCTACAAGATATACGTAGTATTGATGTATTATTTTACCTCATGTGATAAGAAATGGGTAATGAGAATCCGCAAATCGAAGAACAGACAATACAATGGCCAAAAGAAAAGGGACAAAAGAATTCTCTACAAAACATTACACAGAAAGCAAAAGATTGAGCAATAAAAACCGGGGGTGATCTCAGGTTTTCGGAAAGGTTAGCAATTCATATGTCATATCTTATGTCTGATATGTGATTAGATGAAGAACCCGTTCATCTATGTTTTATAAATTCATAGATAAACAAATTAATATAGAAACCAGCTATAATTTTTTTTATATATAAAATGCTTACAAAAAGGCACCACGATTCAACATCTGAGTATAAAAAACGATCTACTTTCTAGAGTAACACGACGGGTGCCACTAGTGAAGCAAAAACTGTTTGCCCTTCCGGAGCCCCCGAGTCGACTCCCGGTTTTAGTGGGGTCCGTGTTACTCGATCTTTATTTTTCTGTGTGGTGTTTTGTAGATCGTTGTTTGTCCCTTTGTCCTTTTTCTTTTGGCCATCAGTGTGTTGTCTGTCCTTTTTCTTTTGGCCATCAGTGTGTTGTCTGTCCTTCGAGTTATGGATTCTGATTACGCCTTTGGTATCTTCAAACTCTCTCTTTCTCCACTACGGAGTAAAACCAATTGAAGGGGATGTCGGTTTGTTGTGTGGGATGGATCACATACACGACGGGATTCAAGATAATCATTACCGACCCTATACGTTGTATATTATTTGCTTAGACAATCAAAACGTCCTTCATAGGGGCATCTCTGTGTCACCTGTGTACTTGATTCATAGCTTAAACTAGCTCTCGTATTAATATTGCTGTACTGCCGCTCACTTTAGGTTAATACTCCGATAATTAATGTTACCAAGTGTTATGTCTTATAGGATTGGAATAATAAAAATGGTTAGATCTGTTAGTAGTATTCGAGTCTCAAGTGCTATCAACTTTCAGTATGTTTTACGGTCATGTATTTGGGTATTAGAGGTTTCGATTTTGTTTCTTTATACGATTTCTTTATTGGATTTTGAACTGTTCCGACATTGTGGTATTTTTTGTTATTCATTTTATTTTTTTTCCTAAAAATTTAATTTGAATGTATTTGTTGTGTCAGAATTTATTATAAAAGGAGATCATTGTGATACGTATCTGATCATTGATATTTGACTTAAAATAATTAATATAAGAAGGTTTTGTTGTGTCCATACTGCAATAATTTTTTTGCCAAAAAGAAAATACAGTCAAACAGTGTAGCGGTTAATACTCCCTACCAATGAAGGTATAAATAACTCAGCTTATAATGCTCAGTTTGGATGTCAGCCGTTTTTTAATTGAATCACATTGGAAGCTTAACATTTTGTGATATACAATCACACTCTACAGTTCCACTATCTCTTATCACTATAAAGGGGCACTCATGTGAGCAAGAGAAATCGACTTCTACAAAAGAAAAGATTGCCGTATAGCTGTGTTCTGACAGAAAACTGCTGTCATAAATGTTACATGTGCTTTGTTGTGTTGTCCTTAATGTTACATGTGCTTTGTTGTGTTGTCCTAAATGTTGCATGTGTTTGACTGTGTTGTCCTAAATGTAACATGTGCATTGTTGTGTTGTCCTAAATGTAACATGTGCTTTGTTGTGTTTTCCTAAATGTAACATGTGCTTTGTTGTGTTATCCTAAATGTAACATGTGCTTTGTTGTGTTGTCCTAAATGTTACATGTGCTTTGTTGTGTTGTCCTAAATGTTACATGTGCTTTGTTGTGTTGTCCTAAATGTTACATGTGCTTTGTTGTGTTGTCCTAAATGTTGCATGTGTTTGGCTGTGTTGTCCTAAATGTAACATGTGCTTTGTTGTGTTGTCCTAAATGTAACATGTGCTTTGTTGTGTTGTCCTAAATGTAACATGTGCTTTGTTGTGTTGTCCTAAATGTTACATGTGCTTTGTTGTGTTGTCCTAATTGTTACATGTGCTTTGTTGTGTTGTCCTAAATGTTGCATGTTTGGCTGTGTTGTCCTAAATGTAACATGTGCTTTGTTGTGTTGTCCTAAATGTAACATGTGCTTTGTTGTGTTGTCCTAAATGTAACATGTGTTTTGTTGTGTTGTCCTAAATGTAACATGTGCTTTGTTGTGTTGTCCTAAATGTAACATGTGTTTTGTTGTGTTGTCCTAAATGTAACATGTGCTTTGTTGTGTTGTCCTAATTGTTACATGTGCTTTGTTGTGTTGTCCTAATTGTTACATGTGCATTGTTGTGTTGTTCTAAATGTTGCATGTTTGGCTGTGTTGTCCTAAATGTAACATGTGCTTTGTTGTGTTGTCCTAAATGTAACATGTGCTTTGTTGTGTTGTCCTAAATGTAACATGTGCTTTGTTGTGTTGTCCTAAATGTAACATATGTTTTGTTGTGTTGTCCTAGATGTAACATGTGCTTTGTTGTGTTGTCCTAAATGTAACATGTGCTTTGTTGTGTTGTCCTAAATGTTACGTGTGCTTTGTTGTGTATTCTAATGTTAATGACATTTAGAAATCTGGTTATTTGGATTGTTGATTGTTGTTAATAAACACGTAGATACATAGTTTAGTGCACACGATACGTTTCTGTAATAAACTTCATCAAGTGCTCATAATTAAAAGATTGGAAAGCCAAATAATTTTAAAATCTTTGGGAGCAAGTAAACCAAAGGACCCCAAACAGGATGACAAAATCATAATGTGAGTAGTATTTTAAATACAAGGTCACAACAATGAATTATGTGTAATATGTGTGTCGTTAACCGGATAAAACGTCAATTACAAGGAGAGATTATGGATACAGTCGGACAACGACCACATCTAGCTACGTACAAATAATGTGACTTTATCTAAGCACGAGGCACAAGTTATATTCCATCTCAAGGATTTTACCTCGCAGCGGAGAAGCTTGCCACTTTTTACCTCGCAGCGGAGAAGCTTGCCACTTTTTACCTCGCAGCGGAGAAGCTTGCCACTTTTTACCTCGCAGCGGAGAAGCTTGCCACTTTTTACCCCACAGCGGAGAAGCTTGCCACTTTTTACCCCACAGCGGAGAAGCTTGCCACTTTTTACCCCGCAGCAGAGAAGCTTGCCACTTTTTCTTTACTCGGGTTTCCAGATGACATTTAGAAGGTATGCAACACAACATGAGCGATTCCCTTATCCTTTATTAACTGCTAATTACTAAATTTAAATGAAACATTTTATTGCCATAAATCCAACAAAATTGTGACAAAAATATAAACAAAAATAGATCAGTTGCTGCACATATGTTGTCTTACTAGCTTAATTATATCTAAAATGTAATTAGGAGGTAAATAGATAAGAGTTATAAATCTAACTATGTTTACACGAGTGCTGCTGTGTCCATTCTTTTCCTTCAAATAATCTAGGCTGTAAGCATTTTAAGAAAACAACAGATTTATGAGCGATATTTTTAGGTAAAGGGAAAAACGAACACTACAATTTAATGACACACTCAAAGGGAAAAGATATCCTAAAAACTCAGTGAGATCAACTGCTCGAGAAGGCCTCCCGCCCCATATGTGACACCCGTCTTAGGTCCAGTTATGAACCAATCACTTTAGATACGTCTGTTCCGTATCGTTCCGTCAGATGATAATGATACCCTTCAACTTTCGAAACGAACCACGAAGGAACACTGTCTGGGGTATATATTTAGGAGGTGACATCTCCACAACTGGTACAACCGTTCAGATGGCTGTATGTTAAGAATTTAATACACATTCGCCTTTAGGATGGGATACTATTGGGTGCCCCGTGCTGTATAATGCAAAGCTCCGTGCATGTTAAAGACATCTTCAATGAACTCCTAGAACTCCTAAAGAGCAGATAGGTAGGAGCGTTCGTTGGTAGTCCTTTGTAATGGAAACATTTCAATGGCCCACCCGTTATATACCCTTTTACTTGAGGAAATCAAAACATCTTCCTGCAGACACACCCCTGAACAAAATATAAATGAGTAGACCTATGCCAGAGCAACTGCTATCTGATCTTCTGTGTTTGTCAACGTAATCGCGTCATAAATATATCACGTGATGTTTAAGCAAAATACCTGACAATGGACTATCATTACTATCATTCAAGTAGATTATGTAAACTGGAAACAGAAAAATTATATTTACATTTTGTAGATATTGTAGTCATGTGTGGTTGTTTTAAACATATACTTAGCATACTATATATGTACACAAGTATTGACCTTGTCCAATGTGTAGTTATCTAACAGTGTTCATCGGCGTGACGTCCGAAAACAGCTGACTCGATAAAACAGAAGAATAGAGCTGGAATTAAGTTGGGTAAAAACGTGTATGACATTTACGCTTCTGGCTATAGGTTCTAAAATATTATTTTCCATGTTCATATTTTTATTTATTCTAGGTGTGTAATGACTCAAAATGTTTATAATTTTTACTCAAATGTTTATACCACTTCCGACCAGTGCATACTTAATATGCCATATTATGGTAATACTTTTCAAAAAGTGTTATGTGTTAAACCACAGGTGCAAATTCATTATAATCTTCACACTAATCACACGTGTAAATGTAGAATAACGATTGACATTGATATTTGATAATGTATGAGATTTAAGTTACACATCTATTGATATTTATAATAAACACATCACTAGATTTGTTGACAAGATTACAATTATTATGATGATGCTGCCTTGAAATATTGTATTAAATGTTACACAATTAAATAATCAAATTACCACAGGATTGTTTTCATATGCTGACTAGATGTTAATATAATGATAATTTAGTATCCCCTCACCTATGAAGTTGTAAAGTAATACAACCTCCTATCTGTGCATCCATCCACAGGGACTCTGATAACTATTTCTCACAAATATGTGCTCTCGGGCAATTTGATTTTTTCTATGAGATTGCCATTGCCCGAGAGGGGTTATAAAAAAACAATAGCCGAGGACAAAATATAAACCAGGGAAGCACAGAAACAAACCAACAACAACCAACCGATATAACACAAAAAATCACAAACGCACATGAACAACACAAACTCCCGAATAATCTAAAGTGAACTCGGGTGATCCGGAAGGGTAAGCAATTCCTGCCTATTGCAATACATCTATGTGTGTCCATCATCAAGTCTGGTAGGACTTTAATCCGGAGAAGGGCAAAGGATCTAAAACAGCCTCAGATCATTGGTCATCTGGGTGCTGTCAACCAGCTCATGATGTCTGCTGTAGAATTTTTTTTCTAATTTTAAGAGTGCTTGGAAGGCCCATGGGATATCATGATAACCACTGAAAAAAACCAAAGTAACTTTGCAAAGAAGAGTTATGATTCAAAATTTATCTAATCTTACAAAAATGTTGCCTTTGAGGTCCCTTACAATGCAAGGTGCTGTGTCAATAGAAATAACTGAAATTATATGGATCTGCAATGTTATGGAATTTTTCTTCAAATTTGGAAAACAAATTGAAGAAAACATAGGATTCAATATTTAACCAAACTTGCATATATATCAGTCACAAGATGCTGTGAACAGAAATAGGTGAAATCAGAGATATAGTAACTGAAATTTGGTAATTTGCAGCTGAAATGATATATGGTTTTGGTTTCTTTAAAGTAAATTATTTAAAATTTTCACTCAAGTTTGTTAATTATTACTTTATCACAAACTTTGTCTGGCCCAGTCTGAGCAAATTCTTTCCAACTTATCCATTTTGTACTTTCCCACCAGGCATGAATAAAGTTTTTTTTGTTAAACAAAATTTTTGACAACAACACTATGGAAGCAATTTTTTTTCTAATTTTTTGTTTAAAAAAGTTTTTTTTTTAAACAAAATTTATTAATATGATTTTGACAACACTAATTTTCACTCAAGTTTGTTAATTTTTACTTTATCACAAACTTTTTCTTGCCCAGTCTGAGCAAATTCTTTCCAACTTATCCAGTTTGTGCTTTCCCACCAGCCCAGTCATGAATAAGTTTTTTTTTTAGCATAATTTATTAATATGATTTTGACAACAACACTATGGAAGCAATTTTCACTTAATTCTGACCTTATCCACAAACTTTCTTTACACAGTCTGTACATTCTTTCCATATTTTTTAAAAGATATTTATTTACATTTCGGCCTTGAAAAATATATGTTCGAGTTCTTAAAACTACAGTAATTTTAGTCAACTGGAAAGGAAAATCCCGAGAGTACCCGAAAAGCACTTCATTTACGCCGCCTCGTCGCAACTTTCATCTTGACGGGTGCTGATTATAACTGACACAATCGTATCCCCGCTGATAAACCTTGCAACTTTCTGGATATATGTCACCCACGATAATAAATTGTGTATTAAAAGTAAGAAATTTACCAGCATATTCAATAATAAATTAAACAAAAGATGTTTTCTGTTGTCGAACAGGGTTGAGAAATCTTGAAGGTCCATTTTATGAGAGTCATTACTTGTATGAAAGTAAGAATACCGATGCAAAATTTAAACATTTACGTTCCCGAATGTCTGTAGAAATGATCCTTTCAACAAAATATTACAAATAACCATAATCGAAGCTACAAAGCAACAAATTCCTGAGTCCGTCCTCTGACATCCATCACGTCAATATTTACGTCGAAAATCACGTGACAAAAAACGTCAAGTGAACTCTCCTGTGTCACTGGCTTCCCGGCTGCATGTGGTATCAATTTAGAAAGTTGACAAGTACACATCTAAAATATGAGTAATAATGTTGTCTGTCGTTATCTCTCCACTGCATACATCTATTTCTGTTTTGTTCATCAATCACTGAATTGTAGCAGTTAACAGTAGTCATGGAGGGGAGCAATGAGGTGTTTGATGTCATCGTTGTTGGTGCCGGCATAGAAGGTTCTGCTACAGCATACAATTTGGTCAAAAATGGGAAATCAACATTGCTTCTTGAACAGGTAATTAATTTAATCAGGTTTTTGTACATGCATAATACTAAAAATAAACTGTGAATAATCAAATAGTGTACATGTATAATCATTTGTATGTTGCATTCAGATCTACAAATTAGCTTGATTTCTTTGTATACCATATCGTTAAAGACTTAATTGTTACTCTTATCACTATGAACTTAACAATCGTGAATACAGTTGGCAATGATTTGTTACTTTTTATGAATCCTTTTTTACATGCAGATTTGTGCCTTGTACGACAACATCAAACATAATGCAAAAACCGATGTGTACCTATAAAGCAAACCTAAAAAGGACGCCGTAAATTGTGCATTTATTAGCTCTTGCACCTTTCGTCAAAAGAAATCTTATTGTACACGATAGACGATGCTAGGTATCTTTTATTCTATGACGTCCAAACCCACGGTAAAAATAATATTTATCTATGACCGATATATCTAGTCTGTGAAGCAGTCTATGAAGATATCTTAATGAAGTGTTACATAGGATAAAATCATAAATGAATAACATTATTTAATAACAAACATCTTAGTGGTTCTATATAATTTTGTTTTTATTGAAAAATACAGCATAGAAAAGCGCACGTGGCGTTTCCCGGTTTAATGGTGAGCAATGTTCGAGTGTAAGGATTTTGTAAGGACGCATCTCTAGCCAATCACAATCAGAGAAATTTACTTCACATGGTATGCTAATGTATACATACATTAGCCCAGGTGGAAAAATAGAAACCCCTGTTAACATCTTCAGCTAACAACTAAATGTCTCTCTTACTTTCAGTTTCCTATTCCTCATAACAGAGGAAGTTCTCATGGTCAGACGAGAATCACAAGAAAAGCATACGGAGTTTTCAAGCATTATGCAGTGATGATGGAAGAAGCTTTCAAGTTATGGAGTCAACTTGAAAAGGAGAATAATACAACACTCTACCAGTAAGGTGAAAAGTACAATGATTTATCTATATTATATATTGTGTGAATCAGGAGCAAGAATGTTAATTGTTACTCAAGTGAAATACTAGTATGGAGTACTTAATTATTGTTTGTTCATGACCCTATTTTAATGGTAGAAGACACTACTTTGCTTGCTATATATAGAATCAGATATTAAGGAAATCAGTAATTAGTCAAAATCATAGTTTAGTAAATTCAATGAAAGACGCACATTTGTAGCAAAGCCGCTAATCTCCAAAAATATTCATTTTTTGCTAGGGGTGTTATTTTCGTAAATTTTATCTCATCACATTATTAATTATTGGAATGTTAATATGATAAACCAAGTTCATTTTTATTTCGGACACGACAGTCCGAATGTCGGATAATCTGTGCCTTACTTATTCATGCAAAGTACAATGCCAATAACAGATAGTTTTCCCATATTCTCTTCAAAACTTTAACGTTGTAACATCTTATGAATTTGTGAACTATGGAGTTATCTTCTGATTTTTCACAAAGTTCTAATATTAATATCTACAATACATGAGAAAATTGTACTCAAATTGCCTGTTCTTTCCATTGCTCTTGCTAAAGCGGATTTCATAGAAAAAGTATAACCATGTATCAATTTAGAATTACATCGGGAATGTGGAGAAAGGTCTATATAGCTTCACATGGTCGTAAGGCTTAAGTTTAAAGGAGTAAACCATAGTTTAAAGTGTATTACTGTATCCTCTCGTGTTGTCATTGTCAAATTAGTTTAATAGAGCGATGTACTTTCAAGTGTTCACAAATCATAAATTGAAGATATATGGCATAATTTAACATAAAGTAACACGGTTAAGGAAATATCATAGCAGTGTTTAGTTACCTAACAGCAAAAGTCACAATAAATCTGCAAAATAGTGTGTGATCGTCTTATTAATCATGTATTTAGAATGTAAACCATACAGCTAGATATTTATCTTTTGCTAAATGAAAAAACAAATATCACATTGTTGCAACAGTTCCACAATCTAATACAATAATCATAAAAACAAAGGCAGAATTGATACCCCTAAAACACAGATACATGATCGCTCACTTTACTGGCCTAATAAAGGCACTTCAATAAAAATTGGCGATGTTAAACTAGTTTTATGGGCTCATACCTCCCCTCGTGGTGAAATATTGCGGTCAGGCTAGTGTTTTCAATGCCAACCGTCACATATAACAGGGCGAACAACGTTATTATAAAGAACGCTATAATCTTTAACATTATGCATAATATATTTAATCTTCGTGAAGCAGAATTTGTCATATGTATTATAGATTTATTTTATGTCATATGTATTAGTTCTATTAAAGAGAACCTAGCCTCAATCATCATTTATATATAAGATAGTATACAAGGCCATCGTATGACATAACAGTGAAAAAATTATAAAAATAAAAACGTAGATATCAAATTTAGATGGCATGACACGTTTCTGGAATAACCTTCATCAGGTACGTTCAAAATCGAAAGATTGTAAAACCAAATAATTAAAGTTTTGGGAGCAATAAAACCAAAAGACCTAAACAGGAAGTTAACATCGTCTAGAGTCACCTATTCCTGACGGGGTAGAACCTTAGTTTTATTAATAATTACTTTATTTAAGAACTGTAACAATATTCAACGTTGAACTTTAACGATAATGTCGTGTCACATGTAAACAAACGATAATGTCGTGTCACATGTAAACAAATCTCCTGTATATATGTTATTTACTTTAAGTGAGACGGGAATGCTATGTAAATCTCCTGTATATATGTTATTTACTTTAAGCGAGACAGGAATGATATGTACTGGTCCACCAGAAAACACATTTCTCAAAGGAACCATAGAATTTTCCAAGACAAATGGAATACCAGTAGATATCATGGAGAAGAAAGATATTGAAACGAAATATCCAAAGATGACATTTCCAGAAGATTATATGTTTGTCTTAGATCAGTGTGCTGGTATACTGTTAGCTGACAAGGCTCTTTATGCTTTTCAAGTAATTTGATCTATTGAGATTAAATTTCATTAATTCAGTTCAATTAGACAAAAAAACATAAAAACAATAACAACAATAAAAACAAAACAACAAAAATAATTGTAATTTTTTTTATTTCGATTAACAAATGAAATCATAGTAAGTAGTGTTAAGTCTTGTTAAAACAAAATCGTGTTATTTGTATTCCGGAAATTATGTAATAAATAGACAAGCAAGAGGAGTGTGAAGATAACAAGGGGGGGGGGGCGGCGGAGGGGAATCAGAATCCGTAAATCGAAGAACAGACAACACAATGGTCAACAGAAAAAGAACAAAAGGACAAACAAACGATATACGAAACACTACTCGTATTATATTCATGAATGCAGTGCAACGTTGTAATTCAAAACAAAGTACAGGCAAAATATAATGTTGAGAAATAAATATGACCATTATAACAAAATAAATATCATTATACTTGTATTCACTATCCTGTGTAGGTCAGAATTCCCTAATGGACTGTCTTCATTTATATATGTTTAGAATCAATATAAACGACATGGTGGAGTGTTGAAAGACGGAGAGGCATTACTCAGCATCTCTCCTGGATCTGTTATTTCAATTAAAACTACAAAAGGTTTCCATAGATGTAAGAGCCTTATACTGACCGTAGGACCATGGGCTAAACATTTACTACCAACCATAGGAATAAATATTCCCCTAAAGGTAGACACACATTAGTTTTATGTAAAATAAGACATGCAGCTGTCAGTGTAGAACAATATGAAAATATCAATTAAGGGGAACGGTGCAAAATTCTTCATATACACAATCTGAATAGAGAAAACAAATAAAAATGGTAGAAAAAAAACAAGTACTCCCTAAAATTCCCGATAATTGAGATTTTGTATTGAGAATTTTTATAAAGATTGATAAAAATACCGGTAGTATGATTATTTTCATATTCTTCTATAAACGCGTATTCATATCTGTTCAACCGCATCGGTGGCGTAATGGTTAGCATGCTCGCCTCGAGTGCGGTAGATCGTTGCTTCTAGAACCCGGTCGGGTCAAACCAAAGACTTTACATTGGTATTTGTAGCTTCTCCGCTAAGCACGCAGAATTAAGGAGAAAAAGCAAAGACTGGTTGGCTCGGAATCAGAATAATGTGTCCGAGTGGAGCAACATGTTTACCCGCGGACTGTTGTTTTAGTGAGCTAGCACTATAAAAATCAAACTCAGCGTATTGGTCTAGTACAAAGCGGACTTCATCATCATCTCATTGAAAATTAACTTGTTCTCACCATGATATAGCTGAAAATTGTTGAAGCAACAATCACTCACTCACTCACTCACTCACTCATATCTGTTAACTTTGTCAACACTTCTCCCATTTACAATCTTCTTCAATATTCAGTAGAATACGTTACTATTAGATTACTATATTGTTAATATTTTTGGCATTCTCATTTCAGCCCATAAGAATAAGTGTATGTTACTGGAAAGAAAAAAATCCAGGAGAATATGACCTAGGCAAATTTCCCACATTTTACCAAAACGAGGCTATAGAAGGAAAGTTCAGTGTATATGGCCTGCCAAGTATGGAATACCCAGGTTATGTTAAGGTAATCTATCTATCTGTCTATTTATCACAATTCGTCACAATTCAAGGCATATTTTCAGGTATTTACCATAATTATTTATGCTAACACAAAGACCGGGTTACAAAAATAGATATATAGATTGCTTTGTCGATTGCTATTTAACATTAAGTGAGCAATATTGTAACTAAATTCAAAACGAGAAGTTTTCACAAAGCATGTAAGTGAAAATGTGGGCATGTGAGTGGAAGCTTCGTTTACAAGAAAATAAGGATAAAATGGATAAGGTCGGATATTTTGCCTAGCAAATGGTCACCAACGATTACTCCTAATTATGTCATTCCTGAAGTTTCTATTTATGTGCAAAGAGCGTAGAATTCTCCATGTTCGTTTGCGTCCCACCTTACCAAGTCCTAATTCTATACCCAGGGACTCATTCGTAATTTACCATTTGACAGAACTTTTATCAATAGTATTCCAATTGAAATAAGAAAATAAACAAAAGGACCATTGTTTACATTTAGAATCGGACATGCATCCGACGAAAATTGGAGAATTACAAAAATAAAGAATTAGATCACCCACAAGATCATCATAATAATCCATTAATCTAAGTAGGACAGACAATAATAAACATGAAGTAAAGACAAAAGTTATAATAAAAAAATAACAGATTTAGATTTACACGCTGCTGATGTAAGTATATATATATATATATATACGTCTGAAAATTAAACCAAACAGTGTTAGAATTAGATTTTAGAGCTGTCAAATTTTTGTTCTTCCCTCGACGGGATTTGAACCCACACCATTGATACACTGCAGCACCATTCGCTTAGCCTTACGTCCAGCGCCCTAGACCACTCGACCACATCCACTCCCTAAAAAAGGAGCTTCAATAATCCTAGTGTTACCTTTTCTCGTAAGGTAAATCTAGGGATAGACGTAAGACATGTGTATAAGCGTGTGTAGATGGTACATATATACTTAATATTATAATTTGACAGCAATCTAACTCAGCAATTTTTAATATATTGTATAGGATAATGAAGAATTCATTATACAGTCACAGTAAATAAAGTATATTATACAAACGTCTAGAAGCAAGTGACAACCATACAATATATCTGTCCCACTGGATCTGAAAGTTACTAAGGATACTAGGTTAATACTAAATATTATATACGCTGAAAATTAAACCAAACAGTGTTAGAATTAGATTTTAGAGCTGTCAAATTTTTGTTCTTCCCTCGACGGGATTTGAACCCACACCATTGATACACTGCAGCACCATTCGCTTAGCCTTACGTCCAGCGCCCTCGACCACATCCACTCCCTAAAAAAGGAGCTTCAATAATCCTAGTGTTACCTTTTCTCGTAAGGTAAATCTAGGGATAGACGTAAGACATGTGTATAAGCGTGTGTAGATGGTACATATATACTTAATATTATAATTTGACAGCAATCTAACTCAGCAATTTTTAATATATTGTATAGGATAATGAAGAATTCATTATACAGTCACAGTAAATAAAGTATATTATACAAATGTCTAGAAGCAAGTGACAACCATACAATATATCTGTCCCACTGGATCTGAAAGTTACTAAGGATACTAGGTTAATACTAAATATTATATACGTCTGAAAATTAAACCAAACAGTGTTAGAATTAGATTTTAGAGCTGTCAAATTTTTGTTCTTCCCTCGACGGGATTTGAACCCACACCATTGATACACTGCAGCACCATTCGCTTAGCCTTACGTCCAGCGCCCTAGACCACTCGACCACATCCACTCCCTAAAAAAGGAGCTTCAATAATCCTAGTGTTACCTTTTCTCGTAAGGTAAATCTAGGGATAGACGTAAGACATGTGTATAAGCGTGTGTAGATGGTACATATATACTTAATATTATATATATATATATGATAACAGTGCAATATTGTGTTGTATTAAGATGTGTTTACATTGGGGTCCTGAGATTAATCCTGACAACAGGGATGATGTGGATGAAGAATGGGTTCAAACCAGGATACGACAGTATGTAGCGGAACATTTCCCCAGTCTGCACCCAGAACCAAGTATAGTGGAACCATGTATATATACGGTATGTGACATAATATATATTTTATCGTCTCCATTCTTTCTACAGAATGGTCAGTCGAAAGTTTCCTTCACACACCTTCCAGTAACAGTTCCTCCTATAGACAGAATTGCCGAATATTTCATTTACACCCCTTCCAATAGTCATTCTTCATATCAAATGGTTAATCGAATGTTTTCTCTTTCAGTAGGTGTTCTTCGTATAGAATTCAAACCTTGACATACACCTCAAAATTGGCAGGGGGGGGGGGGGGGGGGGGGTGGGGGCGGTTAAGAACGAAACGTTAGGACAAAAGAGATTATTTCAATTTTCCCATTGTGAACTTTACATTTATTACGTAGGGATATTCCAGCAGCACCTGCATATGGAGTATATATCTCTAAGTTGATTCGATATTTTGTATTTTATATGCATACCTTTAGATTTAACAAATTCCAACATTTTCATGCCGTTCGGAACATTTACGGAAAGTCTCTTTCTGTATCAGATGTTGTTTTTGCATGACAGAATATAAGTTGTTATAGGATGAACATATTTATTTTACCGATCCGTTCAATGAAAATATAAATTTTGTTTAATAAACCATAAGCATAACCATTTCAAGTTATCGTTTATATATTTTGTTTGTTTTCAACAATGCTGCTTGTCGAATAGATATTGGTACAACCATGCCCAGTTGCATAGACATTGCCGCAACAATGCCAATGCTGTGGTAAACGTTATTGTATCCAACATGTCCAGTTGTTGTATAGATACTGCTACAGTTATGCCCAGTTGTATCGGTATTGTTGCAACCAAGCACAGTTGTAAAGATATAGCGGAAAATTTGTTTCAATGACCATGTTATTGAAGAATGTGCTACAACCAAACCATGCCCATGTTGTAGAAGAATGTGCTACAACCAAACCATGCCCATGTTGTAGAAGAATGTGCTACAACCAAACCATGCCCATGTTGTAGAAGAATGTGCTACAACCAAACCATGCCCATGTTGTAGAAGAATGTGCTACAACCAAACCATGCCCATGTTATTGAAGAATGTGCTACAACCAAACCATGCCCATGTTGTAGAAGAATGTGCTACAACCAAACCATGCCCATGTTATTGAAGAATGTGCTACAACCAAACCATGCCCATGTTGTAGAAGAATGTGCTACAACCAAACCATGCCCATGTTATTGAAGAATGTGCTACAACCAAACCATGCCCATGTTATTGGAGAATGTGCTACAACCAAACCATGCCCATGTTGTAGAAGAATGTGCTACAACCAAACCATGCCCATGTTATTGAAGAATGTGCTACAACCAAACCATGCCCATGTTGTAGAAGAATGTGCTACAACCAAACCATGCCCATGTTGTAGAAGAATGTGCTACAACCAAACCATGCCCATGTTGTAGAAGAATGTGCTACAACCAAACCATGCCCATGTTGTAGAAGAATGTGCTACAACCAAACCATGCCCATGTTGTAGAAGAATGTGCTACAACCAAACCATGCCCATGTTGTAGAAGAATGTGCTACAACCAAACCATGCCCATGTTGTAGAAGAATGTGCTACAACCAAACCATGCCCATGTTATTGAAGAATGTGCTACAACCAAACCATGCCCATGTTGTAGAAGAATGTGCTACAACCAAACCATGCCCATGTTGTAGAAGAATGTGCTACAACCAAACCATGCCCATGTTGTAGAAGAATGTGCTACAACCAAACCATGCCCATGTTGTAGAAGAATGTGCTACAACCAAACCATGCCCATGTTGTAGAAGAATGTGCTACAACCAAACCATGCCCATGTTGTAGAAGAATGTGCTACAACCAAACCATGCCCATGTTATTGAAGAATGTGCTACAACCAAACCATGCCCATGTTGTAGAAGAATGTGCTACAACCAAACCATGCCCATGTTATTGAAGAATGTGCTACAACCAAACCATGCCCATGTTGTAGAAGAATGTGCTACAACCAAACCATGCCCATGTTGTAGAAGAATGTGCTACAACCAAACCATGCCCATGTTGTAGAAGAATGTGCTACAACCAAACCATGCCCATGTTGTAGAAGAATGTGCTACAACCAAACCATGCCCATGTTGTAGAAGAATGTGCTACAACCAAACCATGCCCATGTTGTAGAAGAATGTGCTACAACCAAACCATGCCCATGTTGTAGAAGAATGTGCTACAACCAAACCATGCCCATGTTATTGAAGAATGTGCTACAACCAAACCATGCCCATGTTGTAGAAGAATGTGCTACAACCAAACCATGCCCATGTTGTAGAAGAATGTGCTACAACCAAACCATGCCCATGTTGTAGAAGAATGTGCTACAACCAAACCATGCCCATGTTGTAGAAGAATGTGCTACAACCAAACCATGCCCATGTTGTAGAAGAATGTGCTACAACCAAACCATGCCCATGTTGTAGAAGAATGTGCTACAACCAAACCATGCCCATGTTATTGAAGAATGTGCTACAACCAAACCATGCCCATGTTGTAGAAGAATGTGCTACAACCAAACCATGCCCATGTTATTGAAGAATGTGCTACAACCAAACCATGCCCATGTTGTAGAAGAATGTGCTACAACCAAACCATGCCCATGTTATTGAAGAATGTGCTACAACCAAACCATGCCCATGTTATTGGAGAATGTGCTACAACCAAACCATGCCCATGTTGTAGAAGAATGTGCTACAACCAAACCATGCCCATGTTATTGAAGAATGTGCTACAACCAAACCATGCCCATGTTGTAGAAGAATGTGCTACAACCAAACCATGCCCATGTTGTAGAAGAATGTGCTACAACCAAACCATGCCCATGTTGTAGAAGAATGTGCTACAACCAAACCATGCCCATGTTGTAGAAGAATGTGCTACAACCAAACCATGCCCATGTTGTAGAAGAATGTGCTACAACCAAACCATGCCCATGTTGTAGAAGAATGTGCTACAACCAAACCATGCCCATGTTGTAGAAGAATGTGCTACAACCAAACCATGCCCATGTTGTAGAAGAATGTGCTACAACCAAACCATGCCCATGTTGTAGAAGAATGTGCTACAACCAAACCATGCCCATGTTGTAGAAGAATGTGCTACAACCAAACCATGCCCATGTTGTAGAAGAATGTGCTACAACCAAACCATGCCCATGTTATTGAAGAATGTGCTACAACCAAACCATGCCCATGTTGTAGAAGAATGTGCTACAACCAAACCATGCCCATGTTGTAGAAGAATGTGCTACAACCAAACCATGCCCATGTTGTAGAAGAATGTGCTACAACCAAACCATGCCCATGTTGTAGAAGAATGTGCTACAACCAAACCATGCCCATGTTGTAGAAGAATGTGCTACAACCAAACCATGCCCATGTTGTAGAAGAATGTGCTACAACCAAACCATGCCCATGTTATTGAAGAATGTGCTACAACCAAACCATGCCCATGTTGTAGAAGAATGTGCTACAACCAAACCATGCCCATGTTATTGAAGAATGTGCTACAACCAAACCATGCCCATGTTGTAGATGAATGTGCTACAACCAAACCATGCCCATGTTATTGAAGAATGTGCTACAACCAAACCATGCCCATGTTATTGGAGAATGTGCTACAACCAAACCATGCCCATGTTGTAGAAGAATGTGCTACAACCAAACCATGCCCATGTTATTGAAGAATGTGCTACAACCAAACCATGCCCATGTTGTAGAAGAATGTGCTACAACCAAACCATGCCCATGTTGTAGAAGAATGTGCTACAACCAAACCATGCCCATGTTGTAGAAGAATGTGCTACAACCAAACCATGCCCATGTTGTAGAAGAATGTGCTACAACCAAACCATGCCCATGTTGTAGAAGAATGTGCTACAACCAAACCATGCCCATGTTGTAGAAGAATGTGCTACAACCAAACCATGCCCATGTTGTAGAAGAATGTGCTACAACCAAACCATGCCCATGTTATTGAAGAATGTGCTACAACCAAACCATGCCCATGTTGTAGAAGAATGTGCTACAACCAAACCATGCCCATGTTGTAGAAGAATGTGCTACAACCAAACCATGCCCATGTTGTAGAAGAATGTGCTACAACCAAACCATGCCCATGTTGTAGAAGAATGTGCTACAACCAAACCATGCCCATGTTGTAGAAGAATGTGCTACAACCAAACCATGCCCATGTTGTAGAAGAATATGCTACAACCAAACCATGCCCATGTTGTAGAAGAATGTGCTACAACCATTCCCAGTTGTCTCATAGATATTGTTCCTATGAGACGTGTAATATATAAGTACAAATAGAGAGCTTATTTGTGGTTACTATAATGGTATATTGCATATACTTAGCTATCGTTTGTAGTATACACTGTGAACTGTTATCCTACGCTAATACTAAACACTTTTTACATCTTTGTAGATGCTTCCTGATGAAGACTGTGTATTAGATAAACACCCAAGATGGTCAAATGTGATAATCGGAGCAGGTTTTTCGGGTAAATATATAAAACTGGATAATTCATGATATACACATTGCGTGAACCAATGTTAAACTGTAAAACTTGTCAGATGAACCAATAGGATATACACTTTAAGAGAATGACTGTCTTGGGCAACAAAATAAAACGGGAAACATACACAGAGGAATTTCTACCAATAATTGTAGTAGTTTAATAATTTAGGTGGACTTATTTTGTTCTATTAGTTATCACAATCTTTTTCATGGTTTGTGAATATTTCTTACGAAATTAAATGTTAATTAAGAAATAACTGATAAGCATAAGTCGATTGTTATAATTAATACAATACCTGGTATCTTATAATTAATACAATACCTGGTATCTTATTGTATACCTTTTCAGGTCATGGTTTCAAGCTTGCTCCAGTAGTTGGTAAATTATTATCTGAACTTGCCCTAGGAAAGACACCATCATATGATATTAGTCGTTGTAGATTGGACCGATTTAATATTCAGTCAAAAATATGATGAGAAGATAAAAAAACTGGACATTTATAGTAAATAATAACTGGTAAATAACTGTGGTAGATAGGGTTGATTAAAAACAAATAGATACTCCTAGTACCTGTGGAAACCATGGTAACTAATATGCAACAATCACAGAGTCATTGTCGTACAATACTGCTTCATAATCATTGTAACATTTAAAAATATATATATTTCCAACATCAATCACAAACAGATCGAGAATAAAGATACTTAGTAGTTTTGTATTATTTTATGCTTAAATATTTGAATTCAACAAATTGGTGACATAGTCATCTCTCTACATGCTTATAACTAGTTGTTATTAGATCTGTTAAAAGTAACAGTTATAATTATTATGTCGTAAGAGTAATGGTCTTTAACCAACAAATTCTACCGTCTTAGTTAGTAGTCAGTGAATTATGACCATTCACTGACCCTGCTATTGTACTGTCCATGTATATTTTATCATTCATTATTATGATAGTATGTGGTCTTTTTTTTAGAATGGAAGCACATCTGTGCAGGTTTATTTTAGAATGGAAGCACATCTGTGCAGGTTTATTTTATCATTCATTATTATGATAGTATGTGGTCTTTTTTTAGAATGGAAGCACATCTGTGCAGGTTTATTTTATCATTCATTATTATGATAGTATGTGGTCTTTTTTTTAGAATGGAAGCACATCTGTGCAGGTTTATTTTATCATTCATTATTATGATAGTATGTGGTCGTTTTTAGAATGGAAACACATCTGTGGAGGTTTATTTTATCATTCATTATTATGATAGTATGTGGTCTTTTTTTGGAATGGAAACACATCTGTGCAGGTTTATTTTATCATTCATTATTATGATAGTATGTGGTCTTTTTTGAGAATGGAAGCACATCTGTGCAGGTTTATTTTATCATTCATTATTATGATAGTATGTGGTTTTTTTTTTTAGAATGGAAGCACATCTATGCAGGTTTATTTTATCATTCATTATTATGATAGTATGTGGTCGTTTTTAGAATGGAAACACATCTGTGCAGGTTTATTTTATCATTCATTATTATGATAGTATGTGGTCTTTTTTTTTTAGAATGGAAGCACATCTGTGGAGGTTTATTTTATCATTCATTATTATGATAGTATGTGGTCTTTTTTTGGAATGGAAGCACATCTGTGCAGGTTTATTTTATCATTCATTATTATGATAGAATGTGGTCTTTTTTTTAGAATGGAAGCACATCTGTGCAGGTTTATTTTATCATTCATTATTATGATAGTATGTGGTCTTTTTTTTAGAATGGAAGCACATCTGTGCAGGTTTATTTTAGAATGGAAGCACATCTGTGCAGGTTTATTTTACATTGTTTCTTTATATCTGAATTGTTGGAAATCTAATTAACGCAGGATGGGGTTAGGATCCCATTAAACGGTTTAACACCGCCACATTTTCGTGTCTGTCGTAAGCCAGGACCCTGATTTCCGACTCCATCTGTCGTGGTGCAACCTGTTTGTGGTGAGATGATGTTGTTCATTTGTTGATATTGGTGGTATTGTTGACCATCACATCTGTTTAACCTCTCTTTCCATACTATCAAACACTTCCACTTATGAGATATTAAATCGAAGGTATGCTTTGATAATCATCGTAGTGGCAATGGTTTACAAATAGTAATACCGGTATATAAGACTGGCATTATATCTGAACTATTGACATCACAAACGGGAAGGAATACCTGTTGAGACAGGCATGAACATATACGGGTATAATGTTGTATAAAGACACAAGTGTTCCCCAGCTAAAAGATGTTATAGTTCATAAGATAGACATAAAATAATTTCACTATATGCACGGCCGCACTCATGACTGTGTACTCATTACTGAATTTGTGTGTAGCAGATGCCTACTGATATTTCCGGGTTTTCGGAGTCACAATCCTGACCTCCTCTTCACTTTTATGACTTACCACAGGAGTTACAGAGTAAAATGAGGGGTGCCACTAGTGTAGCAGAAACTACTTTCTCTTCTGAAGCAACTGAGTTCACCCCTAGTTTTTAGTTGGGTTCATATCGCTCAATATTTAGTTTTCTGTGTAGTGTTTAATTGTCTTTTTGGCCTTTTTCGTTTGGTCATTATATTGTCTGTCCTTATTCGATGTGTGGCTTCTGTTTATACTCTTTTGCTGCAAACCTTTCTGGTGAAAAGTAATTGAAAAATTGGAATCGGAACAGCATCGGGACAAGCAAGATGTGGACACATGGAATAATAAATGAACATAACTACTGCTGAATTGAAAACCACAAAGAAGAAGTATTATACAAATGTAACTAGCTTAACTCCACTTTCAACATTATTTAAGTAATATATCGCAGTGGTCAGCTTTATGGATTATAGAAACCGGAAATCGATCTTCAAAACCTTATTAATATAGGCACTGATGACATAAGCATATACAAATCAAATTTCCATACGATTATAAGTCCTCCACTAAAATGGAAGTTCAACTATCACCACACAATTTTCCAATAACGACTGTATACAGATGACTTATAAAACACACAAATGTAAAATAAATACTAAAACACGTATAAAATAGAGGTGAGACTGGATTTGGGGGAGGGATGTTTTCTATTTTTAAATACTTGAATTCGCGTTTATATGACATTTTAATTATTGTTTCTAAATTATTGAAGTAGTATTTCTAACATGGCTAGTCATTTATTTTGCAACTAATTAATTCACTACTGTCTGTTTGATAATTTAGAAAAAGTTATTTGAAAAATTAGATTTACCTCCCTTTTCATATCGAGGAGTGACAATCAAATATACAGGTAATCTTAAAGGGGCATTATCTGCCAAAATCGTAAATTTTTGTTACCCATAAAAACTATCAGATATGATTGATGCCTTAATGAAACGTGTTTCTGTAACTTATAAATGTTATGAAATGTACGCGCATCGGGGAAAAAAGGTGCAACTGCTCGTGTTTTGAGGTCGATCATGAAATGGACGCCATCTTATTAATAATCGGCATTGTTTACGGAGTTTGCCGAATCGTCATTAAATCAGTACAACAATGCACTTATTTCTTATTTTCTGTGAATCTGCTTTTAGTCGGCGTTAATTTACGGACAAAGAACCCTGCAAGTTTGCAGTTAATAAGCGACAAAATACAAATTATTCGTTTTTACCTGTCACTAGTAAGGTCAGTTGCATACTGAGAAAGCGAGGTCAAATTATTTGCTTGCAAGGAAATAATAAATCGATGGTAATTTTCGTTCTCAAAAGGCGAAAAATGGTACGATAAGCTGTTTAATGTGAAATATTTACCTTTATTTCATCATTTTATTGTCAAAATCGTAGCTAATGCCCCTTTAACATTTCCAGTAAATTACTAATGGAAAAGGGTAGAAAAGCTTGGTTTAAAATAAAAAAGACTGTTGGTTTAAATAACCCCTGTAATCTCCTTGAAAAACATTTGGATACTTTAGTAGTCCCCATAATTTTGTATGGTTGCGAAATTTGGGGGGTTGACCTCTGTTTTAAAGATAGTGAACCATTTGAACACCTACACATTAAGTTTATTAAAGAAATATTAGGTGTCCATTGCAAGACAACTAATGTTGCTTGTCTAGCAGAATTAAACAGATATCCTTTAAGAGGTAGGATACAATTAGCAACAATTAAATTTTTAGAACATATCTTAAATGCAAATAACTCACTTGTTAACAAAGTATATAGTAGTCCTGCAAAAAACAGTAAATGGGTAAATACTGTAAAGGATTGGGTAAATAAATTAGGATTTGGACACCTGAATTTCCATACTAATGATATTGGATTTTACTTGACAAATATAAAGCAACGAATCCATGACCATGCAATTCAAAACCTTAATTGCACAATTAGGGAATGTTCAAAACTATAATTTTTTCAAAATGTGTTTAAAATTAATGAAAGACCTGCATACACTGATATATGTAAATTTAAAGAGGATAGGTCTACTCTATGCAAATTTAGAATTAGTGCCCACTCTCTTGAAATTGAGAAGGGCAGGTACTATAATACTCCACGGGAAAATCGTGTTTGCTTATCATGCAAAGCTGGTAAAGTAGAAGATGAATTACATCTTTTCCTTGACTACCCATCTTATGCATATTTAAGGCAAGACTTTTTTGAAAAAATAAAAAGTATCTTAGGTGAAGTAAATCAAAAAGTTTTCAATAAACGTCAAATGATAGCCCTACTGAACAGCAATTCACCAAAACTTCTCAATATCATTGTCAATTTTATGAATAAATGCATGTCCAAGAGAAATTTATCCTAGTCAACGTTTATATAAGAAATAAAATGAGTATATTTTCACTCTATATATATATTTATATATGTACGTATGCAAGCTGATGCCACTGTCGCTCCCACATGTATTGATATTATATATATTTTACATGTATATCTTTCTCTATGTGTCATAACCATCTATTGTAAATGTGTTATTACCAATAAATATTGTCTATTGTCTATGTGTAATAACTGTGTTCCGAACATAGCTGCATTATTATAACATTTAAAATTGATATGGTGCACCTCGATAGTTGTTTATAGGAGGCTTCATGTCTTATTTATGTTATTTGTGTATAGTGGTGCCCAACACATATTGTGTTGTATTTGTTTTGTTTTTGTATTTGTCTTTGCCTTGTGTGCCCAATGTTGCCAGTTTCTCTGTATTGTCCATTCTTGATTGTCCTTTCGGGTTTCTAGGACTTTGATTTTTTATAGCTAAGATTACCTATATATCATACGTGGATGTAAATTTGTAAATATGTGCGGTTCCTCGTTTCAGGATTTATTATTGCCTATCAAATTAATCGACATAGATGGCGATAAATTAAGACTTATGTTTGTTTTTGTTCACTTCACCATTTTTTCAGTTGTGTGCTCCTTACGTAATTTCCATATAATTAGGGGGCCTACTGTAATACTTACAACTTATATTTCCGTAGCTAGATTTGGGAACGATGCTGTCACGACGGGAGTCATGAATAGGATAGCCGAAACTTACCATCCAAGAACAAAATGTCTCAAGTCTAGTTTTATTTCCATTACATCTGATTTACTGTGAATTCGTATACGACTTCCGCGTGATGATCATGCCTGGTTCGTCATTTCTATTTGCAATTTGTTATTAGCTTAACATTAAGTAAATAATATTTCAGTGAGTTATAGTCTTGTTTACAAACAATGGGATTGCATAAATATACGAATATAGGAAACAAATGTGCAGCTAGTCATTCAAACAATTTTAAAGATCAGTTGATGTTTACCTAAGAATATAATGAACATGGCCAGTAAAGTTGGACTTGTTACGAAAACTCAACTACTCAGATGTGCTAACAGAGTTAATAACATGAGTGGAGTCTAGTATTCTCCCTACAGGAGACACCATTGTATGCCCACGTGACGTTACTTATATAAATATCCCGATATAACTGAAATATTTTTGAAAGTGGCGTTAAAACATCATAAACCTAACGCTAACCTTATATCATGATGTATATAGTACTTTGATAGTATTGAATCAAAATCAACGTAGATAGAGTTCAGTATTAAAGCCTAAATACATTGTTTAAGGAAATCACACATTTCATTGTGTAAAGCAATACTGATTCTACCAAAATAAAAAAGTGCTCTGAAGCTGATATCAAGATGTTCGAGTTTTTGATTGACAACATACAGTGTACGTGTATTTTTTATGCTGGCTGGGCGTGTTCTACAAAAGATAGTCGGCATTCCTATGGATACCAACTGTATTCCTCTTCTCGCCGACTTGTTCTTTTATTCATATGAGGCAGACGTCATACAGGGACTTCTCAAGAAAAATGAATAGAAATTAGCACGGTCCTTTAATTTGACCTTTAGCTATATAGATGATGTCCTTTCACTGAATAATTCTAAGTTTGGTAATTATGTTCATCGCATATATCCCACTGAGCTTGAAATCAAGGATACCCCAGACACAACTAGGTCTGTATCCTATATTGACCTACACCTAGATATTAACAGTGAGATCGGTTAAGAACGAAACTTTGCGACAAAAGAGACGAGTTCAATTTCCCCATTGTGAACGTTCGAATTATATGTAGCAACATTCCAGCAGCACCTGCATATGGAGTATATATCTCTAAGTTAATCCGATATTCCATAGCTTGTGGTTCGCATCATGATTCCATGATAGAGGGATACTGCTAACAAGGAAGCTACTGATCCAAGGGTTCCTATTGGTTAAGTTCAAGTCATCACTTCGAAAGTAGTACGGTCGCCACCATAACTTGGTTAGCCGTTACGGAATATCTCTGTCACAAATGACCACGGATATGCTCCAATTTCGTAATCACATTCATGAGTTATGACTGGATTCGTAACAAGACTAACTCGACGGGTACCACTATTGGGGTTCGTGTTGCTCTAATCACATTCATGAGTTATGACTGGATTCGTAACAAGACTAACTCGACGGGTACCACTATTGGGGTTCGTGTTGCTCTAATCACATTCATGAGTTATGACTGGATTCGTAACAAGACTAACTCGACGGGTACCACTATTGGGGTTCGTGTTGCTCTAATCACATTCATGAGTTATGACTGGATTCGTAACAAGACTAACTCGACGGGTACCACTATTGGGTTCGTGTTGCTCTATTCACATTCATGAGTTATGACTGGATTCGTAACAAGACTAACTCGACGGGTACCACTATTGGGGTTCGTGTTGCTCTAATCACATTCATGAGTTATGACTGGATTCGTAACAAGACTAACTCGACGGGTACCACTATTGGGGTTCGTGTTGCTCTAATCACATTCATGAGTTATGACTGGATTCGTAACAAGACTAACTCGACGGGTACTATTATTGGGGTTCGTGTTGCTCTAATCACATTCATGAGTTATGACTGGATTCGTAACAAGACTAACTCGACGGATACCATTATTGGGGTTCGTGTTGCTCTAATCACATTCATGAGTTATGACTGGATTCGTAACAAGACTAACTCGACGGGTACCACTATTGGGGTTCGTGTTGCTCTAATCACATTCATGAGTTATGACTGGATTCGTAACAAGACTAACTCGACGGGTACCACTATTGGGGTTCGTGTTGCTCTAATCACATTCATGAGTTATGACTGGATTCGTAACAAGACTAACTCGACGGGTACCATTATTGGGGTTCGTGTTGCTCTAATCACATTCATGAGTTATGACTGGATTCGTAACAAGACTAACTCGACGGGTACCACTATTGGGGTTCGTGTTGCTCTAATCACATTCATGAGTTATGACTGGATTCGTAACAAGACTAACTCGACGGGTACCACTATTGGGGTTCGTGTTGCTCTAATCACATTCATGAGTTATGACTGGATTCGTAACAAGACTAACTCGACGGGTACCACTATTGGGGTTCGTGTTGCTCTAATCACATTCATGAGTTATGACTGGATTCGTAACAAGACTAACTCGACGGGTACCACTATTGGGGTTCGTGTTGCTCTAATCACATTCATGAGTTATGACTGGATTCGTAACAAGACTAACTCGACGGGTACCACTATTGGGGTTCGTGTTGCTCTAATCACATTCATGAGTTATGACTGGATTCGTAACAAGACTAACTCGACGGGTACCACTATTGGGGTTCGTGTTGCTCTAATCACATTCATGAGTTATGACTGGATTCGTAACAAGACTAACTCGACGGGTACCACTATTAGGGTTCGTGTTGCTCTAATCACATTCATGAGTTATGACTGGATTCGTAACAAGACTAACTCGACGGGTACCACTATTGGGGTTCGTGTTGCTCTAATCACATTCATGAGTTATGACTGGATTCGTAACAAGACTAACTCGACGGGTACCACTATTGGGGTTCGTGTTGCTCTAATCACATTCATGAGTTATGACTGGATTCGTAACAAGACTAACTCGACGGGTACCACTATTGGGGTTCATGTTGCTCTAATCACATTCATGAGTTATGACTGGATTCGTAACAAGACTAACTCGACGGGTACCACTATTGGGGTTCGTGTTGCTCTAATCACATTCATGAGTTATGACTGGATTCGTAACAAGACTAACTCGACGGGTACCACTATTGGGGTTCGTGTTGCTCTAATCACATTCATGGGTTATGACTGGATTCGTAACAAGACTAACTCGACGGGTACCACTATTGGGGTTCGTGTTGCTCTAATCACATTCGTGAGTTATGACTGGATTCGTAACAAGACTAACTCGACGGGTACCACTATTGGGGTTCGTGTTGCTCTAATCACATTCATGAGTTATGACTGAATTCGTAACAAGACTAACTCGACGGGTACCACTATTGGGGTTCGTGTTGCTCTAATCACATTCATGAGTTATGACTGGATTCGTAACAAGACTAACTCGACGGGTACCACTATTGGGGTTCGTGTTGCTCTAATCACATTCATGAGTTATGACTGGATTCGTAACAAGACTAACTCGACGGGTACCATTATTGGGGTTCGTGTTGCTCTAATCACATTCATGAGTTATGACTGGATTCGTAACAAGACTAACTCGACGGGTACCATTATTGGGGTTCGTGTTGCTCTAATCACATTCATGAGTTATGACTGGATTCGTAACAAGACTAACTCGACGGGTACCATTATTGGGGTTCGTGTTGCTCTAATCACATTCATGAGTTATGACTGGATTCGTAACAAGACTAACTCGACGGGTACCACTATTGGGGTTCGTGTTGCTCTAATCACATTCATGAGTTATGACTGGATTCGTAACAAGACTAACTCGACGGGTACCACTATTGGGGTTCGTGTTGCTCTAATCACATTCATGAGTTATGACTGGATTCGTAACAAGACTAACTCGACGGGTACCACTATTGGGGTTCGTGTTGCTCTAATCACATTCATGAGTTATGACTGGATTCGTAGCAAGACTAACTCGACGGGTACCACTATTGGGGTTCGTGTTGCTCTAATCACATTCATGAGTTATGACTGGATTCGTAACAAGACTAACTCGACGGGTACCACTATTGGGGTTCATGTTGCTCTAATCACATTCATGAGTTATGACTGGATTCGTAACAAGACTAACTCGACGGGTACCACTATTGGGGTTCGTGTTGCTCTAATCACATTCATGAGTTATGACTGGATTCGTAACAAGACTAACTCGACGGGTACCATTATTGGGGTTCGTGTTGCTCTAATCACATTCATGAGTTATGACTGGATTCGTAACAAGACTAACTCGACGGGTACCACTATTGGGGTTCGTGTTGCTCTAATCACATTCATGAGTTATGACTGGATTCGTAACAAGACTAACTCGACGGGTATCATTATTGGGGTTCGTGTTGCTCTAATCACATTCATGAGTTATGACTGGATTCGTAACAAGACTAACTCGACGGGTACCACTATTGGGGTTCGTGTTGCTCTAATCACATTCATGAGTTATGACTGGATTCGTAACAAGACTAACTCGACGGGTACCACTATTGGGGTTCGTGTTGCTCTAATCACATTCATGAGTTATGACTGGATTCGTAACAAGACTAACTCGACGGGTACCACTATTGGGGTTCGTGTTGCTCTAATCACATTCATGAGTTATGACTGGATTCGTAACAAGACTAACTCGACGGGTACCACTATTGGGGTTCGTGTTGCTCTAATCACATTCATGAGTTATGACTGGATTCGTAACAAGACTAACTCGACGGGTACCACTATTGGGGTTCGTGTTGCTCTAATCACATTCATGAGTTATGACTGGATTCGTAACAAGACTAACTCGACGGGTACCATTATTGGGGTTCGTGTTGCTCTAATCACATTCATGAGTTATGACTGGATTCGTAACAAGACTAACTCGACGGGTACCATTATTGGGGTTCGTGTTGCTCTAATCACATTCATGAGTTATGACTGGATTCGTAACAAGACTAACTCGACGGGTACCACTATTGGGGTTCGTGTTGCTCTAATCACATTCATGAGTTATGACTGGATTCGTAACAAGACTAACTCGACGGGTACCACTATTGGGGTTCGTGTTGCTCTAATCACATTCATGAGTTATGACTGGATTCGTAACAAGACTAACTCGACGGGTACCACTATTGGGGTTCGTGTTGCTCTAATCACATTCATGAGTTATGACTGGATTCGTAACAAGACTAACTCGACGGGTACCACTATTGGGGTTCGTGTTGCTCTAATCACATTCATGAGTTATGACTGGATTCGTAACAAGACTAACTCGACGGGTACCAGTATTGGGGTTCGTGTTGCTCTAATCACATTCATGAGTTATGACTGGATTCGTAACAAGACTAACTCGACGGGTACCACTATTGGGGTTCGTGTTGCTCTAATCACATTCATGAGTTATGACTGGATTCGTAACAAGACTAACTCGACGGGTACCACTATTGGGGTTCGTGTTGCTCTAATCACATTCATGAGTTATGACTGGATTCGTAACAAGACTAACTCGACGGGTACCACTATTGGGGTTCGTGTTGCTCTAATCACATTCATGAGTTATGACTGGATTCGTAACAAGACTAACTCGACGGGTACCACTATTGGGGTTCGTGTTGCTCTAATCACATTCATGAGTTATGACTGAATTCGTAACAAGACTAACTCGACGGGTACCACTATTGGGGTTCGTGTTGCTCTAATCACATTCATGAGTTATGACTGGATTCGTAACAAGACTAACTCGACGGGTACCACTATTGGGGTTCGTGTTGCTCTAATCACATTCATGAGTTATGACTGGATTCGTAACAAGACTAACTCGACGGGTACCATTATTGGGGTTCGTGTTGCTCTAATCACATTCATGAGTTATGACTGGATTCGTAACAAGACTAACTCGACGGGTACCACTATTGGGGTTCGTGTTGCTCTAATCACATTCATGAGTTATAACTGGATTCGTAACAAGACTAACTCGACGGGTACCACTATTGGGGTTCATGTTGCTCTAATCACATTCATGAGTTATGACTGGATTCGTAACAAGACTAACTCGACGGGTACCACTATTGGGGTTCGTGTTGCTCTAATCACATTCATGAGTTATGACTGGATTCGTAACAAGACTAACTCGACGGGTACCACTATTGGGGTTCGTGTTGCTCTAATCACATTCATGAGTTATGACTGGATTCGTAACAAGACTAACTCGACGGGTACCACTATTGGGGTTCGTGTTGCTCTAATCACATTCATGAGTTATGACTGGATTCGTAACAAGACTAACTCGACGGGTACCTTTATTGGGGTTCGTGTTGCTCTAATCACATTCATGAGTTATGACTGGATTCGTAACAAGACTAACTCGACGGGTACCATTATTGGGGTTCGTGTTGCTCTAATCACATTCATGAGTTATGACTGGATTCGTAACAAGACTAACTCGACGGGTACCACTATTGGGGTTCGTGTTGCTCTAATCACATTCATGAGTTATGACTGGATTCGTAACAAGACTAACTCGACGGGTACCACTATTAGGGTTCGTGTTGCTCTAATCACATTCATGAGTTATGACTGGATTCGTAACAAGACTAACTCGACGGGTAACACTATTGGGGTTCGTGTTGCTCTAATCACATTCATGAGTTATGACTGGATTCGTAACAAGACTAACTCGACGGGTACCACTATTGGGGTTCGTGTTGCTCTAATCACATTCATGAGTTATGACTGGATTCGTAACAAGACTAACTCGACGGGTACCATTATTGGGGTTCGTGTTGCTCTAATCACATTCATGAGTTATGACTGGATTCGTAACAAGACTAACTCGACGGGTACCACTATTGGGGTTCGTGTTGCTCTAATCACATTCATGAGTTATGACTGGATTCGTAACAAGACTAACTCGACGGGTACCACTATTGGGGTTCGTGTTGCTCTAATCACATTCATGAGTTATGACTGGATTCGTAACAAGACTAACTCGACGGGTACCATTATTGGGGTTCGTGTTGCTCTAATCACATTCATGAGTTATGACTGGATTCGTAACAAGACTAACTCGACGGGTACCACTATTGGGGTTCGTGTTGCTCTAATCACATTCATGAGTTATGACTGGATTCGTAACAAGACTAACTCGACGGGTACCACTATTGGGGTTCGTGTTGCTCTAATCACATTCATGAGTTATGACTGGATTCGTAACAAGACTAACTCGACGGGTACCACTATTGGGGTTCGTGTTGCTCTAATCACATTCATGAGTTATGACTGGATTCGTAACAAGACTAACTCGACGGGTACCACTATTGGGGTTCGTGTTGCTCTAATCACATTCATGAGTTATGACTGGATTCGTAACAAGACTAACTCGACGGGTACCACTATTGGGGTTCGTGTTGCTCTAATCACATTCATGAGTTATGACTGGATTCGTAACAAGACTAACTCGACGGGTACCACTATTGGGGTTCGTGTTGCTCTAATCACATTCATGAGTTATGACTGGATTCGTAACAAGACTAACTCGACGGGTACCCACTATTGGGGTTCGTGTTGCTCTAATCACATTCATGAGTTATGACTGGATTCGTAACAAGACTAACTCGACGGGTACCACTATTGGGGTTCGTGTTGCTCTAATCACATTCATGAGTTATGACTGGATTCGTAACAAGACTAACTCGACGGGTACCATTATTGGGGTTCGTGTTGCTCTAATCACATTCATGAGTTATGACTGGATTCGTAACAAGACTAACTCGACGGGTACCACTATTGGGGTTCGTGTTGCTCTAATCACATTCATGAGTTATAACTGGATTCGTAACAAGACTAACTCGACGGGTACCACTATTGGGGTTCATGTTGCTCTAATCACATTCATGAGTTATGACTGGATTCGTAACAAGACTAACTTCGACGGGTACCACTATTGGGGTTCGTGTTGCTCTAATCACATTCATGAGTTATGACTGGATTCGTAACAAGACTAACTCGACGGGTACCACTATTGGGGTTCGTGTTGCTCTAATCACATTCATGAGTTATGACTGGATTCGTAACAAGACTAACTCGACGGGTACCACTATTGGGGTTCGTGTTGCTCTAATCACATTCATGAGTTATGACTGGATTCGTAACAAGACTAACTCGACGGGTACCTTATTGGGGTTTCGTGTTGCTCTAATCACATTCATGAGTTATGACTGGATTCGTAACAAGACTAACTCGACGGGTACCATTATTGGGGTTCGTGTTGCTCTAATCACATTCATGAGTTATGACTGGATTCGTAACAAGACTAACTCGACGGGTACCACTATTGGGTTCGTGTTGCTCTAATCACATTCATGAGTTATGACTGGATTCGTAACAAGACTAACTCGACGGGTACCACTATTAGGTTCGTGTTGCTCTAATCACATTCATGAGTTATGACTGGATTCGTAACAAGACTAACTCGACGGGTAACACTATTGGGGTTCGTGTTGCTCTAATCACATTCATGAGTTATGACTGGATTCGTAACAAGACTAACTCGACGGGTACCACTATTGGGGTTCGTGTTGCTCTAATCACATTCATGAGTTATGACTGGATTCGTAACAAGACTAACTCGACGGGTACCACTATTGGGGTTCGTGTTGCTCTAATCACATTCATGAGTTATGACTGGATTCGTAACAAGACTAACTCGACGGGTACCACTATTGGGTTCGTGTTGCTCTAATCACATTCATGAGTTATGACTGGATTCGTAACAAGACTAACTCGACGGGTACCACTATTGGGGTTCGTGTTGCTCTAATCACATTCATGAGTTATGACTGGATTCGTAACAAGACTAACTCGACGGGTACCACTATTGGGGTTCGTGTTGCTCTAATCACATTCATGAGTTATGACTGGATTCGTAACAAGACTAACTCGACGGGTACCACTATTGGGGTTCGTGTTGCTCTAATCACATTCATGAGTTATGACTGGATTCGTAACAAGACTAACTCGACGGGTACCACTATTGGGGTTCGTGTTGCTCTAATCACATTCATGAGTTATGACTGGATTCGTAACAAGACTAACTCGACGGGTACCACTATTGGGGTTCGTGTTGCTCTAATCACATTCATGAGTTATGACTGGATTCGTAACAAGACTAACTCGACGGGTACCATTATTGGGGTTCGTGTTGCTCTAATCACATTCATGAGTTATGACTGGATTCGTAACAAGACTAACTCGACGGGTACCACTATTGGGGTTTGTGTTGCTCTAATCACATTCATGGAGTTATGACTGGATTCGTAACAAGACTAACTCGACGGGTACCACTATGGGGTTCGTGTTGCTCTAATCACATTCATGAGTTATGACTGATTCGTAACAAGACTAACTCGACGGGTACCACTATTGGGGTTCGTGTTGCTCTAATCACATTCATGAGTTATGACTGGATTCGTAACAAGACTACTCGACGGGTACCACTATTGGGGTTCGTGTTGCTCCTACCAATCACATTCATGAGTTATGACTGGATTCGTAACAAGACTAACTCGACGGGTACCACTATTGGGGTTCGTGTTGCTCTAATCACATTCATGAGTTATGACTGGATTCGTAACAAGACTAACTCGACGGGTACCACTATTGGGGTTCGTGTTGCTCTAATCACATTCATGAGTTATGACTGGATTCGTAACAAGACTAACTCGACGGGTACCACTATTGGGGTTCGTGTTGCTCTAATCACATTCATGAGTTATGACTGGATTCGTAACAAGACTAACTCGACGGGTACCTTTATTGGGGTTCGTGTTGCTCTAATCACATTCATGAGTTATGACTGGATTCGTAACAAGTTTAACTCGACGGGTACCATTATTGGGGTTCGTGTTGCTCTAATCACATTCATGAGTTATGACTGGATTCGTAACAAGACTAACTCGACGGGTACCACTATTGGGGTTCGTGTTGCTCTAATCACATTCATGAGTTATGACTGGATTCGTAACAAGACTAACTCGACGGGTACCACTATTAGGGTTCGTGTTGCTCTAATCACATTCATGAGTTATGACTGGATTCGTAACAAGACTAACTCGACGGGTAACACTATTGGGGTTCGTGTTGCTCTAATCACATTCATGAGTTATGACTGGATTCGTAACAAGACTAACTCGA
>OY804575.1:164100120-164262848 GCA_963680875.1 Bathymodiolus brooksi
GTGTTCTTCTTCTCACTCTCAGTTGTAGGGTATTCTGTGTTCTTCTTCTCACTCTCAGTTGTAGGGTATTCTGTGTTCTTCTTCTCACTCTCAGTTGTAGGGTATTCTGTGTTCTTCTTCTCACTCTCAGTTGTAGGGTATTCTGTGTTCTTCTTCTCACTCTCAGTTGTAGGGTATTCTGTGTTCTTCTTCTCACTCTCAGTTGTAGGGTATTCTGTGTTCTTCTTCTCACTCTCAGTTGTAGGGTATTCTGTGTTCTTCTTCTCACTCTCAGTTGTAGGGTATTCTGTGTTCTTCTTCTCACTCTCAGTTGTAGGGTATTCTGTGTTCTTCTTCTCACTCTCAGTTGTAGGGTATTCTGTGTTCTTCTTCTCACTCTCAGTTGTAGGGTATTCTGTGTTCTTCTTCTCACTCTCAGTTGTAGGGTATTCTGTGTTCTTCTTCTCACTCTCAGTTGTAGGGTATTCTGTGTTCTTCTTCTCACTCTCAGTTGTAGGGTATTCTGTGTTCTTCTTCTCACTCTCAGTTGTAGGGTATTCTGTGTTCTTCTTCTCACTCTCAGTTGTAGGGTATTCTGTGTTCTTCTTCTCACTCTCAGTTGTAGGGTATTCTGTGTTCTTCTTCTCACTCTCAGTTGTAGGGTATTCTGTGTTCTTCTTCTCACTCTCAGTTGTAGGGTATTCTGTGTTCTTCTTCTCACTCTCAGTTGTAGGGTATTCTGTGTTCTTCTTCTCACTCTCAGTTGTAGGGTATTCTGTGTTCTTCTTCTCACTCTCAGTTGTAGGGTATTCTGTGTTCTTCTTCTCACTCTCAGTTGTA
Organism: Bathymodiolus brooksi; assembly: GCA_963680875.1. Classification (NCBI taxonomy): domain Eukaryota; kingdom Metazoa; phylum Mollusca; class Bivalvia; order Mytilida; family Modiolidae; genus Bathymodiolus; species Bathymodiolus brooksi. Next base: position 164,100,940 of record OY804575.1, read on the forward strand.
GGGTATTCTGTGTTCTTCTTCTCACTCTCAGTTGTAGGGTATTCTGTGTTCTTCTTCTCACTCTCAGTTGTAGGGTATTCTGTGTTCTTCTTCTCACTCTCAGTTGTAGGGTATTCTGTGTTCTTCTTCTCACTCTCAGTTGTAGGGTATTCTGTGTTCTTCTTCTCACTCTCAGTTGTAGGGTATTCTGTGTTCTTCTTCTCACTCTCAGTTGTAGGGTATTCTGTGTTCTTCTTCTCACTCTCAGTTGTAGGGTATTCTGTGTTCTTCTTCTCACTCTCAGTTGTAGGGTATTCTGTGTTCTTCTTCTCACTCTCAGTTGTAGGGTATTCTGTGTTCTTCTTCTCACTCTCAGTTGTAGGGTATTCTGTGTTCTTCTTCTCACTCTCAGTTGTAGGGTATTCTGTGTTCTTCTTCTCACTCTCAGTTGTAGGGTATTCTGTGTTCTTCTTCTCACTCTCAGTTGTAGGGTATTCTGTGTTCTTCTTCTCACTCTCAGTTGTAGGGTATTCTGTGTTCTTCTTCTCACTCTCAGTTGTAGGGTATTCTGTGTTCTTCTTCTCACTCTCAGTTGTAGGGTATTCTGTGTTCTTCTTCTCACTCTCAGTTGTAGGGTATTCTGTGTTCTTCTTCTCACTCTCAGTTGTAGGGTATTCTGGTTCTTCTTCTCACTCTCAGTTGTAGGGTATTCTGTGTTCTTCTTCTCACTCTCAGTTGTAGGGTATTCTGTGTTCTTCTTCTCACTCTCAGTTGTAGGGTATTCTGTGTTCTTCTTCTCACTCTCAGTTGTAGGGTATTCTGTGTTCTTCTTCTCACTCTCAGTTGTAGGGTATTCTGTGTTCTTCTTCTCACTCTCAGTTGTAGGGTATTCTGTGTTCTTCTTCTCACTCTCAGTTGTAGGGTATTCTGTGTTCTTCTTCTCACTCTCAGTTGTAGGGTATTCTGTGTTCTTCTTCTCACTCTCAGTTGTAGGGTATTCTGTGTTCTTCTTCTCACTCTCAGTTGTAGGGTATTCTGTGTTCTTCTTCTCACTCTCAGTTGTAGGGTATTCTGTGTTCTTCTTCTCACTCTCAGTTGTAGGGTATTCTGTGTTCTTCTTCTCACTCTCAGTTGTAGGGTATTCTGTGTTCTTCTTCTCACTCTCAGTTGTAGGGTATTCTGCGTTCTTCTTCTCACTCTCAGTTGTAGGGTATTCTGTGTTCTTCTTCTCACTCTCAGTTGTAGGGTATTCTGTGTTCTTCTTCTCACTCTCAGTTGTAGGGTATTCTGTGTTCTTCTTCTCACTCTCAGTTGTAGGGTATTCTGTGTTCTTCTTCTCACTCTCAGTTGTAGGGTATTCTGTGTTCTTCTTCTCACTCTCAGTTGTAGGGTATTCTGTGTTCTTCTTCTCACTCTCAGTTGTAGGGTATTCTGTGTTCTTCTTCTCACTCTCAGTTGTAGGGTATTCTGTGTTCTTCTTCTCACTCTCAGTTGTAGGGTATTCTGTGTTCTTCTTCTCACTCTCAGTTGTAGGGTATTCTGTGTTCTTCTTCTCACTCTCAGTTGTAGGGTATTCTGTGTTCTTCTTCTCACTCTCAGTTGTAGGGTATTCTGTGTTCTTCTTCTCACTCTCAGTTGTAGGGTATTCTGTGTTCTTCTTCTCACTCTCAGTTGTAGGGTATTCTGTGTTCTTCTTCTCACTCTCAGTTGTAGGGTATTCTGTGTTCTTCTTCTCACTCTCAGTTGTAGGGTATTCTGTGTTCTTCTTCTCACTCTCAGTTGTAGGGTATTCTGTGTTCTTCTTCTCACTCTCAGTTGTAGGGTATTCTGTGTTCTTCTTCTCACTCTCAGTTGTAGGGTATTCTGTGTTCTTCTTCTCACTCTCAGTTGTAGGGTATTCTGTGTTCTTCTTCTCACTCTCAGTTGTAGGGTATTCTGTGTTCTTCTTCTCACTCTCAGTTGTAGGGTATTCTGTGTTCTTCTTCTCACTCTCAGTTGTAGGGTATTCTGTGTTCTTCTTCTCACTCTCAGTTGTAGGGTATTCTGTGTTCTTCTTCTCACTCTCAGTTGTAGGGTATTCTGTGTTCTTCTTCTCACTCTCAGTTGTAGGGTATTCTGTGTTCTTCTTCTCACTCTCAGTTGTAGGGTATTCTGTGTTCTTCTTCTCACTCTCAGTTGTAGGGTATTCTGTGTTCTTCTTCTCACTCTCAGTTGTAGGGTATTCTGTGTTCTTCTTCTCACTCTCAGTTGTAGGGTATTCTGTGTTCTTCTTCTCACTCTCAGTTGTAGGGTATTCTGTGTTCTTCTTCTCACTCTCAGTTGTAGGGTATTCTGTGTTCTTCTTCTCACTCTCAGTTGTAGGGTATTCTGTGTTCTTCTTCTCACTCTCAGTTGTAGGGTATTCTGTGTTCTTCTTCTCACTCTCAGTTGTAGGGTATTCTGTGTTCTTCTTCTCACTCTCAGTTGTAGGGTATTCTGTGTTCTTCTTCTCACTCTCAGTTGTAGGGTATTCTGTGTTCTTCTTCTCACTCTCAGTTGTAGGGTATTCTGTGTTCTTCTTCTCACTCTCAGTTGTAGGGTATTCTGTGTTCTTCTTCTCACTCTCAGTTGTAGGGTATTCTGTGTTCTTCTTCTCACTCTCAGTTGTAGGGTATTCTGTGTTCTTCTTCTCACTCTCAGTTGTAGGGTATTCTGTGTTCTTCTTCTCACTCTCAGTTGTAGGGTATTCTGTGTTCTTCTTCTCACTCTCAGTTGTAGGGTATTCTGTGTTCTTCTTCTCACTCTCAGTTGTAGGGTATTCTGTGTTCTTCTTCTCACTCTCAGTTGTAGGGTATTCTGTGTTCTTCTTCTCACTCTCAGTTGTAGGGTATTCTGTGTTCTTCTTCTCACTCTCAGTTGTAGGGTATTCTGTGTTCTTCTTCTCACTCTCAGTTGTAGGGTATTCTGTGTTCTTCTTCTCACTCTCAGTTGTAGGGTATTCTGTGTTCTTCTTCTCACTCTCAGTTGTAGGGTATTCTGTGTTCTTCTTCTCACTCTCAGTTGTAGGGTATTCTGTGTTCTTCTTCTCACTCTCAGTTGTAGGGTATTCTGTGTTCTTCTTCTCACTCTCAGTTGTAGGGTATTCTGTGTTCTTCTTCTCACTCTCAGTTGTAGGGTATTCTGTGTTCTTCTTCTCACTCTCAGTTGTAGGGTATTCTGTGTTCTTCTTCTCACTCTCAGTTGTAGGGTATTCTGTGTTCTTCTTCTCACTCTCAGTTGTAGGGTATTCTGTGTTCTTCTTCTCACTCTCAGTTGTAGGGTATTCTGTGTTCTTCTTCTCACTCTCAGTTGTAGGGTATTCTGTGTTCTTCTTCTCACTCTCAGTTGTAGGGTATTCTGTGTTCTTCTTCTCACTCTCAGTTGTAGGGTATTCTGTGTTCTTCTTCTCACTCTCAGTTGTAGGGTATTCTGTGTTCTTCTTCTCACTCTCAGTTGTAGGGTATTCTGTGTTCTTCTTCTCACTCTCAGTTGTAGGGTATTCTGTGTTCTTCTTCTCACTCTCAGTTGTAGGGTATTCTGTGTTCTTCTTCTCACTCTCAGTTGTAGGGTATTCTGTGTTCTTCTTCTCACTCTCAGTTGTAGGGTATTCTGTGTTCTTCTTCTCACTCTCAGTTGTAGGGTATTCTGTGTTCTTCTTCTCACTCTCAGTTGTAGGGTATTCTGTGTTCTTCTTCTCACTCTCAGTTGTAGGGTATTCTGTGTTCTTCTTCTCACTCTCAGTTGTAGGGTATTCTGTGTTCTTCTTCTCACTCTCAGTTGTAGGGTATTCTGTGTTCTTCTTCTCACTCTCAGTTGTAGGGTATTCTGTGTTCTTCTTCTCACTCTCAGTTGTAGGGTATTCTGTGTTCTTCTTCTCACTCTCAGTTGTAGGGTATTCTGTGTTCTTCTTCTCACTCTCAGTTGTAGGGTATTCTGTGTTCTTCTTCTCACTCTCAGTTGTAGGGTATTCTGTGTTCTTCTTCTCACTCTCAGTTGTAGGGTATTCTGTGTTCTTCTTCTCACTCTCAGTTGTAGGGTATTCTGTGTTCTTCTTCTCACTCTCAGTTGTAGGGTATTCTGTGTTCTTCTTCTCACTCTCAGTTGTAGGGTATTCTGTGTTCTTCTTCTCACTCTCAGTTGTAGGGTATTCTGTGTTCTTCTTCTCACTCTCAGTTGTAGGGTATTCTGTGTTCTTCTTCTCACTCTCAGTTGTAGGGTATTCTGTGTTCTTCTTCTCACTCTCAGTTGTAGGGTATTCTGTGTTCTTCTTCTCACTCTCAGTTGTAGGGTATTCTGTGTTCTTCTTCTCACTCTCAGTTGTAGGGTATTCTGTGTTCTTCTTCTCACTCTCAGTTGTAGGGTATTCTGTGTTCTTCTTCTCACTCTCAGTTGTAGGGTATTCTGTGTTCTTCTTCTCACTCTCAGTTGTAGGGTATTCTGTGTTCTTCTTCTCACTCTCAGTTGTAGGGTATTCTGTGTTCTTCTTCTCACTCTCAGTTGTAGGGTATTCTGTGTTCTTCTTCTCACTCTCAGTTGTAGGGTATTCTGTGTTCTTCTTCTCACTCTCAGTTGTAGGGTATTCTGTGTTCTTCTTCTCACTCTCAGTTGTAGGGTATTCTGTGTTCTTCTTCTCACTCTCAGTTGTAGGGTATTCTGTGTTCTTCTTCTCACTCTCAGTTGTAGGGTATTCTGTGTTCTTCTTCTCACTCTCAGTTGTAGGGTATTCTGTGTTCTTCTTCTCACTCTCAGTTGTAGGGTATTCTGTGTTCTTCTTCTCACTCTCAGTTGTAGGGTATTCTGTGTTCTTCTTCTCACTCTCAGTTGTAGGGTATTCTGTGTTCTTCTTCTCACTCTCAGTTGTAGGGTATTCTGTGTTCTTCTTCTCACTCTCAGTTGTAGGGTATTCTGTGTTCTTCTTCTCACTCTCAGTTGTAGGGTATTCTGTGTTCTTCTTCTCACTCTCAGTTGTAGGGTATTCTGTGTTCTTCTTCTCACTCTCAGTTGTAGGGTATTCTGTGTTCTTCTTCTCACTCTCAGTTGTAGGGCATTCTGTGTTCTTCTTCTCACTCTCAGTTGTAGGGCATTCTGTGTTCTTCTTCTCACTCTCAGTTGTAGGGTATTCTGTGTTCTTCTTCTCACTCTCAGTTGTAGGGTATTCTGTGTTCTTCTTCTCACTCTCAGTTGTAGGGTATTCTGTGTTCTTCTTCTCACTCTCAGTTGTAGGGTATTCTGTGTTCTTCTTCTCACTCTCAGTTGTAGGGTATTCTGTGTTCTTCTTCTCACTCTCAGTTGTAGGGTATTCTGTGTTCTTCTTCTCACTCTCAGTTGTAGGTTATTCTGTGTTCTTCTTCTCACTCTCAGTTGTAGGGTATTCTGTGTTCTTCTTCTCACTCTCAGTTGTAGGGTATTCTGTGTTCTTCTTCTCACTCTCAGTTGTAGGGTATTCTGTGTTCGTCAGCCGTTTTCTCTCATTTGATGACTATTTTGTGTAAGGCTTAACACTCTTTGTTTGTTAGTTATTCTGTGTTTATCTTCTCAACCTGACTTGGTACGTCTTCTCAACCTGACTTGATGAGTATCTTGGGTACGTCTTCTCAACCTGACTTGGTGAGTATCTTGGGTACGTCTTCTTAACCTGACTTGGTGAGTATCTTGGGTACGTCTTCTCAACCTGACTTGGTGAGTATCTTGGATAGGTCTTCTCAACCTGACTTGGTGAGTATCTTGGGTACGTCTTCTCAACCTAACTTGGTGAGTATCTTTGGTACGTCTTCTCAACCTGACTTGGTGAGTATCTTGGGTACGTCTTCTCAATCTGACTTGGTGAGTATCTTGGGTACGTCTTCTCAACCTGACTTGGTGAGTATCTTGGGTACGTCTTCTCAACCTGACTTGGTGAGTATCTTGGGTACGTCTTCTCAACCTGACTTGGTGAGTATCTTGGGTACGTCTTCTCAACCTGACTTGGTGAGTATCTTGGGTACGTCTTCTCAACCTGACTTGATGAGTATCTTGGGTACGTCTTCTCAACCTGACTTGGTGAGTATCTTGGGTACGTCTTCTCAACCTGACTTGGTGAGTATCTTGGGTACGTCTTCTCAACCTGACTTGGTGAGTATCTTGGGTACGTCTTCTCAACCTGACTTGGTGAGTATCTTGGGTACGTCTTCACACCTGACTTGGTGAGTATCTTGGGTACGTCTTCTCAACCTGACTTGGTGAGTATCTTGGGTACGTCTTCACAACCTGACTTGGTGAGTATCTTGGGTACGTCTTCTCAACCTGACTTGGTGAGTATCTTGGGTACGTCTTCACAACCTGACTTGGTGAGTATCTTGGGTACGTCTTCTCAAACTGACTTGGTGAGTATCTTGGGTACGTCTTCTCAACCTGACTTGGTGAGTATCTTGGGTACGTCTTCTCAATCTGACTTGGTGAGTATCTTGGGTACGTCTTCTCAACCTGACTTGATGAGTATCTTGGGTACGTCTTCTCAACCTGACTTGGTGAGTATCTTGGGTACGTCTTCTCAACCTGACTTGGTGAGTATCTTGGGTACGTCTTCTCAACCTGACTTGGTGAGTATCTTGGGTACGTCTTCTCAACCTGACTTGGTGAGTATCTTGGGTACGTCTTCTCAACCTGACTTGGTGAGTATCATGGGTACGTCTTCTCAACCTGACTTGGTGAGTATCTTGGGTACGTCTTCTTAACCTGACTTGGTGAGTATCTTGGATACGTCTTCTCAACCTGACTTGGTGAGTATCTTGGGTACGTCTTCTCAACCTAACTTGGTGAGTATCTTGGGTACGTCTTCTCAACCTGACTTGGTGAGTATCTTGGGTACGTCTTCACAATCGGACTTGGTGAGTATCTTGGGTACGTCTTCTCAACCTGACTTGGTGAGTATCTTGGGTACGTCTTCTCAACCTGACTTGGTGAGTATCTTGGGTACGTCTTCTCAACCTGACTTGGTGAGTATCTTGGGTACGTCTTCTCAACCTGACTTGGTGAGTATCTTGGGTACGTCTTCTCAACCTGACTTGATGAGTATCTTGGGTACGTCTTCTCAACCTGACTTGGTGAGTATCTTGGGTACGTCTTCTCAACCTGACTTGGTGAGTATCTTGGGTACGTCTTCTCAACCTGACTTGGTGAGTATCTTGGGTACGTCTTCTCAACCTGACTTGGTGAGTATCTTGGGTACGTCTTCACAACCTGACTTGGTGAGTATCTTGGGTACGTCTTCTCAACCTGACTTGGTGAGTATCTTGGGTACGTCTTCACAACTTGACTTGGTGAGTATCTTGGGTACGTCTTCACAACCTGACTTGGTGAGTATCTTGGATACGTCTTCTCAACCTGACTTGGTGAGTATCTTGGGTACGTCTTCTCAACCTGACTTGGTGAGTATCTTGGGTACGTCTTCTCAACCTGACTTGGTGAGTATCTTGGGTACGTCTTCACAACCTGACTTGGTGAGTATCTTGGGTACGTCTTCTCAACCTGACTTGGTGAGTATCTTGGGTACGTCTTCTCAACCTGACTTGGTGAGTATCTTGGGTACGTCATCTCAACCTGACTTGGTGAGTATCTTGGGTACGTCTTCTCAACCTGACTTGGTGAGTATCTTGGGTACGTCTTCTCAACCTGACTTGGTGAGTATCTTGAGTACGTCTTCACAACCTGACTTGGTGAGTATCTTGGGTACGTCTTCACAACCTGACTTGGTGAGTATCTTGGGTACGTCTTCACAACCTGACTTGGTGAGTATCTTGGGTACGTCTTCACCATCTGACTTGGTGAGTATCTTGGGTACGTCTTCTCAACCTGACTTGGTGAGTATCTTGGGTACGTCTTCACAACTTGACTTGGTGAGTATCTTGGGTACGTCTTCACAACCTGACTTGGTGAGTATCTTGGGTACGTCTTCACAACCTGACTTGGTGAGTATCTTGGGTACGTCTTCTCAACCTGACTTGGTGAGTATCTTGGGTACGTCTTCTCAACCTGACTTGGTGAGTATCTTGGGTACGTCTTCACAACCTGACTTGGTGAGTATCTTGGGTACGTCTTCTCAACCTGACTTGGTGAGTATCTTGGGTACGTCTTCACAACCTGACTTGGTGAGTATCTTGGGTACGTCTTCTCAAACTGACTTGGTGAGTATCTTGGGTGCGTCTTCTCAACCTGACTTGGTGAGTATCTTGGGTACGTCTTCACAGCCTGATTTGGTGAGTATCTTGGGTACGTCTTCTCAACCTGACTTGGTGAGTATCTTGGGTACGTCTTCACAACCTGACTTGGTGAGTATCTTGGGTACGTCTTCTCAACCTGACTTGGTGAGTATCTTGGGTACGTCTTCACAACCTGACTTGGTGAGTATCTTGGGTACGTCTTCACAACCTGACTTGGTGAGTATCTTGGGTACGTCTTCACAACCTGACTTGGTGAGTATCTTGGGTACGTCTTCACAACCTGACTTGGTGAGTATCTTGGGTACGTCTTCACAACCTGACTTGGTGAGTATCTTGGGTACGTCTTCACAACCTGACTTGGTGAGTATCTTGGGTACGTCTTCTCAACCTGACTTGGTGAGTATCTTGGGTACGTCTTCACAACCTGACTTGGTGAGTATCTTGGGTACGTCTTCTCAACCTGACTTGGTGAGTATCTTGGGTACGTCTTCACAACCTGACTTGGTGAGTATCTTGGGTACGTCTTCTCAACCTGACTTGGTGAGTATCTTGGGTACGTCTTCACAACCTGACTTGGTGAGTATCTTGGGTACGTCTTCACAACCTGACTTGGTGAGTATCTTGGGTACGTCTTCACAACCTGACTTGGTGAGTATCTTGGGTACGTCTTCACAACCTGACTTGGTGAGTATCTTGGGTACGTCTTCACAACCTGACTTGGTGAGTATCTTGGGTACGTCTTCACAACCTGACTTGGTGAGTATCTTGGGTACGTCTTCACAACCTGACTTGGTGAGTATCTTGGGTACGTCTTCTCAACCTGACTTGGTGAGTTTCTTGGGTACGTCTTCACAACCTGACTTGGTGAGTATCTTGGGTACGTCTTCACAACCTGACTTGGTGAGTATCTTGGGTACGTCTTCACAACCTGACTTGGTGAGTATCTTGGGTACGTCTTCACTTTTCATTCTCCTTGGTGGGTACTTTATGTTCTTCGTCAATTCTCAATTATTTTGAGTTCGTTAGAAAAATTACCCTAATTTGTTGGGTATTCTGTGTTTTTCTTCAATCAATGATCCATAAAAACACTACACAGGGAACTAAAGACACGAAACCCACTGAACAGCAGGCTGTATTCAGTTGCTCTGGAAATATAGGCAGTTCCTGCTCCGCTAGTGGCATCAGTCGTGTTACGCAGGTTATAAAAATTCGTTCATATGTCATGATCGGTGATAAGTTATGAAGAGGACTGGATTGTGAATAGTACAAACAAAGCTTAATTATTAATCAGCGGTTAACAACAATTATGATGGTTACCGTAAAAATATCTAAATTATGACATATCTTTTATATTCTACTTTTACATCCTAATGACTGCCTACAACAAGCTGAAGTTTATGCCGTTGGTACTGCGCTTATGAACTATCAAATAAAGTTAAGTGACATATTTACAATTTTAGCTTTTTCATATTTTCATATTTTAATTTAATTTTAGGATAAAACTATTTATACATGATGAAAAACAAATTAGTGACTGTATATGTATTTTGAGACAGTTGTTTTGAACGACTCGACAGAGTTGCTCATCACAGTGCTCAATGGAAGACTGTTCCATGGTTTGTACAAGATATATATGAGTGTTGTCGAAGTTGTATTCTGTGTGATGATATTTGATACATGAGTGAGTGCATGTTGCGTAAATGTCTGAGTGGTAGAATTAATCTGTCTGTTTTTAATGGCAACCAGTTCATATGAAAGTTTGTACGGCATGACAAGGCGCGAGTTTATTATAAGGAACTCCTGGTTTTGTAGCTTCTGTATTAGCAGGAATCATCTATCAAGATCACCATGAAAGCTCTGGAATAACGCATTAGTGTAGCGATGTGTACTCCATTAACAGGCACTGCTGTTCCATTGAAATGGAAGGTTCACAATAGGAAAATTGAAATACAAATGTAATCTCTTTTTCCGTTCTCGACTAGTCAATGTCCAGGTACAAGTAAAGGTATGACACAGACCTAGCTGTATCTGTGGTATTCTATATGGTGGATTGTGAAATTAAAGGGCCGGGATAGCTTGGTTAGGTTTGTCTTGAGAAGCCCTTGAACGAACTCTACTTCATACTAATAAAGAAATATCAGTGTAGTAACTACCTTCCCCGACATAACAGGTAAATGATCCAACGTCATTTATAATACAACAAAAATATTGAAGGAATAGGCAATTAGTAGATGGTTTTAACACGATAAATTTAATTACTTGTCTGTTTAATTGATGCTACTAGTTAATAAACAATTAATGTCAATTTGGTTTTAAATATAGATCCTGTAAATATCACTGATATCGTTAAAGACATTCTTGAATGTATGCATGCAATGTTATAAAGACAAATAGTAAAATGTTAATGGCTTATAATAATAATAATAATACTTTATTCCAAAAGCAATACAGCTTATAGGTATATAAATACAAATTACAAACAATACATGATACATTATACACAATACATAATTATATATCATCATCTAAAAGATAAGTCAGATAATAATTTTGGTGGAATGTGAATGCCATAATCCTTTTGTGGTATTAATGTATTAAAAAGTGGTGTTTTGTGAGTTGCTGGATGGAGTGGTATGATAACTCGTCGATTCCATTCATACTTGTTTGCTATTTCAATTCAAACATTTAGTTGGTTCAGTGATGTACATATTTACCCCTTAGTTACATTCATTTATACACAGCTATATGTCATATATTACACTGTAGTATTATTTGTGTATGTTCTTCTTCTTTAGGTATACAGTACTCCTTCAAGACGTTGAAGATTACGTACTGTTCTCATAGGACTTGGTATTGTTTTCATAGATAAATCAAGCTTTGACTAAGTTTGTGACATTCATGACTACAACTAACATCTTAGTCACGCAACAAAGACATCATCTTCTTGTTATTGCTTTGCTTATACTTATAGAGATCGATATAAGTTCACACATGTTAAAGGCAATTTTTTGACTTTGGTTCAGTAGAAGTTACATGTTTAGATCTGTCATTATTGTCAGGAAACATGTAAAGCTATGAGAGATGTGTTAAAATAATTAAAAATGTAAAGCTATGAGAGATGTGTTAAAAGAATTAAAAATGTAAAGCTATGAGAGATGTGTTAAAAGAATTAAAAATGTAAAGCTATGAGAGATGTGTTAAAAGAATTAAAAATGTAAAGCTATGAGAGATGTGTTAAAAGAATTAAAAATGTAAAGCTATGAGAGATGTGTTAAAAGAATTAAAAATGTAAAGCTATGAGAGATGTGTTAAAAGAATTAAAAATGTAAAGCTATGAGAGATGTGTTAAAAGAATTAAAAATGTAAAGCTATGAGAGATGTGTTAAAAGAATTAAAAATGTTAATAGTAGACTAAATGTGAAGCAAACAATAGAAATAAATAATTTATTGAAAATAAAAAAAAATAAAAAAATAAAAAAAACCCCACTCAAAATACAGACACAGGTAGCTCTAAATACTGATTGAAACAAGACTTAGAACTATTGATAACATAGAATTTGCAGTTTTAATTGCTTATCTTAAGCTCGCCTTATCCATTTGTAGTCACCACAAAATGGATCTTAAAACTATTAAGAATATCAAAAACATTGGGAGATGTTGTATGTACCAACTAATTACACCTATTCCGCCATAGTTCTGAGGGTATTCACACTTAATAACAAAGGCCAGCAGCCAAGAGGTCTAAACTATAATAGCAATATTTATGACTGATATGCCTGCCTAGCTTGTCATTTGAATAGAGACAATAGGATTACATATAATTGTATCATAATGCATGTATATATTCATGTTCAGTGATATAGCTTATCTTTAATTTACACTTGCATGCGGTCACCTCTATTAAGCAGCCACCTGTTTTAAGATGTCACATTTTTCTTGCCCTGTCATGGAAAGTTTAATATGAATTTAACCTCTTCTAAGAGGTCACCTGTCTTATAAGGCCACATTTTCTTTTTACCAAAGGTGACCTCTTAATAATGTTTGACTGTATATAAAGGTATGAACATTCAACCAATCAATGCTACAGTTATGTTGTATAGCTGACATTTGTTAAGAAAAACTAGATATCTATTATGTTGAACAAAAGCAATATCCATGTTTGATATGCCTGCCTAACTTTTTAAATATGAGTTCCTTTGTTTTATCGGCATTTATATTCATACACCATTCTCTGCAGATAAAGAAATATTAGCGTAAATTACATAACGTAATGGACGCGAGCGGACTGGATCATGAATGTCTTGTAGAATACAGATATAAACGTTTAAAAAGTGTCATCACCGCAGTGATATCAAAGTACTGACAATACTAAAAATCGAGCTATAACTCATTTTCTTTGTTTGTCAGTTACATGTCTTTTTGCATTTTTTTTCTCGGGTTAACCTTTTTGTACTTTGAAGTATTTCATTAGTATTGTCTGTACTTGTATTTTCAGTCATATGATTAATTAGACGCTGAAGTCTGTTTATCTGTGTATTTGTGTAATTTTGTCAATATAATATCTTGTACTCAAAGTATTTTTACCGGATGTTTTCTCCACACAACGTGCAATGATTAATAATTTTTTCTAAAATTGGCCAGGAGGTATAAAGTTCGTATGAATAAATTCCCGATATATTCATATGTTCTAAACATGTTTCACAACCCTATATAATTTCTGTTTACTTATATCCGATTAATATATAATACAATTAGTTTTTTCTATATACATTTTTTTATGTAGTTATGCGTGGAGTAATTTGATTAATTGGTCTATGCCTCACATTTGATATATTGTTCAGTTGTTTTGCCAATTGTGTTATTTAATGTGTCAGTATTTGTGAGCTATTGTTGCTATAAAATAATAATATCCTCAGTGTAAGGTTTATTAATGGATAGAGACATGGACCTGAATACAAATAAAAGTAATATAAAAATGTCATCAAGATATAGACAATAAATTATTCTTTAAAAGGAGTTTTTGAGAACTATTCGATGCCAAATTAAGTTGTAGAAATAAATCTTTATCAAAACATAGCACTAAGTTTTGCATGTAATCCTTAATATTGAAATGAAAAATTTAATTGATTCACAGAAATAAAATATCATTTTAGATTATTTTTAACGATAAAGCTAAGTTAGAATATATTTGTCACGTCTTAATAATCAGACAAATCATTGGAAGCCAATTTATATTTTACACATTTTTATTGTCATATACCAAAGCAAAATAAACATAAGAAAAACAATATAAATATATATCGTGATGGAAATAAACTTTAACTGCCGTCTCACTGTAATTTATATCTATTATAGTACGTCGGAACGACGCCTTCTACAAATAAACAAAATCATAAAAGTACAAGCTATTATATACATACCAAAAACAAAAGAAACTAGTTATATTTGTTCATCCTCGGAAGTAAAATTATAGTTAGACATCTTCAGGGTTTTCAATTATTCCAACAGATATAAAAATAATAAACTAATTTTATATTTCCCTTAAAGGCATACAGTCGCTCAGATTGATTTTTTTTGTTTATATTACAAGTGTGGACACAGAATTGTATTGTCCTAAAGGCAAGTGTGGATGTCAATATTTCCTATTATTAACTTTAAAAAAAAAATCATGGACACAGGGGTCCTGGATTTTTTTAATAAAAAACTAATCCTGGATTATTATTTTTGCTTAAAGTCCGGTCCTGTGTTTTTATTTCAAATTTTCATCATAGCCCCCCCCCCCCCCCCTCCCCCTCCCCCTCCCAAGGGATATAAAATTGTATCATTAATAATAAATTAATAAATAATAAATTCAGATTTTCTATTTAAAATAAATCTCATTTACAAAACCACTGATATTTGTTCAATTTTTAACGCTGATTTAAGCTTTAGTCGCAACAATTTTTAGTTTTTCTCTTTAAACTGTCGAAACATAACATTTATTTAACTGTAAAATTCACTAATAAAATTCATCCCCCTTTTTTTTCTTGTTTAAAGGGATATTGTCTACCAGCTGTGTAATTTTTTCATACCCAAAATTATTGTCGATTTCCGTACTGACCTTCATAAAATGAAGATTAACACCGAGTTATGTTGCAAAAGATACGATTTTTTGACAAAAAAGACCCAAAACTACCGTTATCAGAATTATTGTCCGGATGACAATATTCAAATCTATTCATATGGCCTTCTATGCGAACACGTCTTGAGCATGCGCACTGTTTAGAAACAATAAACAACATGTGGTTCTTGGGCAAAAGAGAAACTGTCAACGGGTGGAAGAAAGCGGACTTTGACGGATTCAGAGATAAAGAGGAATAGAAGTGAAGTATCTTCCAAATGGAACAAATGCAGGATATATGTAGGGGATCAGTTGGACCGTTGCCGTTGGATGGAGCGAACTCAAGGAAGCGCTTGATTATTGTTGATAGGTAAGCCGAGCATGTTGCCTTCTTTTCTCAATCGTTTTTCATATTTTATGAATTTATGATGATGCCTATGATCATTTTCGGTAGATATTAATCAATATATGTAATTTTGCACCTGGCAACAGCAAATTATTGTCAATGAGTAGCATAAAGCGGCCTGTATTTGCGAGGTAAACAAACACAAATTTTAAGAGGCCAGCAAAGGGGAAATGGGAGTGCAAAAATGATATCAATGACAATGCAGTTTATTATTATCAATTTAAAAAAAAATATCAAATCAATTCATTTTTAATGCAAGAATTAAAACTGTACATGGCTTAATGAAAACCCTATAAAGTTCTTTTTATTCAAGCAAATTTATTTCTTTGATATACAACATATAATTAGGCTTTTAATTTTATCAAATTTCAACAACTTGGACATGAAACTTAGTTTTGGGAACCAAAAGTATATACCTTACTTTCTGTGAATTATCACTATAATGGAAAATCAGTATGTATTTTTCAAATAAAAGCTTTCTATTTAAAGAAGCTTCATTTCAATTGCACTTTTAGTTTGGATCCTGTAAGTATAATATATAATTATAAACAAGGTTTTGAAGAAATGATATGAATATCCATTGAAATTTTCAAGTTTCAGAACTTTTTTTATATATGACTACACAATTTTACTGAAAATTTCAGAAATGTCCTAAAATGCATATTTTAGACCATGGCTAAATGAAAATCATTTTCAATTCCTTTATGCAAACAAGTTTATATCTTGGGTACTGGAAATACATTACATAAATAAGGTTAAAAGTACTTTTCAACAAGTTTGAACATAAAACTTTGTTATGGGAGCCAAAATTATATCTTCCTGTCTGTGAATTATCACCATAGTGGAAAATCAGTATGTATCTTTTATATAAAAAGCTTTCCATTTAAATAAGTGTCATTTCAGTAGCATTTTTAGTTTGGATCCTGTAAGTATGATACATAAACAAGGTTTTTAAAAAATAATATGAAGATCCATAGAAATTTGCAAGTTTCAGAAACTTTTCTATATATGTGACTATAAAATTTTACTGAAATGTCCTGAACTGCATATTTTAGACTATGACTAAATGAAAATCGTTTTCAATTTCCTTATGCAAACCAAGTTTATTTCTTGACTATTCTAAAAACATTACATTAACTAGTTTTTTACTACATTTCAACAATTTTGGACATAATTTTTAGTTCAGGGAGCCAAAATTATACTTTACTATCTTAGAATTATCAACATAGACATGATAGAGGGAAATCAATATGTATTTTTCATATAAAGGCTTTCTATTTAAAGAATTGTCATTTGAACTGCTTTTTATCCCCTCGCCAACGAAGTTGCAAAGGGATATAGTAACGCTACCGTCCGTCTGTCACATCCTTGTGAACACTCTAGAATCAACATCCTTCAATGGATTTTGACCAAACTTGGTACATACTTAGTCCTTAAGAGAATTTGAAACCCTATTGATTTTCAAGGTCAAAGGTCAAGATCACAGGGTCAAATTTTTACTGCATAACATCCTTGTGAACACTCTAGAATCAACATCCTTCAATGGATTTTGACCAAACTTGGTACATACTTAGTCCTTAAGAGAATCTGGAACCCTATTGATTTTCAAGGTCGTATGTCAAAGATCAAGGTCACAGGCTAACATTTTAACCGCATAACATCCTTGTGAACACTAGAATCAACATCCTTCAATGGATTTTTGACAAAACTTGGTACATACTTAGTCATAAGATAACCGAAACCCTATTGATTTTCAAGGTCATAGCCTTATAGGTCAAAGGTCAAGATAACCGGGTCAAAATTTTACCGTGTAACATCCTTGTGAACACTCTAGAATCAACATCCTTCAATGGATTTTGACCAAACTTGGTACATACTTAGTCCTTGAGAGAATCTGGAACCCTATTGATTTTCAAAGTCAACGGTCAAGGTCACCGGGTCAAATTTTTAGGCGAGGGGATACGCCACGCTTTGCCCTTGTTTAGTTTGGATCTTGTAAGTATGATTTATAAACAAGATTTTTAAGAAATAATGTGAAGATCCATAGCAATTTGCATGTTTCACGGTGTGTGAATTTAACAGTAGACCGATGGCCCATGTCTGTGTTAAAATCATGCAGGTTTTTGTAAAATTATCTAAATTTTTTAGGCAAATTACTACAAAAACTGGTAATTTCAGAAAAATGTGATTTTGTAGTTATTGATATTTGTACTTTTGATTTAGATATTTTGACCAAGGTAATTCTAGAGTAGAAGAAATGAGCAGCCATCACATTTCAACGAAACGGATGAAACTGGAGAAATCATGTTCATTTGTGAACCCATTTGAGTATGTTCATTTTGTTAAAGATTAGACATATTCTACATTATGTTTATAGATAACATTGTCAATATTGTTCAACACAGTCACTTGTATAACAGTTTCCTATTAATTATTGTGGCTTGCATAGTGATACTACTAGTAGCATATTATATAGGGATCATGTTGGCTTCTGAGTCATCGTTACATTTTCATCAATCCACAAGCTGAAATGGCCAGTCCTCCTTAGCTACTTACGGGAATGAAACCAAACTGGGACAGAATTGACGCACGTCTGGCGCACCAAATTTTTTCCTGGAACTTTGATGTAATTTTGTCTCTTTATATTGGGTTGTGTAGATGTGTGCTGGATACATGTATATAGATTTAATATTATTTTGAAAAGTTTTTTCGCTATACAGCTGCACATCAGAACCATATAACAAAATTTGTTTTGATATTATACACATGCACTGTAATAAACAATTATTTTTTATTCTTACAGTCTCTCAATAGATATTACTGAAGAGGGCAGTGATGTTGGTGATGATTCTGACGATGGAGATTTTGAACCTAGCCTCAACTTCACTCTAAGGTTTGTCATGTTAATTTCATATGTTTCAGTTGTAACTTACATACTTGAAATTTTGTCCTAATAACAGAACCATGCATGATCATATGTCATAGGAGCTTTATTATACCCCCGCTCCACTGGAAAGGGGGGGGGTATACTGTTTTACCTCTGTCCGTCCGTTCGTCCCAAGATGTTCATAACATTTTTCTCAGTAATTATTTATGGCAGCAATCTGATATTTGATCATAGGCTTCAGAAGGGTCAAGCGAAAGTCGCAAACCCGCTGCGTTGTCCATGGTCAAGTCCGGTAGAAGTCCCATTCGATGAAGGGAAAGACATCAACAACAAATGAAGATCAGGTCTGATTTGGGTAACAGACACCCTGTAACCATTGACCAGCTCGTGATGCCTGCCGTAGAACTTCTTGAGGGATGACCACAACCTAAAATCTGTCTACAAATCACTCAAATCCTTCATAAAGTGGACTTGTAATGATATGTTTAGTTTGTCATTCACTATACATTCGAGATATTCATCTTGAATTGAAAGTTAGGGCTCCATAGATCATAATATCAATTCTATTGTTTTATTCTTGTGAATTACATTGTATGTATTTTTCTACTTCAGGTGGCAGAGAAGTTACAACAAAAAGACAGCTAGATGGTCTGTGCAGCCTGTTAAAGCTGACAAGTCATATTCCTATGTTCCAAGACTATTAAGGGTCGTCATTTGTATGAGACTGCAAGATAAGGAAGGAATGAATTAACGTGTGCAGTTGGAAGTAGATGATCTCAGAAGAATCTCGTCCATCTTGCACCAATTCCACAACCTCCAACTCGGGATGATATTGTAGCATCTCAGAAATCCAGATTTGAAGACCAAGACAAAACAATTGACTATATTGTCGCATAAAATAAATTTAGATTGTCACTCTTTGTTTTTCCTGGTCTAACAGAAGTTCTGCACATTTAGAGCAGAAAAGTACCCAAGTCAGGATAATGGGCATTACAAATTGTCCAATGCACAATAATGATAGCACTCAGTGTGTTGGTCTAGTTAGTACAAACCAGGACAACTTTTTAGGACCTCACAAGAAACATCTCTGCCAAGTTTGGTTAAATTCTGTTGGGCTGTTCTCAAGAAGAAGATGAAAATGTTGTTTCCCATAGGGTTTCAATGCAAACTTTGACCTCCGCTGGTGGCCATTTTGAATTTTCAAATGGCGCAAACAGTAACAATACATGTTAAAGACATTCATAGGAACATATATACCAGATTTCAATTCAATCCCTTCAGCGGTTCTTGAGAAGAAGTTTCTTGAAAATCGACCAATCAGAATTATCAAAGTCACATGAAGGCCATGTTTTTTGACGAATCTGCACAAAAATAACAACTCTTGTGTAGGACCTCATAGAAAACATCTCTGCCAAGTTTGGTTTTGAATTATATAAAAGACTGTCAGTCCATTTTAGAAGAAGTTGTCAGTGCTGATAGAGCAAAAAATAATAATAAGATGGCAAAACTTTCAAATTAAATTTACAATTCCAACTGACCAACTTGTGAAATTAACAACTCATTAGGGTTGATTTATTTTTTATTTTTGGTGTTTTAACGCCACTTTCAGCAATATTTCAGCTATATCATGGCGACCGGTTTTAGTGGTGGAGGAAGCCAGAGTACCCGGACAACCACCAACCATAGGGAAGCAAGTGGTAAACTTTATCATTAGGGTATATGGGATAAAATACAAAATATTTCATGAACAAGTTTTAATTAAATCGTCTAGGAATGAAACCCTTGTATTGTCCATATAGATCAGGATATTTGTCCCTAATTTTCCAAGTACAACAGCTTGGGATCACACGTCTGACCCCAGCTCCAAGTCGGCCATGTGGCCAAATGGTATACTGGCGTAGGCTGCATACCTATTGGATCTGTTGTAATCCTCATCATGGGGCATTACTACAAGTTCCTCTCGAAACATTCTAGCAACCCCCAACACTGCCTCATCAAGGACAATCTGATCAAAGTCCTTTAATAAAGACAAGAGATTTAATAAAAAACAGAGTAAAGACAGATGGTTATACATTCATCTAGAAGAATGAGCTTTATTTAAAAAAGAAATATAATTCATTATAAGTGAAATAGTTTGCACAAATTCAGTTTAGAGAAATAAAAAAAAGTCTTATTTTGGAAGGAAAGATTTTCTCGTGGGACTTTCTTATGACCACAGTTTTATTTCGATTTTTTGTTGGTATATGGGAGAACCATTTTGGTCTTGCAAATTTTTTTTATCAATTTACCCCTCAAGCTATTTAATTTTATTTTTTTTTTCCTAAAAATTATTTTGATTCTGAATCTTGAAGAAAAAAATTTGGCTGGACAGGAGAAAAAAATATATTCCGACTTGACATTTTCACAGTATAATCATATACAAAATTTTGAAGAAAAAAAATTATTCCAGCACTTCGCCAATCTAATTAAAATTAGACCTACGCACTTGCTCCCTATTTTAGATCTAATTATACCCCCGCTCCCCGAAGGGGGAGGGGGGTTACTGTTTTACCTCTCCGTCCGTCCTTCCAAAATATTTTTCGTCACATTTTTCTCAGCAACTATTGATGGCAGAAATCTGATATTTGGTCACAAGCTTCACATAGGTATGCCATATCATGGGAAGTTGCAGGGGTATCATAAGTGAGCATTAGATCACAGTTCACCTTGTTTTAATTAGATTGGAACTTCGCCGGAAAATAAGAAAATATGATTTCTGTGGCGTCTGAAAAAAACATTTCTACGGCGAAAAAACGTGACATAGCCCCCTTCAAGGTAAATGGTCAGTCCCATATTATTTTGCAGCAACTGTCTTGTGGAACTAGAAGTAAGGTCTCTTTTGTTTCTAATCCAGCCCAAATTTCTCTGAAACATTCCAGTCAATTAACAAATAAAACGACACTGGCTACGTCATTCGTTTTCATCAGACATGTATTTCACTGTGTTCTACATGTATGTCTCTGTTTTCATATTGTCGGTAAACTGGTTAAAATAAATTAATTTAACACGTGTATCAAAATCTCGGCGAACAACTTCATAACTTATAAGAAGAAAAAAACTAATTTAGTTATTTTTAACGCCGGCAAAAATTTCCGATCGAAAATACGTAGTTGAGCTTGTCCCCATAGGGTGCCTCCTGGCATGTTTTCAATGGTTATCGTGGAAATATCGGCTGAATCTGTTAAGGCATGTAGTTTTCATCAAAGAAAATCTATTCCTGATACAG
This sequence comes from Bathymodiolus brooksi, assembly GCA_963680875.1. NCBI lineage: Eukaryota > Metazoa > Mollusca > Bivalvia > Mytilida > Modiolidae > Bathymodiolus > Bathymodiolus brooksi. Next base: position 164,121,793 of record OY804575.1, read on the forward strand.
AAATTATTTATTCTACGTCTTTTAGATACAATCGGTTCGCAAATAGCTTTTTTCCTCAACTTTTATAGAAACTTACCTCAATATCCATGCTGCAGCATCCGGGCTACTGACATAAAAATAGATAAATAAATAGAGTTGGCCTCGCCCAGGTCAGTGCATAATTAATTAGCTTCCCGTAACGATGGTCAGCTTCTTTAGTCGAAACAATAACGTTTCGGAACGTATTCATCAATAATTCGGTGTTTAATCTTCATTTTATGAAGGTCAGTACGGAAATCGACAATAATTTTGGGTATGAAAAAATTACGCAGCTGGTAGACAATATCCCTTTAAATCAATGATCAACAATATTCCAGAATCAAATAAATGAATAAATATAACATAGCATGCGGTGTCAGTGTGTTTTAAATTGGTCATCCAATCAGGACGCTCATTATTTTTGTCCAAGAAAAAAATACATGGCTAAAATTACTTGTGAGAAAGTCGCCGTCCAAACTCAAATCAATACCTGTGGGTGTTTCCTCACTTCAACTCGTAAATTTACATAGAAATCGGAGATATTTCGTCATAAAACTTCACACATGGTTTTGTCTATCATATTTCTTGAAGACAAACATAAAATTTTATTGCATTTATCAATATTGTATGAGTATCAACAGTTTTTTCAACACCGTATCTGTTTCTCGATACAGCCGCCCGATTACAGTGACCCGTGACCCAGATTAGCAGATCTCAGCAGTTTTTTTTATTAATAAGGTTGTTTAAAAAGTTGCCACTATTTGATGTTTTATACTAATAAAATGTTCTGAACAAGAAGCCAGGTTTAAAAAATAGGTTATAATGTCGTAATTAGTGAAAAGAATTCGAATGTTTGTTGGTGTAATCGCCATTAACACACCTAATTATAAGTCGGCTGTCTTTTCCGAAGTTTACCCGACACTGATAACTGCTATAAGTAACCAGAAAGCATGTTGCAGGTAAATATTGGTTAATATTAATATAATTTAAGAAATATATCTATGAAATTGGATCCCGGGGTAATCAGTTAATATTATATAATGATATTTAGTAAGAATGACACTTAAAATCGAAAATACGTGATGAAATCAATAAAAACAAACCCAAACTCTGCAAAGGGGCCCGATAAAGGGAAAATTGTAAACAAATTGTATTGCATATTATTGACAACACTTGAGTTGTATTGATTATAATTTTTTAGAAAAAAACCAGACATGAAGTTCATTATTTTAGTCTCTAATTTAAAAGAGATATCATCACCTAGCGTTTTCTCCTAAAAAAAGATATATAAAAAAATTTACGATGCAATTCTGTCAAAATACGATTCAGCCGAAAAAAGATATATAAATTATGCTTACGTGTTGAAAAATGGAGTAGGTCGGTTTAACATCTTTTTTTTAATTTTTGCACAAATCTTGCTGAATCCTCCTGTGTCGTTTTCGCGTAGAATTCGTCAATATTTTTATTTATAACATGTGCTTTTTTCAGCAAACAAATCGCACATGCGCATACGCTTTACCGAATGAGGTCACTGTGTAGGTCATCAATGGTCATATGATCATATTCATGAATATATGAATATCATGCTGGTAAACATTGAATTCTTTACGGGACGTAAGAAAATCAAACAGCGACATATTTCCTTCGTTCCAGGTTAAATACGTATGATATTATGAAAAATTTCAACTGCAATTAGTATAAAACATCGAATATTGGCAACTTTCAATATAAAAAAAAAATCAATCTGAGCGACTGTATGCCTTTAACAACAAAATAAAAATAAAATATGAATAAAACCAGAGGCTCTCAAGAGCCTGTATCGTTCACCTGGTTATAAAAAAAACCAATTGGTCCTATGTAAAAACTATGTCCTGCAGTGGTAGTCATCTTGGAATTACGATCAACATAAAAAACACAAAGTTTGTAAAGGACCTTCCAATGATTGATGCATAGTTTAGGTTCAATCAGTGCAATAGCTTCAGAGAAGAAGATATTTCTGTATTTCCCCGATATGGTCCTGTGTTAATACTATGACCTGTGGTGGCAGCCATCTTGGATTTCCGATCGGCATAAAAAACAGAGGACCTTCCAATGATCTTTCCTGGGCAGTTTGGTTTCAGAGAAGAAGCGTTTTGAAACATTTTCCCCATAGGGTCCAATGTTAAACAAATCCTGCCGTAGCCGCCATTTTGAATTTTATATCAGAACAAAAAACGTAAAGTTTGTAGAGGACCATCCAATGAACATTCATGTGCAGTTTGGCTTTAATCATATTTGTAGTTTCTGAGAAGAAGGCATTTGAACATTTTCCCATAGGGTCCAATGTTAATCTATGTCCTGCGGTGGTGGCCATCTTGGATATCCGATCGGCATAAAAAACACACACCTTGTAGAGGACCTTCCAATGATCATTCCTGGGCAGTTTGGTTTCAATTATCCAAGTAATGGGCATTTTGGTTTCAATTATCCAAGTGGTTTCAGAGAAGAAGCGTTTTGAAACATTTTTCCCATAGGGTCCAATGTTAAACTAAGTCCTGCCGTAGCCGCCATTTTGAATTTCATATCGGAACAAAAAACGTAAAGTTTGTAGAGGACCATCCAATGAACATTCATGTACAGTTTGGCTTTAATAATATTTGTAGTTTCTGAGAAGAAGGCATTTGAATATTTTCCCATAGGGTCCAATGTTAATCTATGTCCTGCGATGGCGGCCATCTTGGATTTCCGATCGGCATAAAAAACAGAGACTTTGTAGAGAACCTTCCAATGATCATTCCTGGGCAGTTTGGTTTCAACTGTCCTAGTGGTTTCAGAGAAGAAGCGTTTTGAAACATTTTCCCCATAGGGTCCAATGTTAAACTAAGTCCTGCCGTAGCCGTCATTTTGAATTTCATACCGGAACAAAAAACGTAAAGTTTGTAGAGGACCATCTAATGAACATTCATGTACAGTTTGGCTTTAATAATATTTGTAGTTTCTGAGAAGAAGGCATTTGAACATTTTCCCTTAGGGTCCAATGTTAATCTATGTATTGCGGTGGCGGCCATCTTGGATTTTCGATCGACTTAAAAAGCATAAAATTTGTAGAGGACCTTCCAATGATCATTCCTGGGCAGTTTGGTTTCAATTGTCCAAGTGGTTTCAGAGAAGAAGCGTTTTGAAACATTTTTCCCATAGGGTCCAATGTTAAACTAAGTCCTGCCGTAGCCGCCATTTTGAATTTCATACCGGAACAAAAAACCTAAAGTTTGTAGAGGACCATCTAATGAACATTCATGTACAGTTTGGCTTTAATCATATTTGTAGTTTCTGAGAAGAAGGCATTTGAATATTTTCCCATAGGGTCCAATGTTAATCTATGTCCTGCGGTGGCGGCCATCTTGGATTTCCGATCGGCATAAAAAACAGAAACTTTGTAGAGGACCTTTCAATGATCATTCCTGGGCAGTTTGGTTTCAACTGTCCAAGTGGTTTCAGAGAAGAAGCATTTTGAAACATTTTTCCCATAGGGTCCAATGTTAAACTAAGTCCTGCCGTAGCCGCCATTTTGAATTTCATATCGGAACAAAAAATATTGAGATTGTAGAAGACCATCCAATGAACATTCATGTACAGTTTGGCTTTAATAATATTTGTAGTTTCTGAGAAGAAGGCATTTGAACATTTTCCCATAGGGTCCAATGTTAATCTATGTATTGCGGTGGCGGCCATCTTGGATTTCCGATCGACATAAAAAACATAAATTTTGTAGAGGACCTTCCAATGATCATTCCTGGGCAGTTTGGTTTCAATTGTCCAAGTGGTTTCAGAGAAGAAGCGTTTTGAAACATTTTCCCATAGGGTCCAATGTTAAACTAAGTCCTGCCGTAGCCGCCATTTTGAATTTCATATCGGAACAAAAAACGTAAAGTTTGTAGAGGACCATCCAATGAACATTCATGTACAGTTTGGCTTTAATCATATTTGTAGTTTCTGAGAAGAAGGCATTTGAACATTTTCCCATAGGGTCCAATGTTAATCTATGTATTGCGGTGGCGGCCATCTTGGATTTCCGGTCGACATAAAAAACATAAACATTGTAGAGGACCTTCCAATGATCATTCCTGGGCAGTTTGGTTTCAATTGTCCATGTGGTTTCAGAGAAGAAGCGTTTTGAAACATTTTTCCCATAGGGTCCAATGTTAAACTAAGTCCTGCCGTAGCCGCCATTTTGAATTTCATATCGGAACAAAAAACGTAAAGTTTGTAGAGGACCATCCAATGAACATTCATGTACAGTTTGGCTTTAATAATATTTGTAGTTTCTGAGAAGAAGGCATTTGAACATTTTCCCATAGGGTCCAATGTTAATCTATGTATTGCGGTGGCGGCCATCTTGGATTTCCGATCGACTTAAAAAACATAAAATTTGTAGAGGACCTTCCAATGATCATTCCTGGGCAGTTTGGTTTCAATTGTCCAAGTGGTTTCAGAGAAGAAGCGTTTTGAAACATTTTTCCCATAGGGTCCAATGTTAAACTAAGTCCTGCCGTAGCCGCCATTTTGAATTTCATACCGGAACAAAAAACGTAAAGTTTGTAGAGGACCATCTAATGAACATTCATGTACAGTTTGGCTTTAATCATATTTGTAGTTTCTGAGAAGAAGGCATTTGAATATTTTCCCATAGGGTCCAATGTTAATCTATGTCCTGCGGTGGCGGCCATCTTGGATTTCCGATCGGCATAAAAAACAGAAACTTTGTAGAGGACCTTTCAATGATCATTCCTGGGCAGTTTGGTTTCAACTGTCCAAGTGGTTTCAGAGAAGAAGCATTTTGAAACATTTTTCCCATAGGGTCCAATGTTAAACTAAGTCCTGCCGTAGCCGCCATTTTGAATTTCATATCGGAACAAAAAATATCGAGATTGTAGAAGACCATCCAATGAACATTCATGTACAGTTTGGCTTTAATAATATTTGTAGTTTCTGAGAAGAAGGCATTTGAACATTTTCCCATAGGGTCCAATGTTAATCTATGTATTGCGGTGGCGGCCATCTTGGATTTCCGATCGACATAAAAAACATATATTTTGTAGAGGACCTTCCAATGATCATTCCTGGGCAGTTTGGTTTCAATTGTCCAAGTGGTTTGAGAGAAGAAGCGTTTTGAAACATTTTCCCCATAGGGTCCAATGTTAAACTAAGTCCTGCCGTAGCCGCCATTTTGAATTTCATATCGGAACAAAAAACGTAAAGTTTGTAGAGGACCATCCAATGAACATTCATGTACAGTTTGGCTTTAATCATATTTGTAGTTTCTGAGAAGAAGGCATTTGAACATTTTCCCATAGGGTCCAATGTTAATCTATGTATTGCGGTGGCGGCCATCTTGGATTTCCGGTCGACATAAAAAACATAAACTTTGTAGAGGACCTTCCAATGATCATTCCTGGGCAGTTTGGTTTCAATTGTCCATGTGGTTTCAGAGAAGAAGCGTTTTGAAACATTTTTCCCATAGGGTCCAATGTTAAACTAAGTCCTGCCGTAGCCGCCATTTTGAATTTCATATCGGAACAAAAAACGTAAAGTTTGTAGAGGACCATCCAATGAACATTCATGTACAGTTTGGCTTTAATAATATTTGTAGTTTCTGAGAAGAAGGCATTTGAACATTTTCCCATAGGGTCCAATGTTAATCTATGTATTGCGGTGGCGGCCATCTTGGATTTCCGATCGGCATAAAAAACATAAAATTTGTAGAGAACCTTCCAATGATCATTCCTGGGCAGTTTGGTTTCAACTGTCCAAGTGGTTTCAGAGAAGAAGCGTTTTGAAACATTTTTCCCATAGGGTCCAATGTTAAACTAAGTCCTGCCGTAGCCGCCACTTTGAATTTCATACCGGAACAAAAAACGTAAAGTTTGTAGAGGACCATCTAATGAACATTCATGTACAGTTTGGCTTTAATCATATTTGTAGTTTCTGAGAAGAAGGCATTTGAATATTTTCCCATAGGGTCCAATGTTAATCTATGTCCTGAGGTGGCGGCCATCTTGGATTTCCGATCGGCATAAAAAACATAAAATTTGTAGAGAACCTTCCAATGATCATTCCTGGGCAGTTTGGTTTCAACTGTCCTAGTGGTTTCAGAGAAGAAGCGTTTTGAAACATTTTCCCCATAGGGTCCAATGTTAAACTAAGTCCTGCCGTAGCTGCCATTTTGAATTTCATATCGGAACAAAAAACGTAAAGTTTGTAGAGGACCATCCAATGAACATTCATGTACAGTTTGGCTTTAATAATATTTGTAGTTTCTGAGAAGAAGGCATTTGAACATTTTCCCATAGGGTCCAATGTTAATCTATGTATTGCGGTGGCGGCCATCTTGGATTTCCGATCGACATAAAAAACATAAATTTTGTAGAGGACCTTCCAATGATCATTCCTGGGCAGTTTGGTTTCAACTGTCCTAGTGGTTTCAGAGAAGAAGCGTTTTGAAACATTTTCCCCATAGGGTCCAATGTTAAACTAAGTCCTGCCGTAGCCGCCATTTTGAATTTCATATCGGAACAAAAAACGTAAAGTTTGTAGAGGACCATCCAATGAACATTCATGTACAGTTTGGCTTTAATAATATTTGTAGTTTCTGAGAAGAAGGCATTTGAACATTTTCCCATAGGGTCCAGTGTTAATCTATGTATTGCGGTGGCGGCCATCTTGGATTTCCGATCGACATAAAAAACATAAACTTTGTAGAGGACCTTCCAATGATCATTCCTGGGCAGTTTGGTTTCAATTGTCCAAGTGGTTTCAGAGAAGAAGCGTTTTGAAACATTTTCCCGATAGGGTCCAATGTTAAACTAAGTCCTGCCGTAGCCGCCATTTTGAATTTCATATCGGAACAAAAAACATTGAGTTTGTAGAGGACCATCTAATGAACATTCATGTACAGTTTGGCTTTAATCATATTTGTAGTTTCTGAGAAGAAGGCATTTGAACATTTTCCCATAGGGTCCAATGTTAATCTATGTATTGCGGTGGCGGCCATCTTGGATTTCCGGTCGACATAAAAAACATAAACTTTGTAGAGGACCTTCCAATGATCATTCCTGGGCAGTTTGGTTTCAATTGTCCATGTGGTTTCAGAGAAGAAGCGTTTTGAAACATTTTCCCCATAGGGTCCAATGTTAAACTAAGTCCTGCCGTAGCCGCCATTTTGAATCTCATATCGGAACAAAAAACGTAAAGTTTGTAGAGGACCATCCAATGAACATTCATGTACAGTTTGGCTTTAATAATATTTGTAGTTTCTGAGAAGAAGGCATTTGAACATTTTCCCATAGGGTCCAATGTTAATCTATGTATTACGGTGGCGGCCATCTTGGATTTCCGGTCGGCATAAAAAACATAAAATTTGTAGAGAACCTTCCAATGATCATTCCTGGGCAGTTTGGTTTCAACTGTCCTAGTGGTTTCAGAGAAGAAGCGTTTTGAAACATTTTTCCCATAGGGTCCAATGTTAAACTAAGTCCTGCCGTAGCCGCCATTTTGAATTTCATACCGGAACAAAAAACCTACCATTTCTTTAGAAATGCCTGTAACAAGTCAGGGTCATTACGGTTTTCACAGTTTTCCGGTTGTTGACTGATTTTGTCTGTTTATATAATTATGAGTTTTGACTTTCCCTTTGTAAGATTGTTCGGAGTTCGGTAATTTTGTTATTACCTTTATTTCATACCGGAACAAAAAACCTAAAGTTTATAGAGGACCATCTAATGAACATTCATGTACAGTTTGGCTTTAATCATATTTGTAGTTTCTGAGAAGAAGGCATTTGAATATTTTCCCATAGGTTCCAATGTTAATCTATGTATTGCGGTGGCGGCCATCTTGGATTTCCGATCGGCATAAAAAACAGAAACTTTGTAGAGGACCTTCCAATGATCATTCCTGGGCAGTTTGGTTTCAACTGTCCAAGTGGTTTCAGAGAAGAAGCATTTTGAAACATTTTCCCCATAGGGTCCAATATTAAATTAAGTCCTGCCGTAGCCGCCATTTTGAATTTCATATCGGAACAAAAAACATTGAGATTGTAGAAGACCATCCAATGAACATTCATGTACAGTTTGGCTTTAATAATATTTGTAGTTTCTGAGAAGAAGGCATTTGAACATTTTCCCTTAGGGTCCAGTGTTAATCTATGTATTGCGGTGGCAGCCATCTTGGATTTCCGATCGACATAAAAAACATAAACTTTGTAGAGGACCTTCCAATGATCATTCTTGGGCAGTTTGGTTTCAATTGTCCAAGTGGTTTCAGAGAAGAAGCGTTTTGAAACATTTTCCCCATAGGGTCCAATGTTAAACTAAGTCCTGCCGTAGCCGCCATTTTGAATTTCACATCGGAACAAAAAACGTAAAGTTTGTAGAGGACCATCCAATGAACATTCATGTACAGTTTGGCTTTAATCATATTTGTAGTTTCTGAGAAGAAGGCATTTGAACATTTTCCCATAGGGTCCAATGTTAATCTATGTATTGCGGTTGCGGCCATCTTGGATTTCCGGTCGACATAAAAAACATAAACTTTGTAGAGGACCTTCCAATGATCATTCCTGGGCAGTTTGGTTTCAATTGTCCATGTGGTTTCAGAGAAGAAGCGTTTTGAAACATTTTTCCCATAGGGTCCAATGTTAAACTAAGTCCTGCCGTAGCCGCCATTTTGAATTTCATATCGGAACAAAAAACGTAAAGTTTGTAGAGGACCATCCAATGAACATTCATGTACAGTTTGGCTTTAATAATATTTGTAGTTTCTGAGAAGAAGGCATTTGAACATTTTCCCATAGGGTCCAATGTTAATCTATGTGTTACGGTGGCGGCCATCTTGGATTTCCGATCGGCATAAAAAACATAAAATTTTTAGAGAACCTTCCAATGATCATTCCTGGGCAGTTTGGTTTCAACTGTCCTAGTGGTTTCAGAGAAGAAGCGTTTTGAAACATTTTCCCCATAGGGTCCAATGTTAAACTAAGTCCTGCCGTAGCTGCCATTTTGAATTTCATATCGGAACAAAAAACGTAAAGTTTGTAGAGGACCATCCAATGAACATTCATGTACAGTTTGGCTTTAATAATATTTGTAGTTTCTGAGAAGAAGGCATTTGAACATTTTCCCATAGGGTCCAATGTTAATCTATGTATTGCGGTGGCGGCCATCTTGGATTTCCGATCGACATAAAAAACAGAAACTTTGTAGAGGACCTTCCAATGATCATTCCTGGGCAGTTTGGTTTCAACTGTCCTAGTGGTTTCAGAGAAGATGCGTTTTGAAACATTTTTCCCATAGGGTCCAATGTTAAACTAAGTCCTGCCGTAGCCGCCATTTTGAATTTCATACCGGAACAAAAAACGTAAAGTTTGTAGAGGACCATCTAATGAACATTCATGTACAGTTTGGCTTTAATCATATTTGTAGTTTCTGAGAAGAAGGCATTTGAATATTTTCCCATAGGGTCCAATGTTAATCTATGTCCTGCGGTGGCGGCCATCTTGAATTTTCGATCGGCATAAAAAAAACATAAACTTTGTAGAGGACCTTCCAATGACTATTCCTGGGCAGTTTGGTTTCAATTGTCCAAGTGGTTTCAGAGAAGAAGCGTTTTGAAACATTTTTCCCATAGGGTCCAATGTTAAACTAAGTCCTGCCGTAGCCGCCATTTTGAATTTCATATCGGAACAAAAAACGTGAAGTTTGTAGAGGACCATCCAATGAACATTCATGTACAGTTTGGCTTTAATCATATTTGTAGTTTCTGAGAAGAAGGCATTTGAACATTTTCCCATAGGGTCCAATGTTAATTTATGCATTGCGGTGGCGGCCATCTTGGATTTCCGATCGGCATAAAAAACAGAAAATTTGTAGAGGACCTTCCAATGATCATTCCTGGGCAGTTTGGTTTCAACTGTCCTAGTGGTTTCAGAGAAGAAGCGTTTTGAAACATTTTCCCCATAGGGTCCAATGTTAAACTAAGTCCTGCCGTAGCCGCCATTTTGAATTTCATACCGGAACAAAAAACCTTGAGATTGTAGAAGACCGTCCAATGAACATTCATGTACAGTTTGGCTTTAATCATATTTGTAGTTTCTGAAAAGAAGGCATTTGAACATTTTCCCATAGGGTCCAATGTTAATCTATGTCCTGCGATGGCGGCCATCTTGGATTTCCGATCGGCATAAAAAACAGAAACTTGGTAAAGGACATTCCAATGATCATTCATTTACAGTTTGGGTTCAGTCAGTTCATTAGTTTCAGAGAAGATCTTTGAAATTTCAGCCAATCAGAGCATATTATTGGCCCTGGCAGCCATATTGAATATCCGACTGGAACGAAAAACATTAACTTTGTAGAGGACCATCCAAGGAACATTCCTGCTAAGTTTGGTTCCAATCGGCCAAGTGGTTTCGGAGAAGAAGCTTGAAATGTGAAAAGTTTACAGACGACAGACAACAGACAACAGACGACAGACGACAGACGACGGACGCCAAGTGATGGCAATAGTTCACCTGGACCTTTGGTCCAGGTGAACTAAAAAAGCATATCATCTTATTCAATAATTATTCAGCATTTAAATATGATTACATTACATACATCTTAAAACAAGTTATCTTACCTTGCACATACTCCTTCCTCTAAATAAATAGAAAAAAAGAGTGTTATCAGTACAACAATCACCCATTTTCTAACACCTCCCGGTCCTTTTCTCGTTCATGACTTATCACAAGGTTGGTAACTAGATTAACACGACGGGTGCCACTAGTGGAATAGGAACTGCTTACCCTTCTGGAGTTCACCCCCGGTTTTTAGTGGGGTTCTTGTTACTCGATCTTTAGTTTTATGTGTATGATTTGTAGATCGTTGTTTGTCCTTTTGTACTTTTTCTTTTGGCCATTGTGTTGTCTGTCCTTCTTCGATTTACGGATTCTGATTACCCCTTTGGTATCTTCAAACTCTTCTTGAATAATGTCTGAAAAAATTTATTCCGCGTATGGAGCTTAGTCATTTTTGACATTGCATGCCTCCGTGAAGGGTATTTAGGTGCGTAATCTGTTACCGTAATAGTTCTCAATAGTAATTGTATACAAATTGAAGATGTGCTACTGCTGATATTTGATTACATACATTCTGATGATGGACACCTCTTATTGTTATTTTGAACAATATTGATTAGATTTTTATGTTCAAACCATGTTCACGTTCCCCAAATTTCCCATTGATTACATGTACTGCATTCCTTAAAGTAACATGTCTTGCTAATCATTTTAGTATTTGTGTGTTGTCCTATTGTATGTCTTTTGCGTTCTGAGTTCCGCGTTGTGATATCTGTTGCAATTTCCGCATTAAAACGATATTCAGTTCGTCTATATCTCCAGTTGTTTGTAGGAGGGCGCGTGTCTCATTTACGTTATTTGTGTTTGTTTGCCTATAGTGGTGTCCAACACATATTGAGTTGTGTTTTTGTTTTGTTTTTCTTCGTCTTGTGTATCCTATGTTTCCAGTTTCTCTGGATTGTTCTTTTTTGTTTGCCCCTTCGGTATTCTCTAACGTTTATGTATAATGTACCCTTACATATATACAGTCTGCCAAAATTATGACACCTTGTGCAGCGACACACATGCAGACCCGAAGACTTTGGTCTTGTTAAATGTAGTAGAAATTCATCTAATATAGATAACTTTTCTGTCAAATGTTTCGTTATAATTCCGAGAGGTTCTCAGGGACTAAAGAAACACAATATATTAATTTTTATTATAACGATTGTTAAAATAGATTACTTTTCTATTAAAATTATTGGATATCTACTTTCTCTCTAACTTGAAAAGTTTCAAGAAAGAAATAGAATATTCACAAGGATATTAAGAAATTCACTAAGACTTTTAGATTGTTTCAGATCTCTCTGACATTTTTCATCGGTCTTTCACTCTGCTAAAATTTGAAAAAGCTGATTAGATTCAATCTATTTTCAACAATTAATTGATATTAGCTAGTTGATTAAATTTAAGTCCAATATCTTATCATTTCATTTCTACAAGCATTCTTGGTCAAACAGCCGATTTCATTGTAATGTGACACATAGTGAATTTGTAATGTCAATATATTTTCAAATATAGAGATGATAATGGTACTTTATTAAGAACAAAACAGCCAGTACAAAGAGTTGAACATAGCAACCAATGTTTATGTTTTATCCTAATGCGTTCATGTTCTTGAAAATCTTGTTCGCTTTCTTAGCCAGGTGTCTTGTCATGATGTATACAGAACGTGGAACTACATATATAAACGTTAGAGAATACCGAAGGAGTAATCAAAAATGGACAATCCAGAGAAACTGGCAACATAGAGTACACAAGACGAAAACAATCCAGAGAAACTGGCAACATAGAGTACACAAGACGAAGACAATCCAGAGAAACTGGCAACATAGAGTACACAAGACGAAGACAATCCAGAGAAACTGGCAACATAGTGTACACAAGACGAAGACAATCCAGAGAAACTGGCAACATAGAGTACACAAGACGAAGACAATCCAGAGAAACTGGCAACATAGAGTACACAAGACGAAGACAATCCAGAGAAACTGGCAACATAGAGTACACAAGACGAAGACAATCCAGAGAAACTGGCAACATAGTGTACACAAGACGAAGACAATCCAGAGAAACTGGCAACATAGAGTACACAAGACGAAGACAATCCAGAGAAACTGGCAACATAGAGTACACAAGACGAAGACAATCCAGAGAAACTGGCAACATAGAGTACACAAGACGAAGACAATCCAGAGAAACTGGCAACATAGAGTACACAAGACGAAGACAATCCAGAGAAACTGGCAACATAGAGTACACAAGACGAAGACAATCCAGAGAAACTGGCAACATAGAGTACACAAGACGAAGACAATCCAGAGAAACTGGCAACATAGAGTACACAAGACGAAGACAATCCAGAGAAACTGGCAACATAGTGTACACAAGACGAAGACAATCCAGAGAAACTGGCAACATAGAGTACACAAGACGAAGACAATCCAGAGAAACTGGCAACATAGAGTACACAAGACGAAGACAATCCAGAGAAACTGGCAACATAGAGTACACAAGACGAAGACAATCCAGAGAAACTGGCAACATAGAGTACACAAGACGAAGACAATCCAGAGAAACTGGCAACATAGAGTACACAAGACGAAGACAATCCAGAGAAACTGGCAACATAGAGTACACAAGACGAAGACAATCCAGAGAAACTGGCAACATAGAGTACACAAGACGAAGACAATCCAGAGAAACTGGCAACATAGTGTACACAAGACGAAGACAATCCAGAGAAACTGGCAACATAGAGTACACAAGACGAAGACAATCCAGAGAAACTGGCAACATAGTGTACACAAGACGAAGACAATCCAGAGAAACTGGCAACATAGAGTACACAAGACGAAGACAATCCAGAGAAACTGGCAACATAGAGTACACAAGACGAAGACAATCCAGAGAAACTGGCAACATAGAGTACACAAGACGAAGACAATCCAGAGAAACTGGCAACATAGAGTACACAAGACGAAGACAATCCAGAGAAACTGGCAACATAGAGTACACAAGACGAAGACAATCCAGAGAAACTGGCAACATAGAGTACACAAGACGAAGACAATCCAGAGAAACTGGCAACATAGAGTACACAAGACGAAGACAATCCAGAGAAACTGGCAACATAGTGTACACAAGACGAAGACAATCCAGAGAAACTGGCAACATAGAGTACACAAGACGAAGACAATCCAGAGAAACTGGCAACATAGTGTACACAAGACGAAGACAATCCAGAGAAACTGGCAACATAGAGTACACAAGACGAAGACAATCCAGAGAAACTGGCAACATAGAGTACACAAGACGAAGACAATCCAGAGAAACTGGCAACATAGAGTACACAAGACGAAGACAATCCAGAGAAACTGGCAACATAGAGTACACAAGACGAAGACAATCCAGAGAAACTGGCAACATAGTGTACACAAGACGAAGACAATCCAGAGAAACTGGCAACATAGAGTACACAAGACGAAGACAATCCAGAGAAACTGGCAACATAGAGTACACAAGACGAAGACAATCCAGAGAAACTGGCAACATAGTGTACACAAGACGAAGACAATCCAGAGAAACTGGCAACATAGAGTACACAAGACGAAGACAATCCAGAGAAACTGGCAACATAGAGTACACAAGACGAAGACAATCCAGAGAAACTGGCAACATAGAGTACACAAGACGAAGACAATCCAGAGAAACTGGCAACATAGAGTACACAAGACGAAGACAATCCAGAGAAACTGGCAACATAGAGTACACAAGACGAAGACAATCCAGAGAAACTGGCAACATAGAGTACACAAGACGAAGACAATCCAGAGAAACTGGCAACATAGAGTACACAAGACGAAGACAATCCAGAGAAACTGGCAACATAGTGTACACAAGACGAAGACAATCCAGAGAAACTGGCAACATAGAGTACACAAGACGAAGACAATCCAGAGAAACTGGCAACATAGAGTACACAAGACGAAGACAATCCAGAGAAACTGGCAACATAGAGTACACAAGACGAAGACAATCCAGAGAAACTGGCAACATAGTGTACACAAGACGAAGACAATCCAGAGAAACTGGCAACATAGAGTACACAAGACGAAGACAATCCAGAGAAACTGGCAACATAGAGTACACAAGACGAAGACAATCCAGAGAAACTGGCAACATAGAGTACACAAGACGAAGACAATCCAGAGAAACTGGCAACATAGAGTACACAAGACGAAGACAATCCAGAGAAACTGGCAACATAGAGTACACAAGACGAAGACAATCCAGAGAAACTGGCAACATAGAGTACACAAGACGAAGACAATCCAGAGAAACTGGCAACATAGAGTACACAAGACGAAGACAATCCAGAGAAACTGGCAACATAGTGTACACAAGACGAAGACAATCCAGAGAAACTGGCAACATAGAGTACACAAGACGAAGACAATCCAGAGAAACTGGCAACATAGAGTACACAAGACGAAGACAATCCAGAGAAACTGGCAACATAGTGTACACAAGACGAAGACAATCCAGAGAAACTGGCAACATAGAGTACACAAGACGAAGACAATCCAGAGAAACTGGCAACATAGAGTACACAAGACGAAGACAATCCAGAGAAACTGGCAACATAGAGTACACAAGACGAAGACAATCCAGAGAAACTGGCAACATAGAGTACACAAGACGAAGACAATCCAGAGAAACTGGCAACATAGTGTACACAAGACGAAGACAATCCAGAGAAACTGGCAACATAGAGTACACAAGACGAAGAAAAACACAACATACTATTTTCTCTATACTAGTATAAATACTTTGTTTCCAGCCATAACTTACAAAGAAATATAAATATAGACTTTTATTACTAAAATAATGTATTATCATATCAACACAGACGAATAACATTGCAATAATTACCAATTATTTCATATGAATAGAAGAAATTATTATGTATAGAATATGTTTGTTCTTGTGGAAATGATTGCTCTTGTTGATATATAAATCAATCTTCTAAGCATTGTCTCTACATTTCCACAAACAATCTGTCTTATAAAACGTACATAAAACCCACATGTACTAGTTTTCCTTTATAATGTGTTGCTTATAATTACGTAATATTTCTTCCATTATTTTGCTGATCATTGAAACTGTGATGTTATATTTCTTGAAGCCTAAGAAAAGTTTGAAGATACCAAAGGGGTACAATGACCAACAGAAAAAGGACAAACAATGATATACAAAACACTGCACAGAAAACTAAAGATCCAGCAACACGACCCTCACTAATAAGTGTGGATGAACTCTGGTGCTCCGGAACGGTAATCAGTGCCTGTTCCACATATGGCATCTTTTGTGTTACTCTTGTAACCGACCCGGTGATAAGTTTTGAACGCGGAAATGACCGAATTGCGATTTTGACAAACGGAACACACCCTAGGTCATTTGTGAGAGGGATTTCACATCAACTGTATTTTTTGCATATTTTGTTTGTCTTGTACATATGTTTGTATTGCGGCTTCTAAATGCACCTATATTGCTGCTAATTTTCAACACCGTGGTAAACATTTCATCTTATCGTTAAAAAAGTCATTATGGAAACATATGATAATTTACTGGTAGATTATAGAATTACTGTTTTGGGATTAGGATGAGAAAGAGACAATCATGGTCACCGAGCTTAATTTTGTATTAGGCCCTTTCTAAAGAAATGCTACTTTAACCTAACCAGATACAGGCAGTCAGATACACATTGTGTGTTTTTTTAGATATCTCAAGCTCCTTATTTTAATGCAATAAAACTTTTCTGTTGATAGTGAAGTTTTATTAGGGCAGTTCAGGTTACGACAAACCCGAAACAAATGTATGGTTGACCTTGACGTTTTCTGAACTGATGACAACGTTGCTTTGATGCCTTCATATGTCCAATTATAGTGATGAAAATCTCATTACTTGTTAAACTATCTTGATTTCTTTTTATTGACAGAATGTCACATAAAAATTGTAATGAATTGGTTTTTTTAAGGTGTTAAATGTATTGATTGCAAAAAATATATTTTACTACGCGACCAGAATTGGCGGTAAAAACTCGTTTTTTTGTTTTTATTTTCGCAAAGAATCGCTTTTATAGACAGCATCCCAAACCTTATCTTAATGAATTATGCGTCCTCCGTGCACAGAAGACCTTGGCCGATATAGACTATCAGACCTTGGCCGATATAGACTATCAGACCTTGGCCGATATAGACTATCGTATTTACGTCCTTTGGTTTCTTGATCACAAACTCTTTTAAATTATTTGGCTTTCAACGTTGAGCGTACTGGTTGAAAAAAACACATCGTGCGCAATAAATTACATATCTACGTTTTATTACACATTTTGTTTGGCGTTTTTATTTATTTTGTGGAAATGCTCTGTCAATAATTATACCATGATATATAAATTAATGTGATTTTAGAAGAACAAAGGAAAATATAAAAAATACGCCTTTAAGTTGGTGATATAAAATCTTGTTAGTAGAATTCCCCACAGTACAGGATGTAATTTGTTTAATGATCGTTGCTTATACGAGTGATAGATAATGAACAATACGGCGCAATATACTACATCATTTGAGAAGAAACGAGTATACTGCAATTCCCTCCTGTGTTAATGTCAGCAAATATTGTTAGCAAAATTTGATAAATAAAATTGCTTAAAAGTGTTACAAATGCACTCGGGGTTTGCAACAGTATGATTCAGGTAATATATGAATACATCATCCTTCATTTATATAATACATAACACACAATTATAACCTTTAGAGATTAATACATTAATACAAACTTTCAAGGTTAAATCATAAGTTGAAAGTCGAAAAATTATTTTAAAATAACAAATCAAAATAAAGGAAAAAATACCCGGAAAGATATATCCACCAAAGAATAAATGAATCATTGTAATTATGCAAATGAACGATCTATCAAAACTAATTGAACTGAATTTGATTTTCATGATCACTATTATGGACAAATTAATTTATTTTATTATCGCTATAAAAATCTTGTATTAAAATTATTTTTAATCATGCTGTGATCTGGTCTGATCAAACGGAGTATTCATCATCTGGTATTTTTTTTAATTTTTTTTTTATCTTTAATTGTTTGATGGGGAGTCACTTACCGATCAAATGTTTATTTTCAAACAAACATAGCAGCAACGTTTTTGGAATAGATCTTAAATGTGGAGTGGAAATCCAATATGGCTATGAAAACAAAATATGTACTCTTATTTTATTTTGACAGGTATTTATGTTATCTTCTTGCCATGATCCACGTGTTCGAGGAAATTATAAATTGCAAGAATGTTCCGTCAATGAGCTTTTGCCGACATTATGTTGGTGCGGATCGGCAATCCGTATAGCCATCGCCCATTCAGTGCAACACATGTTGATGCCAGTGGCAGGAAAAGGGAGAAATATTGAGAAAAGACCATGCTTGATGAACCCTAGCATAATAGGTAAACGTTAGATCAATTATTCATATCCATATCAGAGTATTACAGGATTCACTTACTACAAGTGTTACTTTGAGATCAAGAGCATCATCATTGTTGCTAAATACTTGGTCACACAAGAGTGGTGTCCTTCGATCAGTTACGTTCTTATAACATTGTATTTGCTTACTTAGAGGACTAATGACAAAATTAGGAATCAATGAGACATCTGGTTATCATACCTATTCTCTTGTCACTATAATTAGAGATAACTTTCTCGACAGTCACAAGTATATTCTTACAATCAGTGACATCACATACCAAAGATGAGGACATAGATCCCCCAACGTTGTAGTGGATAGTAAGCTAAAACGTATTTTCAGTCACCATCAGTATGAATCAGATAATTAGAAAAGTCAAAAAGGTTCTGAAACAAAATCAAGACGTTAGATAATATTGTGCTTTATGTTCGAACAGATGACCCATTTACATGAGCGATCTAAATTATATGTATTATACAAATATAAGAAGCATTAAAGGGCCCAGGTGGCTCATTGAGTTAGGTAGTAGGATTACCTAACAACTCATACAAGCCTATCACCAATACGGCGTGGGTTCGCGCCTGGCTTTGTAAATTACAAAAAGGGTGCACTCGATTCGCAGCCGCAAGTGATAAAGTTGACCAGTTGCTTGCTCATGGTCGGTGATTCTCTCCGGGTACTGCAGCTTCTTCCACCACTAAAACTGGTCGCCATGATATAGCTAAAATATTGCTGAAAGTGACGTTAAAACACCCCCCCCTCCCCCAAAAAAGAAGCAATAACCTGAAAACAATAACTAACGAGGTATTAAAATTGTGATAAAAATATTGAATATTATCATACCTTCCCCCCCCCCCCAAACAAAGTTTGGGGGTATATAGGAATCACCCTGTCCGTCCGTCCGTCTGTCCGTCCGTCCATGTACCTTGTAAGCGCAACTCATCCTAAACGACTTACTGGATTTTTATGAAACTTTACACATTTGTAGTACACTACCTGCAGATGGGCATGAAGGAATATGGTTGCTGTCCAAAATTTAAAAGGGGAGATAATTTAACTTATACTTTCACGAAAAGGGGGGCATGTACCTTGTAAGCGCAACTCCTACTAAACTGCTTATTGAATTTTTATGAAACTTTACACAGTTGTAGTACACAACCTGTAGATGTGCATGAAGGAATACCGTTGCTGTCTAAAATTTAGAAGGGGAGATAATTCAACTTATACTTTCACGAAAAGGGGGGTCGTGTACCTTGTAAGCGCAACTCCTCCTAAATGGATTATTGGAGTTTTGTAAAACTTTACACAGTTGTAGTACACTACCTGCAGATGTGCATGAAGGAATATGGTTGCTGTCCAAAATATAAAAGGGGAGATAATTCAACTTATACTTTCACGAAAAGGGGGGCATGTACCTTGTAAGCGCAACTCCTACTAAACTGCTTATTGAATTTTTATGAAACTTTACACAGTTGTAGTACACAACCTGTAGATGTGCATGAAGGAATACCGTTGCTGTCTAAAATTTAGAAGGGGAGATAATTCAACTTATACTTTCACGAAAAGGGGGGTCGTGTACCTTGTAAGCGCAACTCCTCCTAAATGGATTATTGGAGTTTTGTAAAACTTTACACAGTTGTAGTACACTACCTGCAGATGTGCATGAAGGAATATGGTTGCTGTCCAAAATATAAAAGGGGAGATAATTCAACTTATACTTTCACGAAAAGGGGGGCATGTACCTTGTAAGCGCAACTCCTACTAAACTGCTTATTGAATTTTTATGAAACTTTACACAGTTGTAGTACACAACCTGTAGATGTGCATGAAGGAATACCGTTGCTGTCTAAAATTTAGAAGGGGAGATAATTCAACTTATACTTTCACGAAAAGGGGGGTCGTGTACCTTGTAAGCGCAACTCCTCCTAAATGGATTATTGGAGTTTTGTAAAACTTTACACAATTGTAGTACACTACCTGCAGATGTGCATGAAGGAATATGGTTGCTGTCCAAAATTTAAAAGGGGAGATAATTCAACTTATACTTTTGCGAAAAGGGGGGTATGTACATTGTTAGGACAACTCCTACTAAACTGCTTATTGAATTTTTATGAAACTTTACACAGTTGTAGTACAAACCTGCAGATGTGCATGAAGGAATACCGTTGCTGTCTAAAATTTAGAAGGGGAGATAATTAACTTGCTAATATACCTGTATTCCAAAGTTTAAACATCATAAGTAGTAGGGAGTGATCAGTTTTATGCACCCCAAAAACCCGCGGCGTTGCGGCGTCCCCATATATGGGTATGCCCCGCCCATATCCCATATAAGGGCATAACCCCACCCCGGAACTGACGTCACAAAAAAAATTGAAATCCATATATGGTCATGACAACCCTCTCGTCGCAGTATGACTCACGGTAAAAGAATTCTCCGCACCCCGACGACCAAATATGGTTCCCCCTTCGTTGCAATATGATTCATCACATTCCACCGTCCCGAGCGCACGATGACTCAAAACGGAAGGGTGACATCCATATTAGGTCAGGACATGTGTTCACCAATCAAAAACGATCAACAGGTTAAAAAGAGAAAAATGGTTCAAGATTGATATCATCTTCAATTCACATATACCCCTCCCCCCTTTTTTTCCCTTCACTATTACAGATTCAATGAAAACCAAGACCTGTGTTAACCCGCACACAATCAAAAAGCATAAAAATACTGATATTCTTATTCACACCCATTTTATTTTAGATCCATGTTTTTAATTAACCCTTACAATTCTCAATGTTTGATTTAAAAAAGACGCTTAGATCCATGTCGTTCAAATAGGAAAAGTCAATTACGATTCTGATCACACGCGCTATGGTCATATGTTTTTAATTCATCAGATGATAACAAGTATTTCGATTCTTTTTAATCTACACACGGACAACAGACATATCAAATATCCATCGCACGCACTTACCATTTATCTTGACCCGAAATGATAAATACGCATATACTATAAACACATGTCAGTGTAAACCTCAACAGATAGAAGAATTGAAAACCAAGACCTGTGTTAACCCGCACACAATCAAAAAGCATAAAAATACTGATATTTTTTTATTCACACCCATTTTATATTTGATCCATGTTTTTAACCTTTACAATTCTCAATGTTTGATTTAAAAAAGACGCTTAGCGTAAGATGTTTTTATTGATAAATATTAGAATAATAACGCGTAAAAACAGAGCTTGACCTTAGAAAACCTTCTGACTTCTGATAAGGCTATATGTTTCAACATCGTCTGCATTGAGGATTAAATTTCAATTGATCTGATCTCCAAGAACCCCTTGATTTGTTACGTGTTACTGATAAACCACTCGAGTTAAATAATTCCATGAATGTGTCTGTAGCAAAACAAAAAAAATGATACACACGACTTTTCTTTAATTGTTATCGAAGGCTATATAGCGATGATTAACTCGACTGATAAGATCTCCACGCGTGTTTCATGTAGTATGTGGTCGTTTTTATTGTGCTTAGTCGATGTTACCGAATTACGACATAAATTGGTATGTGACTTGTCTCTTTGATGTTTCTCGATAGTGGAAATCTGACGTTTGTGTTTTCAAAGGGAAGTCATTCTGTTGCGGATTGAGAGTTTGTAAACCAAGGGAAATAACTTTATTCGGCGTGCATGTTCGATGGGGAGGGGGGAGATAACTCAATGTGTATGTTCAAAGAGAAGCAATTTCCAGTAGGGTTAAACGTATTCAAAAGGAAGTAACTCTGCGCATAACACAACGACACGATTTCGTTGGTATCATTTATTACGTATAATACATTCTATAATTAAGACACGGCAATGCTCGACAATATACTGTAGTCGTTTTAACACGATTTCGTCCGTTTATTAAGTACAATACATTCTATAACGGGGACATTTACAATGCACGACAAAATACACATGTCCTGTCCTAATATGGATGTCACCCTTCCATTTTGAGTCATCGTGCGCTCGGGACAGTGGAATGTGATGAATCATATTGCAACGAAGGGGGAACCATATTTGGTCGTCGGGTTGCGGGGAATTCTTTTACCGTGAGTCATACTGCGACCAGAGGGTTGTCATGACCATATATGGATTTCAAATATTTTGTGACGTCAGTTCCGGGGTGGGGTTATGCCCTTATATGGCATATGGGCGGGGCATACCCATATATGGGGACGCCGCAACGCCGCGGGTTTTTGGGGTGCATAAAACTGATCACTCCCTACTACTATCATAGTATTGCAAGCAGGGGGGGGGGGGGGGGGGGGGGGGGTATCACTCAGTGAGGTCACTCACAGTTCTAGTTATATATCTATCTTCTATTCTGATAAAAAGTTTTTCAGTTACAGTGGTATACAAACAAAAACAAAAAAACAATACAAAATAAAGTACAAAACAAAATACACAATAAGATATAATATACAAATATACAACAAGAAAAAAGGAAATGATTTTTTTTTAAATCCTTAATGACACACATGTTATCTTATATGTCTTACAAATGTAACTAAATTGTATCATTTTTAAGATTTCTTACAAATGTACTAAATTGTATCATTTTTAAGATTTTTTCCGCTTCAGTCATTAATTGCTTAAACGATGAAATATTTAAATTTTAATAATATTTTCTATATAGACATACTTTAAATTTTCAACGATCAGGCATAAAATTGCATTTTAATAATTCTTTTTCAAGAACATGTGAATCGCATATATTACAAATTCTGTTTTCCCTTTTGATATTATACCAGCGTCCACATTCAATAGTTAGCTTATGATTGGTAAAAATACCTCTAAGCTAGAGTGGTGTATTCTCAAATTCTAGTTTATCATTTTAAAGGCATACAGGCTGTCAGAATTGAATTTTTTTTTATATTAAAAGTTGCCAATATTCGATGTTTTATACTAATTGCAGCTGAAATTTTTCACGATATCATACGTAAATAGCCTAGAACGAAGGAAATCCGTCGCTGTTTGATTTTCCTGCATCCAGTAAAGTATCAATGTTTACCCGAGCAATATTCATACGACCTGACAGTGAACTCATTCGGGAAAGCGTTTGCGGATGTGCGAAATTGTTTGTTGATGAAGAAAATGTGCACATGGTACAAATCGAATTGTGGAAGAGCAAAAACATTGACGGATTCTACACGAAAACAACACAAAAATGAGGATTCAGCAAGCTTTGTGTAAAAATTAAAAAAAGATGTTATACCGACCTACTCCATTTTTCAACACGTAAGCATAATTTAGTAATTTTTTTTCGGCCGAATCGTATTATAATTGGCATCGTAGTTTTTTATATATTCTTTTTTTTCAGGAGGAAACGCTAGGTGATATCTCTTTTAAATTAGAGACTAAAATAATGAACTTTATGTCTGTTTTTTTCTAAAAAAAGATATAATCAAGCCGACTCAAGTGTTGTCAATAATATGCAATACAATTTGTTTACAATTTTCCCTTTATCGGACCCCTTTGCAGAGTTTGGATTTGTTTTTATTGATTTCATCACGTATTTTTGATTTTAAGTGTCATTCTTACCAAATACCATTATATGATATTAACTGATTACCCCGGGATCCAATTTCATAGATACATTTCTTAAATTATATCAATTCTAACGAATTTACATCCAACATGCTTACTCTCTTATCTATAGCAGTTATCAGTCTTCGGCAAACTTCGGAAAAGCAGCCGACTTATAATTAGGTCGTGTTAATGGCGATTGCACCAACATACATTCGAATTCTTTTCACTAATTACGACAGTATAACATATTTTTTAAACTTGGCTTCTTGTTCAGAACAATTTATTAGTATGAAACATCGAATATTGGCAACTTTTAATATAAACAAAAAAGTTCATTTCTGACAGCCTGTATGCCTTTAAAGTCGGTAATCTGTTTTGAACCATTTTTGCTGAAATTGATCTGGGAGTGAAGTTTGAATAACAAATTTATGACTTATCACCGAGTTTGTAACTATAAGGGTAATAACAAAATTACCGAACTCCGAACAATCTTACAAAGGGAAAGTCAAAACTCATAATTATATAAACAGACAAAATCAGTCAACAACCGGAAAACTGTGAAAACCGTAATGACCCTGACTTGGTACAGGCATTTCTAAAGAAATGGTGGGTTGAATCAGATTTTAAGGCGCCAAACACGACGGGTGCCACTAATAGAACAGGAACTGCTTACCCTTTCGGAACACATGAGTTCACCCCCGGTTTTAGTGGGGTTCGTGTTACTGGATCTTATGTGTTATGTGTATGTTTTGGTGATCGTTGTTTGTCCTTTTGTACTTTTTCTATTGGCCATTGTGTTGTCCGTTCTTCTTCGATATACGGATTCTGATTACACCTTTGATATCTTCAATCTTATTAATATATGACAAGACCGCAATCATTTGTTCAAATTGATTTATCCAGCAAAAATTGCATGTGGTTCCCATCGACAATTTAAGAAGTATTTTGTACAATATTGATGATAATTTTGTCTTCTAATGTAGTACATGATGACTCTTGCGTTAGGACATGTTATATTACAAGTTTTGACCTTTTTCATTTTAGTATAAAAAAGTGGCTATTTTAGCAAAGATCAAGTGAGTAGTTACGATATCGATTTTTATCGTTATCAATACTATTTCGTCTCCCCCGAGACATTTTGTACATTTCTAAATTGCATACATCATTTTCAGTTACACTTCTTAAATCATCATTTAGGAAAATATATAATCATTTTCGTTGACCGTGCAAGCATTAAAGTCTCCAAGGAAAATAAAAATTCTATATTCCAAGTAAAAAAAATCATTTTTAATTTGCTTTATGCAGCTGATGTTCATTAAAAAAAATATTTCGATATTTTACCCCATAATATAAATTTACAATCAGCATCCAATATTTCAATAAATTCATGTCAATTTTCTTTGTATCCAAGTATAATGCCACCCTATTTCTTTCTGTTTTTTTTGTATGTTTTTTTTTGACGGACGAGTGATATCTCGTTCACTCTTATCCAATGTCAAGTTTTAAATCTTTATATTGTTATTAGCTCTTTATTTGTAGTGTACGTGTATAGTTCTATCATATAGATCATCAAGCATATACAAATACAATCATTGATGTCTTTTTTCTGTATTTTAGTAAGGATGCTTGCCTATACTAAGATATATATCAAAAATAATATAACGTTGTTTTTAGATTTAAATAATGTTAATAAATGCGGATGAAAGTAAAGAGAGTTCTATTTGAAGCTGTCATGGTTATGGGATATCGTAGTATAAATTCGTAATTGTTATGCAACTGTCATTATTTGGTAGAAAAAACATTTGATTGGTCCTAAGCTGGCTAAATAAAAAATGGCGTTTTTTTTGCGTAAGTGGAGGGACAGTATATATAAAAGAAAGATGTTTCCCGATGCTTTCTTACTAATGTTGTCTTAGCCTAAATACATATATATAAGAAATGTAGTTAATAGATTTGGCTTAGGGAATTGTTAGTTCGGTATCAAAATGCATCTTGTATCTAATTAATTTGGCTCACAGGTTGTCTGGATTGTTTGTGTATACAGGACAAGTCAAATACAATATTGTATAGCTTACAGAAATTAACATATCTTATTACTTATTATTAGCAATGAATTTCCTGCCCCTGGCATAAAATGTAGTGTGCATATGGATTCATAAATCTTCTGAAGTTTGCCCTTACAATGCACTTCAATAAAATAAAATAAGTTTATAATAAAAACCACACTAGTCTTTCAATAACAATAAATTGTAGATATCTAATCTAGTGATACGACAGGTGTGTTGAATAATCGTCACTCAAAGTAAACTGATTCAAAAGCCAAATAATACAACAATCTGGGAGCAACAATACGAGGGGCCTAAAATAGGGTAGCGAATATCGGCTAAGGTCACCCATGCATGAGAGAGGACGCATAATCCATTTAGATAAAGCTTAGAATACTGCATATAAAAGTGATTCTTTGCAGAAACAAAAACAAAGAAAAAACAATTCTAGCACAAATTCTCGCCGCGTAGTAAAATATACTTTTGCAATCAATACAATTAGCAACGGCATAAAAAAAAATGCATTATAGAATATATAGAGTTACCTTGGCATTAATAATAATTACGATATTTAGGACCTGTAAATTTCAAGTATAAATATATCTAATAAACCATGCCGTGCCGATGCACAAACTACTGGGTGGATGATACCCCGGGGACTGACAGTCCAATAGCAGAGATATCGACAGAGTGAAAGCATAGAAAAACACAGAGATCTAATATAGTGCGTTTCTGGAATCACATTCATTTTGTGTCAAAAGATTGGAAAGCCAGAAAATGTAAAAGTTTAGGGGCAATAAATCCAACGCAATAGTCAAACTCACCTACGGTTACCTTTACCTGAGGGAGATGAAACTTACTTATAGTCAAGCTCACCTACGGTTACCTTTACCTGAGGGAGATGAAACTTACTTATAGTCAAACTCACCTACGGTTACCTTTACCTGAGGGAGATGAAACTTACTTATAGTCAAACTCACCTACGGTTACCTTTACCTGAGGGAGATGAAACTTACTTATAGTCAAGCTCACCTACGGTTACCTTTACCTGAGGGAGATGAAACTTACTTATAGTCAAACTCACCTACGGTTACCTTTACCTGAGGGAGATGAAACTTACTTATAGTCAAACTCACCTACGGTTACCTTTACCTGAGGGAGATGAAACTTACTTTTAGTGATGTTTATGCAGGAATAATATATTTCAAAGATGAATATATCTAATAAATAAACTATGTCAGTACAGAAACATTGACTACTAGGCTGATGATACCCTCGGGGACTAATAGTTCGCCGGCAGAGGCATGGCAAAATGATAAATCTGTGGGATGAATGTAACTCGTGACAATATAAAATAGACATAGAATGACTAAAGCACATGAAAAAATAACATATAGCATGAATGGAACTCATGTCAAATAAGCATCTATATAATGAATGGAATTCATGTCAAATAATCATCTACATAATGAATGGAAATAAAAGTTAGAGAATACCGAAGTGGCAATCAAAAATGGACAATTCAGAGAAACTGGCAACATAGGGTACACAAGATGAAGAGAAACAAAACAAACACAATATGTGTTGGACACCACTATACACAAACAAACACAAATAAGGTAAATAAGACAACAACTGCAGGTAAAAACAAACCGAACATTGTTTTTATGTGGATATCGTGTTGGACATGACAACACGGGACTCAGAACGTAAAGACACACAGTAGGATAACACACAAAACTAAAAAACGATGAAAGGAACTCATGTCAAATAATCATCTACTTACGTATAGCAAAATAATATATAATGAATGGAACTCATGTCAAATAATCATCTACTTACGTATAGCAAAATAATATATAATGAATGGAACTCATGTCAAATAATCTTCTACTTACGTATAGCAAATAATATATAATGAAAGGAACTCATGTCAAATAATCATCTACTTACGTATAGCAAAATAATATATAATGAAAGGAACTCATGTCAAATAATCATCTACTTACGTATAGCAAAATAATATATAATGAAAGGAACTCATGTCAAATAATCATCTACTTACGTATAGCAAAATAATATATAATGAATGGAACTCATGTCAAATAATCATCTACTTACGTATAGCAAAATAATATATAATGAATGGAACTCATGTCAAATAATCATCTACTTACGTATAGCAAAATAATATATAATGAATGGAACTCATGTCAAATAATCATCTACTTACGTATAGCAAAATAATATATAATGAATGGAACTCATGTCAAATAATCATCTACTTACGTATAGCAAAATAATATATAATGAATGGAACTCATGTCAAATAATCATCTACTTACGTATAGCAAAATAATATATAATGAATGGAACTCATGTCAAAGAATCATCTACTTACGTATAGCAAAATAATATATAATGAAAGGAACTCATGTCAAATAATCATCTACTTACGTATAGCAAAATAATATATAATGAATGGAACTCATGTCAAATAATCATCTACTTACGTATAGCAAAATAATATATAATGAATGGAATTCATGTCAAATAATCATCTACATAATGAATGGAAATAAAAGTTAGAGAATACCGAAGTGGCAATCAAAAATGGACAATTCAGAGAAACTGGCAACATAGGGTACACAAGATGAAGAGAAACAAAACAAACACAATATGTGTTGGACACCACTATACACAAACAAACACAAATAAGGTAAATAAGACAACAACTGCAGGTAAAAACAAACCGAACATTGTTTTTATGTGGATATCGTGTTGGACATGACAACACGGGACTCAGAACGTAAAGACACACAGTAGGATAACACACAAAACTAAAAAACGATGAAAGGAACTCATGTCAAATAATCATCTACTTACGTATAGCAAAATAATATATAATGAATGGAACTCATGTCAAATAATCATCTACTTACGTATAGCAAAATAATATATAATGAATGGAACTCATGTCAAATAATCATCTACTTACGTATAGCACAATAATATATAATGAATGGAACTCATGTCAAATAATCATCTACTTACGTATAGCAAAATAATATATAATGAAAGGAACTCATGTCAAATAATCATCTACTTACGTATAGCAAAATAATATATAATGAAAGGAACTCATGTCAAATAATCATCTACTTACGTATAGCAAAATAATATATAATGAAAGGAACTCATGTCAAATAATCATCTACTTACGTATAGCAAAATAATATATAATGAAAGGAACTCATGTCAAATAATCATCTACTTACGTATAGCAAAATAATATATAATGAAAGGAACTCATGTCAAATAATCATCTACTTACGTATAGCAAAATAATATATAATAAAAGGAACTCATGTCAAATAATCATCTACTTACGTATAGCAAAATAATATATGGAACGAATAGAAACATAATCTACGGAAGTAGAGTTTGAAGATACCAAAGGGGTAATCAGAATCCGTATATCGAAGAAGGACAGACAATACAATGGCCGAAAGAAAAAGTACAAAATGACAAACAATGATCTACAAAACTTACACATTAAACTAAAGATCTAGTAACACGAGCCCCACTAAAAACCGGGGGTAAATGCTCCATTGTTTAATGATTCCTGTACATCTTATTTACCTACTTGTGTTCATATAAACATTGTATTCTCTATTTTATTTTGTATCATGTGACATCTCTGATGATCCATTGATATTGAAGACAATTACCATTATAGTACGAAATTCAGTCAGACAATTATTTGCAATAACGTTTAGGCAAAAAAAAAAAAGATGTGTGTTTACGGTCACCCGACCTACCCTAATTTTTGCTAGCGACCCTATGCATTTTTACACAGAATTCGGATAACTATTTTTGTTGTTTAACCAGCAGCAATGTTTTATTTATTCAACTGCTAGCTTTTTGTCGAAATTGAGAGCAAAGAAGGTAGAAAAACTGCATAATTCGTCATTTTACCGGAATTTTCGAAAATTAAATACCGGAATCGGATTCCGGAACCGGGAACGACTATTTCCGGTTTTGTCGATAATAAAAAAAAAAAAAAAAAAAAAAATTAATCCCGACCGTTCGACCCTACATTTTTTTGACATATGACAGTAAACACACATATATTTTGTTTTGGCCTTAATACGTTTATAATGAAGGCAATTATTTTCGTCTGGTAAGAATTATGCTTAAGAAGAAAATATTGTAATAAAAAAGTACATATCAAATATAGTGCGTTTTTGTAATAACCGTCATCAGGTCAAGATCAAAGGAATAGAAAGTCAAATAATTTAAAAGTGTTTGGGATGAATAAAACCAAAGGGCCGAAACAGGACAACCAAAATCGGTTAAGGTCACCATGCCTGAGAGAGGAGAACCTTAGTTTTGATAAAAATTACATTCTTAGAAACTGTGAATTTCAATAATAAATATATCTAATCAACTAACTTAATCTGTCTCAATGACAATGCATTTGCTTTTTCTTTTTGTTTTTGCAATCCTATACAAAGTCGTCATACTCATTTTAATGAAAACGTAGATATGTATTATAGAGACGAATGTTGCTACAAGTTATATATCAGAAAACCACAAATATTAAATCACGCATCAAGTAGATATGTATTATAGAGACGAATGTTGCTACAAGTTATATATCAGAAAACCACAGATATTAAATCACGCATCAAGTAGATATGTATTATAGAGACGAATGTTGCTACAAGTTATATATCAGAAAACCACAGATATTAAATCACGCATCAAGTAGATATGTATTATAGAGACGAATGTTGCTACAAGTTATATATCAGAAAACCACAGATATTAAATCACGCATCAAGTAGATATGTATTATAGAGACGAATGTTGCTACAAGTTATATATCAGAAAACCACAGATATTAAATCACGCATCAAGTAGATATGTATTATAGAGACGAATGTTGCTACAAGTTATATATCAGAAAACCACAGATAATAAATCACGCATCAAGTAGATATGTATTATATAGAGACGAATGTTGCTACAAGTTATATATCAGAAAACTACAGATATTAAATCACGCATCAAGTAGATATGTATTATAGAGACGAATGTTGCTACAAGTTATATATCAGAAAACCACAGATATTAAATCACGCATCAAGTAGATATGTATTATAGAGACGAATGTTGCTACAAGTTATATATCAGAAAACCACAGATATTAAATCACGCATCAAGTAGATATGTACTATAGAGACGAATGTTGCTACAAGTTATATATCAGAAAACCACAAATATTAAATCACGCATCAAGTAGATATGTATTATAGAGACGAATGTTGCTACAAGTTATATATCAGAAAACCACAGATATTAAATCACGCATCAAGTAGATATGTATTATAGAGACGAATGTTGCTACAAGCTATATATCAGAAAACCACAGATATTAAATCACGCATCAAGTAGATATGTATTATAGAGACGAATGTTGCTACAAGTTATATATCAGAAAACCACAGATATTAAATCACGCATCAAGTAGATATGTATTATAGAGACGAATATTGCTACAAGTTATATATCAGAAAACCACAGATATTAAATCACGCATCAAGTAGATATGTATTATAGAGACGAATGTTGCTACAAGTTATATATCAGAAAACCACAGATATTAAATCACGCATCAAGTAGATATGTATTATAGAGACGAATGTTGCTACAAGTTATATATCAGAAAACCACAGATATTAAATCACGCATCAAGTAGATATGTATTATAGAGACGAATGTTGCTACAAGTTATATATCAGAAAACCACAGATATTAAATCACGCATCAAGTAGATATGTATTATAGAGACGAATGTTGCTACAAGTTATATATCAGAAAACCACAGATATTAAATCACGCATCAAGTAGATATGTATTATAGAGACGAATGTTGCTACAAGTTATATATCAGAAAACCACAGATATTAAATCACGCATCAAGTAGATATGTATTATAGAGACGAATGTTGCTACAAGTTATATATCAGAAAACCACAGATAATAAATCACGCATCAAGTAGATATGTATTATATAGAGACGAATGTTGCTACAAGTTATATATCAGAAAACTACAGATATTAAATCACGCATCAAGTAGATATGTATTATAGAGACGAATGTTGCTACAAGTTATATATCAGAAAACCACAGATATTAAATCACGCATCAAGTAGATATGTATTATAGAGACGAATGTTGCTACAAGTTATATATCAGAAAACCACAGATATTAAATCACGCATCAAGTAGATATGTACTATAGAGACGAATGTTGCTACAAGTTATATATCAGAAAACCACAAATATTAAATCACGCATCAAGTAGATATGTATTATAGAGACGAATGTTGCTACAAGTTATATATCAGAAAACCACAGATATTAAATCACGCATCAAGTAGATATGTATTATAGAGACGAATGTTGCTACAAGTTATATATCAGAAAACCACAGATATTAAATCACGCATCAAGTAGATATGTATTATAGAGACGAATGTTGCTACAAGTTATATATCAGAAAACCACAGATATTAAATCACGCATCAAGTAGATATGTATTATAGAGACGAATGTTGCTACAAGCTATATATCAGAAAACCACAGATATTAAATCACGCATCAAGTAGATATGTATTATAGAGACGAATGTTGCTACAAGTTATATATCAGAAAACCACAGATATTAAATCACGCATCAAGTAGATATGTATTATAGAGACGAATATTGCTACAAGTTATATATCAGAAAACCACAGATATTAAATCACGCATCAAGTAGATATGTATTATAGAGACGAATGTTGCTACAAGTTATATATCAGAAAACCACAGATATTAAATCACGCATCAAGTAGATATGTATTATAGAGACGAATGTTGCTACAAGTTATATATCAGAAAACCACAGATATTAAATCACGCATCAAGTAGATATGTATTATAGAGACGAATGTTGCTACAAGTTATATATCAGAAAACCACAGATATTAAATCACGCATCAAGTAGATATGTATTATAGAGACGAATGTTGCTACAAGTTATATATCAGAAAACCACAGATATTAAATCACGCATCAAGTAGATATGTATTATAGAGACGAATGTTGCTACAAGTTATATATCAGAAAACCACAGATATCAAATCACGCATCAAGTAGATATGTATTATAGAGACGAATGTTGCTACAAGTTATATATCAGAAAACTACAGATATTAAATCACGCATCAAGTAGATATGTATTATAGAGACGAATGTTGCTACAAGTTATATATCAGAAAACCACAGATATTAAATCACGCATCAAGTAGATATGTATAATAGAGACGAATGTTGCTACAAGTTATATATCAGAAAACTACAGATATTAAATCACGCATCAAGAAGAAACACAGCAGCATTTGTGATAAAATGCAATACAAAATATATCTCACTCAGTGACAAAAAATCGTAGACATAAAAGCAAAATCGATACCCTTAGTATACATATATATGATTTAATAATTACACTGCAATGAAGGATGGAGGGGTTAAACTAGTTTTATTGATCCAAACCTCCCCTCTCAGTGAAATGAGGAGGTCGTTCAAGTGTCTACCACATGTGAGTAAAATACCAACCCTTATATAGAGGCTGGGTGGACAGTCGTTATAGATAGGGAGTGGCGTAAAATACCAACCCTTATATAGAGGCTGGGTGGACAATGTCGTTATAGATAGGGAGTGGCGTAAAATACCAATCCTTATATAGAGGCTGGGTGGAGAGTGTCGTTATAGCTGGGTGGACAATGTCGTTATAGATAGGGAGTGGCGTAAAATACCAACCCTTATATATAACTGGGTGGACAGTGTCGTTATAGCTGGGTGGACAGTGGTTATAGCTAGGGAGTGGCGTAAAATACCAACCCTTATATAGAGGTTGGGTGGACAGTGTCGCTATAGCTGGGTGGACAGTGTGTTTATAAATAGGGAGTGGCGTAAAATACCAACCCTTATATATAGCTGGGTGGACAGTGTCGTTATAGCTGGGTGGACAGTGTGGTTATAGATAGGGAGTGGCGTAAAATACCAACCCTTATATAGAGGCTGGGTGGACAGTGTCGTTATAGATAGGGAATGGCGTAAAATGCCAACCCTTATATAGAGGCTGGGTGGACAGTGCAGGGGTTAACAAATCTTGGACCACCTCACTAACCAAGGGCTAGCATACTCCCAAATATTACTAGCCCGAATCTATGAATCACTAGTCCTGGTCAATACCGTGATTTCATGAATCCGACTTGCAGACTTGAACCCTTGTACAACATGTACAATGTATATTAGTTTAACTATCTTTCTTTTCAAATCTGGTATTGCGTTTTATTTTCACTTATTTTCCACAGTTCAGGTCACTGTAAGGCCAAAAAAAAATGTGTGTTTATGGTCACATGTCAAAAAAATCTAGGATCGTTCGGCATTAAATTTTTTTTTTGACTATCGGCAAAACCGGAAATAGTCGTTCCCGGTTCCGGAATCCGATATCTCATTTTCGAAATTTCCGGTAAACCGTCATTTGTTGAAGCTGTTTTACGACGAGAATACGCAGTTTTTCTACCTTCTTTGCTCTCAATTTCGACAAAAAGCTAGCGGTTGAATAAATAAAACATTGCTGCTGATTAAACAACATATAACATATATGAATATAAGTAGATACGCGAATATTGACAAGTTTGTCAATATCCGATATATATTTTTACTAGCCCGTCGGGCAAACAGCTGATTATTTCAGCTAGCCCAAATGTGGAAATTACTAGCCCCGGGCGTCGGGCTAGGGTATTTATTAACCCCTGCAGTGTCGTTATAGATTGAAATACCAACACTTATATATAGCTGGGTGGACAGTGTCGTTATAGATTTGGAGTGGCGTAAAATACCAACCCTTATATAGAGACTGGGTGGACAGTGTTGTCATAGCTGGGTGGACAGTGTGGTCATAGATAGGGAGTGGCGTAAAATACCAACCCTTATATAGAGGCTGGGTGGACAGTGTCGATATAGATTGAAATACCAACCCTTATACAGAGGCTGGGTGGACAGTGTCGTCATAGATTGAAATACCAACCCTTATATAGAGACTGGGTGGACAGTGTCGTTATAGATTGAAATACCAACCCTTATGTAGAGGCTGGGTGGACAGAGTCGTCATAGATTGAAATACCAACCCTTTTATAGAGGCTGGGTGGACAGTGTCGTTATAGATTGGAATACCAACCCTTATATAGAGGCTGGGAGGACAGTGTCGTTATAGATTGAAATACCAACCCTTATATAGAGGCTGGGAGGACAGTGGCGTTATAGATTGGAATACCAACCCTTATATAGAGGCTGGGTGGACAGTGTCGTTATAGATTGAAATACCAACCCTTATATAGAGACTGGGAGGACAGTGTCGTTATAGATTGAAATACCAACCCTTATATAGAGGCTGGGTGGACAGGGTCGTTATAGATTGAAATATCAACCCTTATATAGAGACTGGGTGGACAGTGTCGTTATAGATTGAAATACCAACCCTTATATAGAGACTGGGTGGAAAGTGTCGTTATAGATTGAAATACCAACCCTTATATAGAGGCTGGGTGGACAGTGTCGATATAGATTGAAATACCAACCCTTATATAGAGGCTGAGTGGACAGTGTCGATATAGATTGAAATACCAACCCTTATATAGAGGCTGGGTGGACAGTGTCGTTATAAATTGAAATACCCACCCTTATATAGAGGTTGGGTGGACAGTGTCGATATAGATTGAAATACCAACCCTTATATAGAGGCTGGGTGGACAGTGTCGTTATAGATTGAAATACCAACCCTTATATAGAGGCTGGATGGACAGTGTCGTTATAGATTGAAATACCAACCCTTATATAGAGTCTGGGTGGACAGTGTCGTTATAGATTGAAATACCAACCCTTATATGAAGGCTGGGTGGACAGTGTCGATATAGATTGAAATAACAACCCTTATATAGAGGCTGGGTGGACAGTGTCGTTATAGATTGAAATACCAACCCTTATATAGAGGCTGGGTGGACAGTGTCGTTATAGATTGAAATACCAACCGTTATATAGAGGCTGGGTGGACAGTGTCGTTATAGATTGAAATACCAACCCTTTTATAGAGGCTGGGTGGACAGTGGCGTTATAGATTGGAATACCAACCCTTATATAGAGGCTGGGTGGACAGTGGCGTTATAGATTGAAATACCAACCCTTATATAGAGGCTGGGTGGACAGTGTCGTTATAGATTGAAATACCCTCCCTTATATAGAGGCTGGGTGGACAGTGTCGTTATAGATTGAAATACCAACCCTTTTATAGAGGCTGGGTGGACAGTGTCGTTATAGATTGGGAGTGGCGTAAAATACCAACCCTTATATAGAGGCTGGGTGGACAGTGTCGTTATAGATTGGGAGTGGCGTAAAATACCAACCCTTATATAGAGGCTGGGTGGACAGTGTCGTTATAGATTGGGAGTGGCGTAAAATACCAACCCTTATATAGCTGGGTGGACAGTGTCGTTATAGATTGGGAGTGGCGTGAAATACCAACCCTTATATATAGTTGGGTGGACAGTGTCGTTATAGATTGGAAGTGGCGTAAAATACCAACCCTTATATATAGCTGGGTGGACAGTGTCGTTATAGATTGGGAGTGGCGTAAAATCCCATCCCTTATATATAGCTGGGTGGACAGTGTCGTTATAGATTGGGAGTGGCGTGAAATACCAACCCTTATATATAGCTGGGTGGACAGTGTTGTAATAGATTGGGAGTGGCGTGAAATATCAACCCTTAATATAGCTGGGTTGACAGTGTCGTTATAGATTTGGAGTGGCGTAAAATACCAACCCCTATATATAGCTGGGTGGACAGTGTCGTTATAGATTGGGAGTGGCGTAAAATACCAACCATTATATAGAGGCTGGGTGGACAGTGTCGCTATAGATTGGGAGTGGCGTAAAATACCAACCCTTATATAGAGGCTGGGTGGACAGTGTCGTTATAGATTGGGAGTGGCGTAAAATACCAACCCTTATATAGAGGCTGGGTGGACAGTGTCGTTTTAGATTGGGAGTGGCGTGAAATACCAACCCTAATATATAGCTGGGTGGACAGTGTCGTTATAGATTGGGAGTGGCGTAAAATACCAACCCTTATATATAGCTGGGTGGACAGTGTCGAAATAGATTGGGAGTGGCGTGAAATACCAACCCTTCTATATAGCTGGGTGGACAGTGTCGTTATAGATTGGAAGTGGCGTAAAATACCAACCCTTATATAGCTGGGTGGACAGTGTCGTTATAGATTGGGAGTGGCGTAAAATACCAACCCTTATATAAAGCTGGGTGGACAGTGTCGTTATAGATTGGGAGTGGCGTAAAATACCAACCCTTATATAGCTGGGTGGACAGTGTCGTTATAGATTGGGAGTGGCGTAAAATACCAACCCTTATTTATTTCTGGGTGGACAGTGTCGTTATAGATTGGGAGGGGCGTAAAATACCAACCCTTATATAGCTGAGTGGACCGTGTCGTTATAGATTGGGAGTGGCGTAAAATACCAACCCTTATATATAGCTGTGTGGACAGTGTCGTTATAGATTGGGAGTGGCGTAAAATAGCAACTCTTATATAGCTGGGTGGACAGTGTCGTTATAGATTGGGAGTGGTGTGAAATACCAACCCTTATATATAGCTGGGTGAACAGTGTCGTTATATATTGGGAGTGGCGTGAAATACCAACCCTTATATAGCTGGGTGGACAGTGTCGTTATAGATTGAGAGTGGCGTGAAATACCAACCCTTATATATAGCTGGGTGGACAGTGTCGTTATAGATTGGGAGTGGCGTGAAATACCAACCCTTATATATAGCTGGGTGGACAGTGTCGTTATAGATTGGGAGTGGCGTGAAATACCAACCCTTATATATAGCTGGGTGGACAGTGTCGTTATAGATTGGGAGTGGCATGAAATACCAACCCTTATATTTCTGGGTGGACAATGTCGTTATAGATTGGGAGTGGCGTGAAATACCAACCCTTATATAGCTGGGTGGACAGTGTCGTTATAGATTGGGAGTGGCGTGAAATACCAACCCTTATATTTCTGGGTGGACAGTGTCGTTATAGATTGGGAGTGGCGTGAAATACCAACCTTTATATATAGCTGGGTGGACAGTGTCGTTATAGATTGGGAGTGGCGTAAATTACCAACCCTTATATATAGCTGGGTGTACAGTGTCGTTATAGATTGGGAGTGGCGTAAAATACCAACCCTTATATAGAGGCTGGGTGGACAGTGTCGTTATAGATTGGGAGTGGCGTAAAATACCAACACTTATATAGCTGGGTGGACAGTGTCGTTATAGATTGGGAGTGGCGTAAAATACCAACCCTTATATAGCTGGGTGGACAGTGTCGTTATAGATTGGGAGTGGCGTAAAATACCAACCCTTATATAGCTGGGTGGACAGTGTCGTTATAGATTGGGAGTGGCGTAAAATACCAACCCTTATATATAGCTGGGTGGACAGTATCGTTATAGATTGGGAGTGGTGTAAAATACCAACCCTTATATAGCAAGGTGGACAGTGTCGTTATAGATTGGGAGTGGCGTAAAATACCAACCCTTATATATAGCTGGGTGGACAGTGTCGTTATAGATTGGGAGTGGCGTAAAATACCAACCCTTATATAGCTGGGTGGACAGTGTCGTTATAGATTTGGAGTGGCGTAGAATACCAACCCTTATTTATTTCTGGGTGGACAGTGTAGTTATAGATTGGGAGGGGCGTAAAATACCAACCCTTATATAGCTGCGTGGACATTGTCGTTATAGATTGGGAGTGGCGTAAAATAACAACCCTTATATAGCTGGGTGGACAGTGTCGTTATAGATTGGGAGTGGCGTAAAATACCAACCCTTATATAGCTGGGTGGACAGTGTCGTTATAGATTGGGAGTGGCGTAAAATACCAACCCTTATATATAGCTGGGTGGACAGTATCGTTATAGATTGGGAGTGGCGTAAAATACCAACCCTTATATAGCTGGGTGGACAGTGTCGTTATAGATTGGGAGTGGCGTAAAATACCAACCCTTATATAGCTGGGTGGACAGTGTCGTTATAGATTGGGAATGGCGTGAAATACCAAACCTTATATATAGTTGGGTAGACAGTGTCGCTATAGATTGGGAGTGGCGTAAAATACCAACCCTTATATAGCTGGGTGGACAGTGTCGTTATAGATTGAGAGTGGCGTAAAATACCAACCCTTATATAGCTGGGTGGACAGTGTCGTTATAGATTGGGAGTGGCGTAAAATACCAACCCTTATATAGCTGGGAGGAGAGTGTCGTTATAGATTGGGAGTGGCGTAAAATACCAACCCTTATATATAGCTGAGTGGACAGTATCGTTATAGATTGGGAGTGACG
Source organism: Bathymodiolus brooksi (assembly GCA_963680875.1). Taxonomy (NCBI): domain Eukaryota; kingdom Metazoa; phylum Mollusca; class Bivalvia; order Mytilida; family Modiolidae; genus Bathymodiolus; species Bathymodiolus brooksi. The sequence goes on from OY804575.1 coordinate 164,161,119, forward strand.
TAAAATATCAACCCTTATATAGCTGGGTGGACAGTGTCGTTATAGATTGGGAGTGGCGTAAAATACCAACCCTTATATATAGCTGGGTGGACAGTGTCGTTATAGATTGGGAGTGGCGTAAAATACCAACCCTTATATAGCTGGGTGGACAGTGTCGTTATAGATTGGGAGTGGCGTAAAATACCAACCCTTATTTATTTCTGGGTGGACAGTATCGTTATATATTGGGAGGGGCGTAAAATACCAACCCTTATATAGCTGGGTGGACAGTGTCGTTATAGATTGGGAGTGGCGTAAAATACCAACCCTTATATATAGCTGGGTGGACAGTGTCGTTATAGATTGGGAGTGGCGTAAAATACCAACTCTTATATAGCTGGGTGGACAGTGTCGTTATAGATTGGGAGTGGCGTGAAATACCAACCCTTATATATAGCTGGGTGAACAGTGTCGTTATATATTGGGAGTGGCGTGAAATACCAACCCTTATATAGCTGGGTGGACAGTGTCGTTATAGATTGGGAGTGGCGTGAAATACCAACCCTTATATATTGCTGGGTTGACAGTGTCGTTATAGATTGGGAGTGGCGTGAAATACCAATCCTTATATATAGCTGGGTGGACAGTGTCGTTATAGATAGGGAGTGGCGTAAAATACCAACCCTTATATAGAGGCTGGGTGGACAATGTCGTTATAGATAGGGAGTGGCGTAAAATACCAATCCTTATATAGAGGCTGGGTGGAGAGTGTCGTTATAGCTGGGTGGACAATGTCGTTATAGATAGGGAGTGGCGTAAAATACCAACCCTTATATATAACTGGGTGGACAGTGTCGTTATAGCTGGGTGGACAGTGGTTATAGCTAGGGAGTGGCGTAAAATACCAACCCTTATATAGAGGTTGGGTGGACAGTGTCGCTATAGCTGGGTGGACAGTGTGTTTATAAATAGGGAGTGGCGTAAAATACCAACCCTTATATATAGCTGGGTGGACAGTGTCGTTATAGCTGGGTGGACAGTGTGGTTATAGATAGGGAGTGGCGTAAAATACCAACCCTTATATAGAGGCTGGGTGGACAGTGTCGTTATAGATAGGGAATGGCGTAAAATGCCAACCCTTATATAGAGGCTGGGTGGACAGTGCAGGGGTTAACAAATCTTGGACCACCTCACTAACCAAGGGCTAGCATACTCCCAAATATTACTAGCCCGAATCTATGAATCACTAGTCCTGGTCAATACCGTGATTTCATGAATCCGACTTGCAGACTTGAACCCTTGTACAACATGTACAATGTATATTAGTTTAACTATCTTTCTTTTCAAATCTGGTATTGCGTTTTATTTTCACTTATTTTCCACAGTTCAGGTCACTGTAAGGCCAAAAAAAAATGTGTGTTTATGGTCACATGTCAAAAAAATCTAGGATCGTTCGGCATTAAATTTTTTTTTTGACTATCGGCAAAACCGGAAATAGTCGTTCCCGGTTCCGGAATCCGATATCTCATTTTCGAAATTTCCGGTAAACCGTCATTTGTTGAAGCTGTTTTACGACGAGAATACGCAGTTTTTCTACCTTCTTTGCTCTCAATTTCGACAAAAAGCTAGCGGTTGAATAAATAAAACATTGCTGCTGATTAAACAACATATAACATATATGAATATAAGTAGATACGCGAATATTGACAAGTTTGTCAATATCCGATATATATTTTTACTAGCCCGTCGGGCAAACAGCTGATTATTTCAGCTAGCCCAAATGTGGAAATTACTAGCCCCGGGCGTCGGGCTAGGGTATTTATTAACCCCTGCAGTGTCGTTATAGATTGAAATACCAACACTTATATATAGCTGGGTGGACAGTGTCGTTATAGATTTGGAGTGGCGTAAAATACCAACCCTTATATAGAGACTGGGTGGACAGTGTTGTCATAGCTGGGTGGACAGTGTGGTCATAGATAGGGAGTGGCGTAAAATACCAACCCTTATATAGAGGCTGGGTGGACAGTGTCGATATAGATTGAAATACCAACCCTTATACAGAGGCTGGGTGGACAGTGTCGTCATAGATTGAAATACCAACCCTTATATAGAGACTGGGTGGACAGTGTCGTTATAGATTGAAATACCAACCCTTATGTAGAGGCTGGGTGGACAGAGTCGTCATAGATTGAAATACCAACCCTTTTATAGAGGCTGGGTGGACAGTGTCGTTATAGATTGGAATACCAACCCTTATATAGAGGCTGGGAGGACAGTGTCGTTATAGATTGAAATACCAACCCTTATATAGAGGCTGGGAGGACAGTGGCGTTATAGATTGGAATACCAACCCTTATATAGAGGCTGGGTGGACAGTGTCGTTATAGATTGAAATACCAACCCTTATATAGAGACTGGGAGGACAGTGTCGTTATAGATTGAAATACCAACCCTTATATAGAGGCTGGGTGGACAGGGTCGTTATAGATTGAAATATCAACCCTTATATAGAGACTGGGTGGACAGTGTCGTTATAGATTGAAATACCAACCCTTATATAGAGACTGGGTGGAAAGTGTCGTTATAGATTGAAATACCAACCCTTATATAGAGGCTGGGTGGACAGTGTCGATATAGATTGAAATACCAACCCTTATATAGAGGCTGAGTGGACAGTGTCGATATAGATTGAAATACCAACCCTTATATAGAGGCTGGGTGGACAGTGTCGTTATAAATTGAAATACCCACCCTTATATAGAGGTTGGGTGGACAGTGTCGATATAGATTGAAATACCAACCCTTATATAGAGGCTGGGTGGACAGTGTCGTTATAGATTGAAATACCAACCCTTATATAGAGGCTGGATGGACAGTGTCGTTATAGATTGAAATACCAACCCTTATATAGAGTCTGGGTGGACAGTGTCGTTATAGATTGAAATACCAACCCTTATATGAAGGCTGGGTGGACAGTGTCGATATAGATTGAAATAACAACCCTTATATAGAGGCTGGGTGGACAGTGTCGTTATAGATTGAAATACCAACCCTTATATAGAGGCTGGGTGGACAGTGTCGTTATAGATTGAAATACCAACCGTTATATAGAGGCTGGGTGGACAGTGTCGTTATAGATTGAAATACCAACCCTTTTATAGAGGCTGGGTGGACAGTGGCGTTATAGATTGGAATACCAACCCTTATATAGAGGCTGGGTGGACAGTGGCGTTATAGATTGAAATACCAACCCTTATATAGAGGCTGGGTGGACAGTGTCGTTATAGATTGAAATACCCTCCCTTATATAGAGGCTGGGTGGACAGTGTCGTTATAGATTGAAATACCAACCCTTTTATAGAGGCTGGGTGGACAGTGTCGTTATAGATTGGGAGTGGCGTAAAATACCAACCCTTATATAGAGGCTGGGTGGACAGTGTCGTTATAGATTGGGAGTGGCGTAAAATACCAACCCTTATATAGAGGCTGGGTGGACAGTGTCGTTATAGATTGGGAGTGGCGTAAAATACCAACCCTTATATAGCTGGGTGGACAGTGTCGTTATAGATTGGGAGTGGCGTGAAATACCAACCCTTATATATAGTTGGGTGGACAGTGTCGTTATAGATTGGAAGTGGCGTAAAATACCAACCCTTATATATAGCTGGGTGGACAGTGTCGTTATAGATTGGGAGTGGCGTAAAATCCCATCCCTTATATATAGCTGGGTGGACAGTGTCGTTATAGATTGGGAGTGGCGTGAAATACCAACCCTTATATATAGCTGGGTGGACAGTGTTGTAATAGATTGGGAGTGGCGTGAAATATCAACCCTTAATATAGCTGGGTTGACAGTGTCGTTATAGATTTGGAGTGGCGTAAAATACCAACCCCTATATATAGCTGGGTGGACAGTGTCGTTATAGATTGGGAGTGGCGTAAAATACCAACCATTATATAGAGGCTGGGTGGACAGTGTCGCTATAGATTGGGAGTGGCGTAAAATACCAACCCTTATATAGAGGCTGGGTGGACAGTGTCGTTATAGATTGGGAGTGGCGTAAAATACCAACCCTTATATAGAGGCTGGGTGGACAGTGTCGTTTTAGATTGGGAGTGGCGTGAAATACCAACCCTAATATATAGCTGGGTGGACAGTGTCGTTATAGATTGGGAGTGGCGTAAAATACCAACCCTTATATATAGCTGGGTGGACAGTGTCGAAATAGATTGGGAGTGGCGTGAAATACCAACCCTTCTATATAGCTGGGTGGACAGTGTCGTTATAGATTGGAAGTGGCGTAAAATACCAACCCTTATATAGCTGGGTGGACAGTGTCGTTATAGATTGGGAGTGGCGTAAAATACCAACCCTTATATAAAGCTGGGTGGACAGTGTCGTTATAGATTGGGAGTGGCGTAAAATACCAACCCTTATATAGCTGGGTGGACAGTGTCGTTATAGATTGGGAGTGGCGTAAAATACCAACCCTTATTTATTTCTGGGTGGACAGTGTCGTTATAGATTGGGAGGGGCGTAAAATACCAACCCTTATATAGCTGAGTGGACCGTGTCGTTATAGATTGGGAGTGGCGTAAAATACCAACCCTTATATATAGCTGTGTGGACAGTGTCGTTATAGATTGGGAGTGGCGTAAAATAGCAACTCTTATATAGCTGGGTGGACAGTGTCGTTATAGATTGGGAGTGGTGTGAAATACCAACCCTTATATATAGCTGGGTGAACAGTGTCGTTATATATTGGGAGTGGCGTGAAATACCAACCCTTATATAGCTGGGTGGACAGTGTCGTTATAGATTGAGAGTGGCGTGAAATACCAACCCTTATATATAGCTGGGTGGACAGTGTCGTTATAGATTGGGAGTGGCGTGAAATACCAACCCTTATATATAGCTGGGTGGACAGTGTCGTTATAGATTGGGAGTGGCGTGAAATACCAACCCTTATATATAGCTGGGTGGACAGTGTCGTTATAGATTGGGAGTGGCATGAAATACCAACCCTTATATTTCTGGGTGGACAATGTCGTTATAGATTGGGAGTGGCGTGAAATACCAACCCTTATATAGCTGGGTGGACAGTGTCGTTATAGATTGGGAGTGGCGTGAAATACCAACCCTTATATTTCTGGGTGGACAGTGTCGTTATAGATTGGGAGTGGCGTGAAATACCAACCTTTATATATAGCTGGGTGGACAGTGTCGTTATAGATTGGGAGTGGCGTAAATTACCAACCCTTATATATAGCTGGGTGTACAGTGTCGTTATAGATTGGGAGTGGCGTAAAATACCAACCCTTATATAGAGGCTGGGTGGACAGTGTCGTTATAGATTGGGAGTGGCGTAAAATACCAACACTTATATAGCTGGGTGGACAGTGTCGTTATAGATTGGGAGTGGCGTAAAATACCAACCCTTATATAGCTGGGTGGACAGTGTCGTTATAGATTGGGAGTGGCGTAAAATACCAACCCTTATATAGCTGGGTGGACAGTGTCGTTATAGATTGGGAGTGGCGTAAAATACCAACCCTTATATATAGCTGGGTGGACAGTATCGTTATAGATTGGGAGTGGTGTAAAATACCAACCCTTATATAGCAAGGTGGACAGTGTCGTTATAGATTGGGAGTGGCGTAAAATACCAACCCTTATATATAGCTGGGTGGACAGTGTCGTTATAGATTGGGAGTGGCGTAAAATACCAACCCTTATATAGCTGGGTGGACAGTGTCGTTATAGATTTGGAGTGGCGTAGAATACCAACCCTTATTTATTTCTGGGTGGACAGTGTAGTTATAGATTGGGAGGGGCGTAAAATACCAACCCTTATATAGCTGCGTGGACATTGTCGTTATAGATTGGGAGTGGCGTAAAATAACAACCCTTATATAGCTGGGTGGACAGTGTCGTTATAGATTGGGAGTGGCGTAAAATACCAACCCTTATATAGCTGGGTGGACAGTGTCGTTATAGATTGGGAGTGGCGTAAAATACCAACCCTTATATATAGCTGGGTGGACAGTATCGTTATAGATTGGGAGTGGCGTAAAATACCAACCCTTATATAGCTGGGTGGACAGTGTCGTTATAGATTGGGAGTGGCGTAAAATACCAACCCTTATATAGCTGGGTGGACAGTGTCGTTATAGATTGGGAATGGCGTGAAATACCAAACCTTATATATAGTTGGGTAGACAGTGTCGCTATAGATTGGGAGTGGCGTAAAATACCAACCCTTATATAGCTGGGTGGACAGTGTCGTTATAGATTGAGAGTGGCGTAAAATACCAACCCTTATATAGCTGGGTGGACAGTGTCGTTATAGATTGGGAGTGGCGTAAAATACCAACCCTTATATAGCTGGGAGGAGAGTGTCGTTATAGATTGGGAGTGGCGTAAAATACCAACCCTTATATATAGCTGAGTGGACAGTATCGTTATAGATTGGGAGTGACGTAAAATATCAACCCTTATATAGCTGGGTGGACAGTGTCGTTATAGATTGGGAGTGGCGTAAAATACCAACCCTTATATATAGCTGGGTGGACAGTGTCGTTATAGATTGGGAGTGGCGTAAAATACCAACCCTTATATAGCTGGGTGGACAGTGTCGTTATAGATTGGGAGTGGCGTAAAATACCAACCCTTATTTATTTCTGGGTGGACAGTATCGTTATATATTGGGAGGGGCGTAAAATACCAACCCTTATATAGCTGGGTGGACAGTGTCGTTATAGATTGGGAGTGGCGTAAAATACCAACCCTTATATATAGCTGGGTGGACAGTGTCGTTATAGATTGGGAGTGGCGTAAAATACCAACTCTTATATAGCTGGGTGGACAGTGTCGTTATAGATTGGGAGTGGCGTGAAATACCAACCCTTATATATAGCTGGGTGAACAGTGTCGTTATATATTGGGAGTGGCGTGAAATACCAACCCTTATATAGCTGGGTGGACAGTGTCGTTATAGATTGGGAGTGGCGTGAAATACCAACCCTTATATATTGCTGGGTTGACAGTGTCGTTATAGATTGGGAGTGGCGTGAAATACCAATCCTTATATATAGCTGGGTGGACAGTGTCGTTATAGATTGGGAGTGGCGTAAAATACCAACCCTTATATAGCTGGGTGGACAGTGTCGTTATAGATTGGGAGTGGCGTATAATACCAATCCTTATTTATTTCTGGGTGGACAGTATCGTTATATATTGGGAGGGGCGTAAAATACCAACCCTTATATAGCTGGGTGGACAGTGTCGTTATAGATTGGGAGTGGCGTAAAATACCAACCCTTATATAGCTGGGTGGACAGTGTCGTTATAGATTGGGAGTGGCGTAAAATAGCAACCCTTATATAGCTGGGTGGACAGTGTCGTTATAGATTGGGAGTGGCGTAAAATACCAACCCTTATATATAGCTTGGTGGACAGTATCGTTATAGATTGGGAGTGGCGTAAAATACCAACCCTTATATAGCTGGGTGGACAGTGTCGTTATAGATTGGGAGTGGCGTAAAATACCAACCCTTATTTATTTCTGGGTGGACAGTGTCGTTATAGATTGGGAGTGGCGTAAAATACCAACCCTTATATAGCTGGGTGGACAGTGTCGTTATAGATTGGGAGTGGCGTAAAATACCAACCCTTATATATAGCTGGGTGGACAGTATCGTTATAGATTGGGAGTGGCGTAACATACCAACCCTTATATAGCAAGGTGGACAGTGTCGTTATAGATTGGGAGTGGCGTAAAATACCAACCCTTATATATAGCTGGGTGGACAGTGTCGTTATAGATTGGGAGTGGCGTAAAATACCAACCCTTATATAGCTGGGTGGACAGTGTCGTTATTGATTTGGAGTGGCGTAAAATACCAACCCTTATTTATTTCTGGGTGGACAGTGTCGTTATAGATTGGGAGGGGCGTAAAATACCAACCCTTATATAGCTGGGTGGACATTGTCGTTATAGATTGGGAGTGGCGTAAAATAACAACCCTTATATAGCTGGGTGGACAGTGTCGTTATAGATTGGGAGTGGCGTAAAATACCAACCCTTATATAGCTGGGTGGACAGTGGCGTTATAGATTGGGAGTGGCGTAAAATACCAACCCTTATATATAGCTGGGTGGACAGTATCGTTATAGATTGGGAGTGGCGTAAAATACCAACCCTTATATAGCTGGGTGGACAGTGTCGTTATAGATTGGGAGTGGCGTAAAATACCAACCCTTATATAGCTGGGTGGACAGTGTCGTTATAGATTGGGAATGGCGTGAAATACCAAACCTTATATATAGTTGGGTAGACAGTGTCGTTATAGATTGAGAGTGGCGTAAAATACCAACCCTTATATAGCTGGGTGGACACTGTCGTTATAGATTGGGAGTGGCGTAAAATACCAACCCTTATATAGCTGGGTGGAGAGTGTCGTTATAGATTGGGAGTGGTGTAAAATACCAACCCTTATATAGCTGGGAGGACAGTGTCGTTTTAGATTGGGAGTGGCGTAAAATACCAACCCTTATATATAGCTGGGTGGACAGTGTCGTTATAGATTGGGAGTGGCGTAAAATACCAACCCTTATATAGCTGGGTGGACAGTGTCGTTATAGATTGGGAGTGGCGTAAAATACCAACCCTTATTTATTTCTGGGTGGACAGTATCGTTATATATTGGGAGGGGCGTAAAATACCAACCCTTATATAGCTGGGTGGACAGTGTCGTTATAGATTGGGAGTGGCGTAAAATACCAACCCTTATATATAGCTGGGTGGACAGTGTCGTTATAGATTGGGAGTGGCGTAAAATACCAACTCTTATATAGCTGGGTGGACAGTGTCGTTATAGATTGGGAGTGGCGTGAAATACCAACCCTTATATATAGCTGGGTGGACAGTGTCGTTATATATTGGGAGTGGCGTGAAATACCAACCCTTATATAGCTGGGTGGACAGTGTCGTTATAGATTGGGAGTGGCGTGAAATACCAACCCTTATATATTGCTGGGTTGACAGTGTCGTTATAGATTGGGAGTGGCGTGAAATACCAACCCTTATATATAGCTGGGTGGACAGTGTCGTTATAGATTGGGAGTGGCGTAAAATACCAACCCTTATATAGCTGGGTGGACTGTGTCGTTATAGATTGGGAGTGGCGTAAAATACCAACCCTTATTTATTTCTGGGTGAACAGTATCGTTATATATTGGGAGGGGCGTAAAATACCAACCCTTATATAGCTGGATGGACAGTGTCGTTATAGATTGGGAGTGGCGTAAAATACCAACCCTTATATAGCTGGGTGGACAGTGTCGTTATAGATTGGGAGTGGCGTAAAATAGCAACCCTTATATAGCTGGGTGGACAGTGTCGTTATAGATTGGGAGTGGCGTAAAATACCAACCCTTATATATAGCTGGGTGGACAGTATCGTTATAGATTGGGAGTGGCGTAAAATACCAACCCTTATATAGCTGGGTGGACAGTGTCGTTATAGATTGGGAGTGGCGTAACATACCAACCCTTATTTATTTCTGGGTGGACAGTGTCGTTATAGATTGGGAGTGGCGTAAAATACAACCCTTATATAGCTGGGTGGACAGTGTCGTTATAGATTGGGAGTGGCGTAAAATACCAACCCTTATATATAGCTGGGTGGACAGTGTCGTTATAGATTGGGAGTGGCGTAAAATACCAACCCTTATATATTGCTGGGTGGACAGTGTAGTTATAGATTGGGAGTGGCGTGAAATACCAACCCTTATATATAGCTGGGTGGACAGTGTCGTTATAGATTGGGAGTGGCGTGAAATACCAACCCTTATATATAGCTGGGTGGACAGTGTCGTTATAGATTGGGAGTGGCGTGAAATACCAACCCTTATATTTCTGGGTGGACAGTGTCGTTATAGATTGGGAGTGGCGTGAAATACCAACCCTTATATAGGTGGGTGGACAGTGTCGTTATATATTGGGAGTGGCGTGAAATACCAACCCTTATATTTCTGGGTGGACAGTGTCGTTATAGATTGGGAGTGGCGTGAAATACCAACCCTTATATAGCTGGGTTGACAGTGTCATTATAGATTGGGAGTGGCGTGAAATACCAACCCTTATATATAGCTGGGTGGACAGTGTCGTTATAGATTGGGAGTGGCGTGAAATACCAACCCTTATATATAGCTGGGTGGACAGTGTCGTTATAGATTGGGAGTGGCGTGAAATACCAACACTTATATATAGCTGGTTGGACAGTGTCGTTATAGATTGGGAGTGGCGTGCACATTTATCATTTAATGTTGATCAATTACATGTACTGCCTAAGATCTCCACATAAAAACGATGTTCGGTTCGTCTTTACCTCTAGCAGTTTGTAGGAGGACTCATGTCTTATTTACGTTATCTGTGTTTGTTTGCGTATTGTGGTGTCTAACACATATTGTTTGTAGGAGGGCTCATGTCTTATTTACGTTATTTGTGTTTGTTTGCGTACAGTGATGTATACAGATACATATTGTGTTGTGTTTATGTTCTATTTTTCTCCGTCTTATGTACCATATGTTGCCAGTTCTCTGGATTGTTCATTTGTGATTGCCCATTCGGTGTTCTGTAACATTTATTTAGTATATTTAATCTATAAATGTCTTCCTAACAACCAACAATAATGCTATTATCTGATGGATATAAAACATATTATACCTTAACCAAACAATACCGATTCTTTACAATATTTCTAATTCAAATGAAATGAAGTAACCTCTTACATTTATCAAATTAATAATCCAAGCTATTTTGTTTCTATTGTTTTAATATTTATAATGTAAAATGGTATTGTCGTAACACTATTACATTATTCTTTTACAATTATTAGAAGATACGTAATAACAATTAACCAACACAGATGGATTTATATTTCAATTTTGTAACACAATTAATTACTAACACATATTGTATGTTTCATATGATATACTTTACAGAGTACTAGAGTTTGGTTGACACACATTAATTTCGTTGATTAGATATGCAATCCCAATTCTATTCTCAATTCACATAATCATGAATAACTCAATTTTCAGAAAACTCGGCTATTACTTAATTACATGATCAATTACAAGCAGTCTTATAACTATTTCTTGATCTGATTCCTGTAATATGTTAGACGTTGTTTGTTTTCAGCTAATGAACATGAATATTTTTCTCCAATAATGTTATTTCTTAATTATTTGAACGGAGCATGAAAAGAGATTTCAGTGATTACTGTACGTATATAAAACAAGCAGTGATGTATAACGGTATTTAAAGACGGAACGTGAATCAATAACCATAGAAGTAAAGCATGAACAGCACAACCAATACAACGGGATGTGCCCCGTATGATCTCTTTTGTTTAACAACCGAACAAGCTTATAAAGTCCTTATGGATTATATTTTTCCAGATATATACGAATGGATATTTATAGCGTTTTTTTCCCTGGTTTTTATTTTCGGTTTGATCGGCAACATTTTAGTATTTTATGCAGTTTGGAGTAATGTATACCTACGAAATACTACCAACTTTTTCCTTGTGAATTTATCAATAGCGGATTTTCTGGTGTTATTGGTATGTCTACCACCAACTGTGATACATGATATTGCCCAAACATGGTTTCTGGGTGAAATTTTGTGTAAAATTGTTAGTTACTTACAGGTATGTTTTAATTCTATTTTTCTGACATGAAAACCTGTATTAAGTGTACTTGTTTGGTAGAAAAATGTGTTGTTCATTATTCAAAGAAAACAAAATACATGTTATTTTTCCTCATTTGATTAACAAATAATGTTTTCTGTGATATTTTGTTTATTAGAAGAATATTTGCAATAATGTTATCAAATACGACCCTCAATCTTGTGTTTCCTGCGACCTAATATCCGAGTTCTCTCGTTATTAGATATTGTCATAAATATTGTTTCTCTTTGCAATACAAAACTTAAGTTCTAAACGTACTCTGTACGATCTTTATGTTTCTGTGTAATGTTTTGTAGATCAGTGTTTGTCATATTGTACTTTTTCAATTGGCCATTATGTTGTATGTTCGTCGTCGCTTAACGGCTTCTGATTACCCCTTTGGTATCTTCAATCTTTTCTGCACAAAAATCTCAGATTTAAATATAACTGTTTGCCATTTCTCTAATACGTCCTGGTAGATATAAATGTAACTGTTTGCCATTTCTCTAATACGTCCTCGCAGATTTAAATATAACTGTTTGCCATTTCTCTAATACGTCCTTGCAGCTTTAAATGTAACTGTTTGCCATTTCTCTAATACGTCCTCGCAGATTTAAATATAACTGTTTGCCATTTCTCTAATACGTCCTTGCAGATTTAAATGTAACTGTTTGCCATTTCTCTAATACGTCCTTGCAGATTTAAATGTAACTGTTTGCCATTTCTCTAATACGTTCTTGCAGATTTAAATGTAACTGTTTGCCATTTCTCTAATACGTCCTCGCAGATTTAAATGTAACTGTTTGCCATTTCTCTAATACGTCCTCGCAGATTTAAATGTAACTGTTTGCCATTTCTCTAATACGTCCTTGCAGATTTAAATATAACTGTTTGCCATTTCTCTAATACGTCCTCGCAGATTTAAATGTAACTGTTTGCCATTTCTCTAATACGTCCTCGCAGATTTAAATGTAACTGTTTGCCATTTCTTTAATACGTCCTCGCAGATTTAAATGTAACTGTTTGCCATTTCTCTGATGCGTCCTCGCAGATTTAAATGTAACTGTTTGCCATTTCTCTAATACGTCCTCGTAGATATAAATGTAACTGTTTGCCATTTTTCTAATACGTCCTCGCAGATATAAATGTAACTGTTTGCCATTTCTCTAATACGTCCTCGCAGATTTAAATGTAACTGTTTGCCATTTCTCTAATACGTCCTCGCAGATATAAATGTAACTGTTTGCCATTTCTCTAGTACGTCCTCGCAGATTTAAATGTAACTGTTTGCCATTTCTCTAATACATCCACGCAGATTTAAATGTAACTGTTTGCCATTTCTCTAGTACGTCCTTGCAGATTTAAATGTAACTGTTTGCCATTTCTCTAATACATCCACGCAGCTTTAAATGTAATTGTTTGCCATTTCTCTAATACGTCCTCGCAGATTTAAATGTAACTGTTTGCCATTTCTCTAATACGTCCTCGCAGATTTAAATGTAACTGTTTGCCATTTCTTTAATACGTTCTTGCAGATTTAAATGTAACTGTTTGCCATTTCTCTAATACGTCCTCGCAGATTTAAATGTAACTGTTTGCCATTTCTCTAATACGTCCTCGCAGATTTAAATGTAACTGTTTGCCATTTCTCTAATACGTTCTTGCAGATTTAAATGTAACTGTTTGCCATTTCTCTAATACGTTCTTGCAGATTTAAATGTAACTGTTTGCCATTTCTCTAATACGTCCTCGCAGATTTAAATGTAACTGTTTGCCATTTCTCTAATACATCCACGCAGATTTAAATGTAACTGTTTGCCATTTCTTTAATACGTCCTCGCAGATTTAAATGTAACTGTTTGCCATTTCTCTAATACATCCACGCAGATTTAAATGTAACTGTTTGCCATTTCTTTAATACGTTCTTGCAGATTTAAATGTAACTGTTTGCCATTTCTCTAATACGTCCTCGCAGATTTAAATGTAACTGTTTGCCATTTCTCTAATACGTCCTCGCAGATTTAAATGTAACTGTTTGCCATTTCTCTAATACGTTCTTGCAGATTTAAATGTAACTGTTTGCCATTTCTCTAATACGTTCTTGCAGATTTAAATGTAACTGTTTGCCATTTCTCTAATACGTCAATGTCTTTAAATGTATTCTTTACATTTGTTTGCTTTCTTTGTTTAAGATAAGATACTCGTAAGAAAACAAAATATTCTACCTTTTAAGATCATTAACTATTTTTTTTGATTTTGTTATTCTATTACTTAAAACAGTTCAAAACGTAAGTTTCATCAATAAATATAGATAAAACAGCAAGTTAAGTTGAAACAGAAAGTAATAATATGTAAATAATGTAATAAAAAGAAGGTTATACAAACAAAATCAAGGGAAAAGAGAATGGTCAACACCAACTATTTATTATTGAAATGTACAGTTCCTAAATAATGCTTTAGCATTAAAGCTATGGTATTGGTAACGTTATCTATCATGTTGTTGGCCCTTTGGTTTTCTTGCTCTCAAAGATATCTAAATTACTATGCTTCATATATTTGGATTTGAGCGTACCTGATGAAGGCTTTTCCAGAAACACGTCATGCGCACTAAATTTGATATCTACGTTTTTAATAGACCAATTTGACTATCTAATTTAGGCCCTTTGTGTTGTTTGCTCCCAAAGACGTTTAAATTATTCGGTTTTACAATCCTTTGACTTTTAGCGTACTTGACGAAAGTTATTCTGCTAAATTTGGTATCGTTTTATTGTTATCACTGGATCGATACCTCTACTGGTGGACTATTAGTCCGAGGGTATCTTCCGCCCAGTAGTCAGTGTTGCTGCACTGTCATGGGTTATAAGATATATTTGTATCAAAATTTACAGTTCCTAAATCATATAGTTATTTCTAAAACTAAGGTTCCCGTCCCTCAGATTTAGGTCACCATAGCCTAAGGTTCCCGTCCCTCAGATATAGGTGACCTTAGCCTAAGGTTCCCGTCCCTCAGATATAGGTGACGTTAGCCTAAGGTTCCCGTCCCTCAGATATAGGTGACCTTAGCCTAAGGTTCCCGTCCCTCAGATATAGGTGACCTTAGCCTAAGGTTCCCGTCCCTCAGATATAGGTGACCTTAGCCTAAGGTTCCCGTCCCTCAGATATAGGTCACCATAGCCTAAGGTTCCCGTCCCTCAGATATAGGTGACTTTAGCCTAAGGTTCCCGTCCCTCAGATATAGGTGACCTTAGCCTAAGGTTCCCGTCCCTCAGATATAGGTGACCTTAGCCTAAGGTTCCCGTCCCTCAGATATAGGTGACCTTAGCCTAAGGTTCCCTTCCCTCAGATATAGGTGACCTTAGCCTAAGGTTCCCGTCCCTCAGATATAGGTGACCTTAGCCTAAGGTTCCCGTCCCTCAGATATAGGTCACCATAGCCTAAGGTTCCCGTCCTTCAGATATAGGTGACCTTAGCCTAAGGTTCCCGTCCCTCAGATATAGGTGACATTAGCCTAAGGTTGCCGTCCCTCAGATATAGGTGACCTTAGCCTAAGGTTCCCGTCCCTCAGATATAGGTGACCTTAGCCTAAGGTTCCCGTCCCTCAGATATAGGTGACCTTAGCCTAAGGTTCCCGTCCCTCAAATATAGGTGACTTTAGCCTAAGGTTCCCGTCCCTCAGATATAGGTCACCTTAGCCTAAGGTTCCCGTCCCTCAGATATAGGTCACCATAGCCTAAGGTTCCCGTCCCTCAGATATAGGTCACCATAGCCTAAGGTTCCCGTCCCTCAGATATAGGTGACCTTAGCCTAAGGTTCCCGTCCCTCAGATATAGGTGACCTTAGCCTAAGGTTCCCGTCCCTCAGATATAGGTCACCATAGCCTAAGGTTCCCGTCCCTCAGATATAGGTGACCTTAGCCTAAGGTTCCCGTCCCTCAGATATAGGTGACCTTAGCCTAAGGTTCCCGTCCCCCAGATATAGGTGACCTTAGCCTAAGGTTCCCGTCCCTCAGATATAGGTGACCTTAGCCTAAGGTTCCCGTCCCTCAGATATAGGTGACCTTAGCCTAAGGTTCCCGTCCCTCAGATATAGGTGACCTTAGCCTAAGGTTCCCGTCCCTCAGATATAGGTGACCTTAGCCTAAGGTTCCCGTCCCTCAGATATAGGTGACCTTAGCCTAAGGTTCCCGTCCCTCAGATATAGGTGCCCTTAGCCTAAGGTTCCCGTCCCTCAGATATAGGTGACCTTAGCCTAAGGTTTCCGTCTCTCAGATATAGGTGACCTTAGCCTAAGGTTCCCGTCCCTCAGATATAGGTGACCTTAGCCTAAGGTTCCCGTCCCTCAGATATAGGTGACCTTAGCCTAAGGTTCCCGTCCCTCAGATATAGGTGACCTTAGCCTAAGGTTCCCGTCCCTCAGATATAGGTGACCTTAGCCTAAGGTTCCCGTCCCTCAGATATAGGTGACCTTAGCCTAAGGTTCCCGTCCCTCAGATATAGGTGACCTTAGCCTAATAAGGTTCCCGTCCCTCAGAGATAGGTGACCTTAGCCTAAGGTTCCCTTTCCTCAGATATAGGTGACCTTAGCCTAAGGTTCCCGTCCCTCAGATATAGGTGACCTTAGCCTAAGGTTCCCGTCCCTCAGATATAGGTGACCTTAGCCTAAGGTTCCGGTCCCTCAGATATAGGTGACCTTAGCCTAAGGTTTCCGTCCCTCAGATATAGGTGACCTTAGCCTAAGGTTCCCGTCCCTCAGATATAGGTCACCATATGTGATACTTGCCAATTTATTAATAACAAAAACTCATCAAATTATTAATAACAAAAACTCATCAATTTATTAGTAACAAAAATTCATCAATTTATTACTAACAAAAACTCATCAATTTATTACTAACAAAAACTCATCAATTTATTAATAACAAAAACTCATCAATTTATTAATAACAAAAACTCATCAATTTATTAGTAACAAAAATTCATCAATTTATTACTAACAAAAACTCATCAATTTATTACTAACAAAAACTCATCAATTTATTAATAACAAAAACTCATCAATTTATTAATAACAAAAACTCATCAATGTATTAATAACAAAAACTCATCAATTTACTACTAACAAAAACTCATCAATTTATTAATAACAAAAACTCATCAATTTATTAATAACAAAAACTCATCAATTTATTAATAACAAAAACTCATCAATTTATTAATAACAAAAACTCATCAATTTATTAATAACAAAAACTCATAAATGTATTAATAACAAAAACTCATCAATTTACTACTAACAAAAACTCATCAATTTATTACTAACAAAAACTCATCAATTTATTACTAACAAAAACTCATCAATTTATTAATAACAAAAACTCATCAATTTATTAATAACAAAAACTCATCAATTTACTACTAACAAAAACTCATCAATTTATTAATAACAAAAACTCATCAATTTATTAATAACAAAAACTCATCAATTTATTAATAACAAAAACTCATCAATGTATTAATAACAAAAACTCATCAATTTATTAGTAACAAAAATTCATCAATTTATTAATAACAAAAACTCATCAAATTATTACTAACAAAAACTCATCAATTTATTACTAATAAATAATCAAATAAGGGTAATAACAAAATTACCGAACTCCGAACAATCTTACAAAGGGAAAGTCAATACTCATAAGTATATAAACAGACAAAATCAGTCAACAACCGGAAAACTGTGAAAACCGTAATGACCCTGACTTGGTACAGGCATTTCTAAAGAAATGGTATATCTGATAGATGTATAAATACAAAACAGTTCTAAGGTTATAAAGATATGTCTAAAAATAGCAATGGATGAATGTGTTATTTATCAGTAATGACATCGTATATTGTCAACTGTCCAATACTTCTGGACAAATGTCTTTTGTTTTGTGATAAATGAGCAGTTTCCTAAAGAAGTCACCTCAAATTACGTGGATGTTTTTCTTAGTAATTTACAGTAATATACTTCTGTATTTGAGGCTAATGTACGGTTTTCACCAATAGAAAATTATTGAATCAGTATTTGTGTATCGTTCTACAGATATTATTGTGTTATAATTTAATTTTTAAATACTATTAATACAACATATAGTACAATATATTTGACAAACGAAACTAGTCCGATCCTATAAGTTCACGTTAAGCTATACAGATGATGTACTTTCACTAAATAATTCTAAGCTTGGTGATTTTGTTGATCGCATCTATCCCATTGAGCTTAAAATACAGGAGAGATACAACAAGGTCTGCTTCATACATTGTCATACACATTTAATTGACAGTGAGAAGCCGTTAAAAAAAAGATGATATTAAATTTACCAATTTTGCCTTTCCATATATATTTGGCAACATTCCAGCAGCACCTGTATATAATATATTTCTCAGTTGAAACGATATTCCAGAGTTTGTTTTTCCTATCAGGATTTCTTTGATAGAGGGTTGCAACTAGCAATAATGCTACTTAACCATTGGGTCCGTAGCGGTTATGTTGAAGTGACCAGTTCGAAAGTTTTGCGGTCGCTATCATAATTAAATTAACCGTTGCGTAATACCTGTGTCACACATGACCATGTATATATTTCGTTTGTCGTAGTCACATTCCCGTCCTTTCATCATTCATGACAAATTCATGTAGCAAACTCAACACAACGGGTCGTAGTAGTGGGTCAGGAAATGCTTACACTTCCAGAGTACTTGAGTTCACAATCAATGGTTTTGAGAGGTGCATTTGTCTTATTTTCATTTTGGCGATTGTACTGTCTGTCCTTCTTCCATTTACGGTTTCTGAGTACCCCTTAGGTATTGTGAAGCTTTTCGTGCATATTTGGGAAGTATGTGCATATCATTCCCATATTCAAAGCATCTAAATTGGGTAAAACGGTTTTTGTGAAAATTGTTGAAGTGAAAACAATGACTTTTACATTTCATATCTTTCACAACATGTACTACTTAAAGAATGAATATTATTTAAAAATATAGGGTA
Source organism: Bathymodiolus brooksi (assembly GCA_963680875.1). Classification (NCBI taxonomy): domain Eukaryota; kingdom Metazoa; phylum Mollusca; class Bivalvia; order Mytilida; family Modiolidae; genus Bathymodiolus; species Bathymodiolus brooksi. The sequence continues at coordinate 164,179,860 of OY804575.1, forward strand.
TCTCAACATAAGATTAGCTTCATATTATTTGGTTTTCCAACCTTTCGACTTTGACCGTACCTGATGAAGGTTATTCCAGAAAAGCGCCGTGCGCACTAAATTTGATATTTACGTTTTTATTTTTCATTTTAATATTCTTATATCTACCTATTAGTAAATATAATTCAGTTCGTTTTTATGTAGAAAAAGAAAAAAAAAACATTTGTATATTTTATAGTACAGACTAATGAATAGAGATAACAAATCAATATATACATCAGTGAGTTGTAGGCAACAATACATTCATACAAGAAGACATTTACTTATATTGTATACTTCATAAATAATATGAACTTTTGAAATTGCTTTTAAAGTTTGTGCTGACTAAATCGTCAGTAGAATTCAAGCAGGCAAGATAATGTAAAACTACCATTAGAAGTCACAAATTCATAAATTTATTGGTGTTTGGAACATAATGCTGGGTATAAGTGATGATTCCAAGTACTAAACACACTCATTGAGGTTTCCTGGAGCACTCCAAGTTGACGAATAGAAGTGCCCTCTCGATGCCTGTAGATGGAAATTGTAAACACTTAGGTGTAACTTTCTCTTCGGATGGAAAATGGACAAATCATATCAATGACATTATTGAATCTTCTATGAAACAAATAAATGCTTTGAGAAAACCTAAATACATACTATCTTCAAAAAACTTGTCAAATATTTATCTGATTTTATTAGAACTCTACTCGAATATGCATGTGAGGTTTGGGATGGTTGTTGTGAAAGAGAAATAGAGAGACTTGAGAAGGTCCAATTAGAAGCCGCTAGAATTGTTACTGGTTTGACTAAATTTGCTAGTCGAGAATCCCTATATTTTGAAATTGGTTGGGAAACTCTGACTGAACGACGGAAAAACAGGAAATTATGCATATTTTATAGAATGCATAATAATATATGGCCGCAATACTTGTCTTAAATGATTGCTTGCCGTCATTGGTTTCCAATGTAAGTGGATATAACCTACGAAACAATGATAACTATGTGGCAATTCGTACTAGATTAAATGTTTATGCAAAGTCATTTGTCCCACCTACTATTTCTCTTTGGAATAACTTAGAAACATTTATCAGGAATACACCAACATTAGACAGTTTTAAAATCAAACTGAAAACACCGTTATTTAAGCCATCAACATACCTTGGAGAAGGATCGAGGAGATTAGATATCATACATGCTAGACTGCGTCATCAATGCAGTTCTTTGAATGGGGATTTATATCGAATAAACTTAATAGAAAATCCAAATTGCAACTGCGGTGCACCATATGAGGATGTTATTCATTATTTTTTGGAGTGTCCTTTGTGTCAAATTCAAAGAGCTAACCTATTTAATGACATTGAAAGCATTGAATTAAATATCGAAACAATTCTATTTGACAATGAGGATTTAAGTCTTCAAATAAATACCAATATTTCTGAAAAGGTGCGCACTTTTATAGGCCGAACCAATAGATTCCCAACAGGTCAATATAATCTACCCCAAAAGAGTTACATTTTGATATGTATATGTTTATGTATATACTGTTTGTCGCTGTCATATATATTGTTTATGTATATGCTGTTTGTCGCTGTCATATATATTGTTTATGTATATGCTGTTTGTCGCTGTCATATATATTGTTTATGTATATGCTGTTTGTCGCTGTCATATATATTGTTTATGTATATGCTGTTTGTCGCTGTCATATATATTGTTTATGTATATGCTGTTTGTCGCTGTCATATATATTGTTTATGTATATGCTGTTTGTCGCTGTCATATATATTGTTTATGTATATGCTGTTTGTCGCTGTCATATATATTGTTTATGTATATACTGTTTGTCGCTGTCATATATATTGTTTATGTATATGCTGTTTATCGCTGTCATATATATTGTTTATGTATATGCTGTTTGTCGCTGTCATATATATTGTTTATGTATATGCTGTTTGTCGCTGTCATATATATTGTTTATGTATATGCTGTTTGTCGCTGTCATATATATTGTTTATGTATATGCTGTTTGTCGCTGTCATATATATTGTTTATGTATATGCTGTTTGTCGCTGTCATATATATTGTTTATGTATATGCTGTTTGTCGCTATCATATATATTGTTTATGTATATGCTGTTTGTCGCTGTCATATATATTGTTTATGTATATGCTGTTTGTCGCTATCATATATATTGTTTATGTATATGCTGTTTGTCGCTGTCATATATATTGTTTATGTATATGCTGTTTGTCGCTGTCATATATATTGTTTATGTATATGCTGTTTGTCGCTGTCATATATATTGTTTATGTATATGCTGTTTGTCGCTGTCATATATATTGTTTATGTATATGCTGTTTGTCGCTATCATATATATGTAATTGTATTTCTAAAGAGAGGACAGTCATTAAGTTGGAATAACTTGCTGTCCAATCGTTTTGCTTTTTTATGCAATAAAATAGTATTAAACTAAAAATTGTGGATGTCAGGTTTTAGAACGAAAAGCCTGACAATGGCATATAGTCTGTAGCAACTTGTTTCTAGAGTACCACACGCCCTGCAAGCTAAATACTCCTTTTGTATAATTGAACCTGAAGCACTACTAAAGGTTATTTTTTTCCTTACTCAACTCTCCATATATTCCAGTGGCATTCGAAAGTCGTTTTCACTTTTGCCCAATGCCTCCTCATTTCTGTATTTTTAGATATTAGTTAACCTTTTTTCTTCCTGAACTTTTAGCACCTGGACGGTAACCAATCAACAATCAATAAACTAATCATTTACTCCACTAGTACTTTCATAAAAAAAATGACAAATATATATTTGAAAATTTCAATGTTGAAATAATTTGATTCCTAATCTTGGTTTTGCTTTCCGTGCTTATCCCAGTTCTGGCAAATATTGCAAAAATAAATATTTAACGGGTCATTGGGCCTTTTCTGCAATGGTTAACTTTATGTCATTCGTTATAAAACGGCTTCATTTCATTTGTCAGATGCGCAAGATTAATTATACAAATACCAGTGAAAAGTACATTAAATTAATTTAGAATTAGCATAATTGATCTCTTACATCAATAAGATGGATTCAGACATTATTGCCTTTCATTTGATGGCTGCCGTTTCAAAATAGTCGAAAGGGATAGTGAAAATTTACATTATTTCAATTATGCACTTTTTATCTGTATTTTATATCAAATAATATTTAAAAACAAATAGACAGGCAAGCACACACAAACTCATCTCGAAATGAAATTGTATATATTTACATTACATTAGACGCAATTGTCCGAGTTTTCACAAACGCTTACGTCTTCAAGGTGTTTTTCGTTAAAATTCATATAAAGCTTTAAGGTGTTCCTAATTATTTTTCATTATAGGGGAATATATCAAAATCTTTTAAATAGTCCAAATTATATTGAACGCGTCAATGTATATGGAAGCAATACAATATTAATATAAAAATACAACATACAGGTTTCAACCTATATTAAAGACCAGCTTTTGCAATTAACATATGGAAAATGACAATATTTGTCGAATGTTAAAAAAAAAATAATTCTAAGATAAAATATTTCAACCTGAAGTGTACAATTAAAATACCAATACTACAGTAAAACTAATTTATCTTGAATGCCTTAAAATTGTCAGAATGTTCGTTCAATTTATGATCTAAAGAAACCTCTCCTCTCTAGAGGCGTGTCATATTGCCAACTTTTCTGTGAATTGGACAAACAGAAACCTCTAAGGCTGAAATAAATATAGGATTGGTCTTATAGTTTCATGTTTCAAAACGCGTTCTATTGTAAACTGGACAATACACTGTCCATTCTACAAATAGTTTCATAAGCACAGTTACTAATTCTATTACATATTTACATATCTAATATGGTATTTTTCTCTATAATTTAGACTTACAACTACCTATGCAATCGGCGCATATCACCAGGGGCGGATTTAGAGGGGGCGTGCGGGGCGTGCGCCCCCCCTAAAATTCGCAAAGTATATGTTATACAACGTTAATTAAGCAGTTCAACAAACAACTTTTTCATGAATGGTTAACTCGTGACCTGTAGTAAAATATTCCTACACATTGTAAATACACGTTGGGTGTGTTCGTTGATTCATATATGGATTCGCCGACAATTTCCGCTTTTGTTTGTCTATAAACAAGAAGGGTCGAATCATATGCTTTCAATGAATGAATCAAACGACGAAAAGAAAATCTCCATCCGGACGGGCAGTTTTAACTAGAACCACCCGAAAGGACAAGCACCGAAAGTACAGACCAATTAGTGAAATGAGGAATGCGTTAAAACTAAACCAAAGTTCTTTGAAGGGTTAAAATATCGTGATCAATCAGTCATGAGTTGAACAATTCGCATCACGGTTGTTCAAAAAAAGTTTTACTTTAGGTTCTTATAATCTGACAAAAATATACTGTTAACAATTATCCGACAAAATTAAAACTCAAAATCAAGTTTTTTTGATCTGATAAAAATGGTGTGGTTGGTTCAAAATTGTCGTTCAATTAAATGTCTGTAATTCCTAAAATCCCCAGAGCTTCAGGGGGGCTTAGTCCCCCTGGGCCCCCTACCAGAGTTCTACCCTGGACCAGCTGGTGACCTTAAGCGGTCCCCAGAACCCTCGCCTACTCACGCCCTCCTTAACCACAAATCCTGGATCCGCCCCTGATCACCATTGATGTTTTGAGTTCGAATCCCGGTCAAGGCGAGGTGTCATCTGATAAAGTTTGTCAGTGACTTGCAGCAGGTCGGTGGTTTTCTCCAGGTACTCCGGTTTCTTCCAACAATATCACTGACCGCCACGTTATAACTGAAATATTGTTGAAAGTGGCAATACACACCATAAAACAAACCAAACCAAAATCTATAATTTAATTTAATGTTTTAGGTTTGTTATTAGTAGATCGCATAGTAACGAAAAAAAAACCTTCCGATACATTCTCAATCAGTGTTTACAAGGTTATAGCACTGATCAAGCACTTGGGAAGCTATCTACATATCTGTAAAATATGCTGCATGAAATAATCATGTATACAGTGTTCCCACAGATTGATTGTTTTACCGCTATCTTCAAACTGATCTCATAATCACTTGTTGTCAAATTAAAATAGAAAGGGGTGTACATTGCTGCCAAGTACTGTCTTTCAAGATGAAAGTATGTTTGCCAAATATTAAGTAGCAAAAATTAAGTCAACTGTAGTCTGTATCTCCCTTTCACAAGGTAGCTAAAACGGTCGGTAAATAAAACTACTTGTAGCACTGTGTCAAGCTAAAGAGCATCTGAAAACTTGAATCTAGATCGAATTAAATGCAATAATGAGTTATCCTTCATTGAAATCCTTTTGCATATAGGGGCTATAATCGTCTGTTATAAGACGTTGTGATGTAGTACAGCATTGGATATATAATTCAAAAGGGTAGGGAATACCCATATAAAAATAAGTATCATATTAGGGAAGAACGGTTAATGTGACACATAGTATAGGTTTAACCTGGGTAAGAACATGCAATGTATTATTCTGGATGTTATGTCTTATATGCTTTCTATATAAATGCTAGGGTAAGTAGCAATCTAAAGCTATCAATCCAGAAACACATGCAACATGGGAACAGGACACAATACAAAGACATACAAAACAAAAAATACAACACAGAAAACAACAAAGATGAGTAACACGGATTTAAGTTAACAAAAAAAAGAAAAGGGGGATGAACCCAGGTGTTCGCGAAGTGTATATAGTTCCTGCCTCTTATAAGAAACCCACAATTGTAGTCATATAGTCATGACATTTTGGACACCACAATACACAAACAGCAAAAATGAGACACAAGCCCTCCTACAAACAAACAGGGAATAACGAAGTGCCTGAAAAGACCAGGTATTTGCTAAATATGCTACTAAAGATACTATATTTATAACAATATCTTTATGTTATGAAAAGTTGGTGCATTATCTTTTGTTTGTGAGAAGCGGAAAGACAAACTAGCTAAGCTTATATTATCTATACGTCAAACAGTTTTACATACAAACGACCGATTGTATATTAACCTAATACATAATATTTAATAACTATTATTGAATTTCAAATGTTTTGATGAACAAAATCATTGTATGTGTATCTTGACCTGGTCATCAAGCTTTGATTAAGAAGAGTTTAAAGATACCAAAGGGGTAATCAGAATCCGTATGATTAAGTGGGTCATTCTCCGACAACTTTTCCAAATATCGAGATTTGTCAGTATGAAAGAGAATTTTGTCACAAATGGTTCATTTTGTACAGTTCGTTTAATTAACCATCCTTCAGACAGAATTAAGTGTTTGGCAAGCTGTTTTATCAGAAATATATTTTTTCTTCGTCTTTTATTCTCGTGTGGGGGAAATATTTGTCTTTACCGTCACAATACCTTAAACGCATATTTTCTTACATTTTCTTCAACATAAACAATAAAATCGATATGAATATAAACTAATGAATTGTTCTGTCGATACATGTAGAATTACTTATATAATTTTTCTTATATGAAAGAAGTATTGAAAAGGTTTGTGTGTCATAATTTCAAAGTTTAGATCCGGGATGTATATATTTTTGCTATATTCTTTAACTATTGCTCAATGGTAAAAAATAACTGAATTGGGTTATAGATGTGCTACTACAGTGTCATTTAAGGTTACATATGTTGTATAATTACAAATATAATATACATAAAACATTTTTGAGTTCGTGACAGAAAGGAAAATTTGTGACGGCAAAGAAAAGGTATGTGACGGTAAAGACATTTTGGTTTATAATAACAACTACCAACATAAATCAAATGTACGAGGTTGAATATAGCACCTTTAACGATGCTCAAAGTCATTCCTGATGCTAAATAAAAGTGATTAAAAGTGTGTGTGTCTTTACCGTCACGACTGTAATATGAAATTGTGACGGCAAAGACTGTTACGGTAGAGACAATTCCGCATTTCGGTATTGATTCTGTGTATTGCAGAAAATATTTCTAAAGATGAAATATGTGCATTGCTATCGGGAACAACTTTTTATTTTTACATAACGTTTAAAATGTTGCAGCAGGTGAACTGAGGAACTTCTATTATGTTTGGTAAAGATGTTGAATAAAGGTACTAATGCATTTTAATGGAGATACTGACTTGTTTCTTTGAATCCTGCTGAGAGTCGATCCACGATACCGTTTCTTTACATCGATGAAGTAAAAAGGAAAGCACCAACGTGACTTCAATCTCAGAGTCACCTGTATATTAGACGTTCTTCAACGTTAAATTTTCGTGACGGTAAAGATAGAAATTCGTAGGACACACATTTCAGAGTAAATAAAAGAAATATTTTACATTCAAAATATATAAATCTTTAAGCATGTTATTATTTAATGTTTACTGTAATGCTTAAACCTTCTAAACATAAAGAAACACCATGTTTGAAGTTTTAATTCTATTTTTCTATAATCATCCCTGTTATAGGACATTACCGTCACGTGTACTAATCTATATGTGACGGTAAAAAAGAGATTTGTAAATCCATTATTTGGCGTATACCTTAATGTATTTTATAAATCTTTTAATGAAATAAATACAATTTAACATGAACAACCAACATATCAACTTTTATTTTAATTTAAATTTGTTGTTTTTCTGTCATATTTATGGGACACAATTGCAGTCTTTACAGGCACTACTGTAAAAGTTGTCAGAGAATGACCCAAGTATTGAAAATGTAAATAACGAGGGTTTTCCACTGGTTCTCATATTGCTGTTGATCGAAACATTCTAATGATTTAATTCAAATTGTTTGTGATCCTGTATATCTAAGACTAATTATTCCTGTTTAATGTTTACGTTTTACTGCCAAAGTATTATCATGTTTCTGATTTTATATCTTAATACTCTTCTTTCAGATATAATATGTTGTCTATAGTAATGACTTGTAATAAAATTGTTAGATCTCTGATGTCTTTGATGTCTGATGTCTGGAACCTTTGAGCCGTAATGAAAGCGGGAGGTTTGGCGCTTTAAAATCTGATTCAACCCACCATTTCTTTAGAAATGCCTATACTAAGTCAGGGTCACTACGGTTTTCACAGTTTTCCGGTTGTTGACTGATTTTGTTTGTTTATATACTTATGAGTTTTGACTTTCCCTTTGGAAGATTGTTCGGAGTTCTGTAATTTTGTTATTACCCTTATTTATTAACATTGTAGTAATTATTTCTGGTTGTTATACAGATGCCATAAGTTATTTTTACCCTTTCCTGTCTATTGCTATTCGAAAGCACACACCCACACACCCACACACCCATCCGCTCGCACACCAGCTCAGTTATTGTCATTTACATGATCATCACAATGTTAATACAACATTGTCCTATAATTGTCTCTCTGTATGAAATTTTGCTTTATGATTATTATTCTCTGCAATCATTGAATTATATGGTAGGAAACTGGAATGGTCCAGCGATGGTCTTCCACAAAATGTGTTTTTGTGTAAATCCAAGATGGACGCAGGACATAGTCTTACATAGACCTCAAACGAAATGAATAAAATATATTTATTAAATTGTAGAATTGGTTTAATTTACCTTCTTTAATTGTGTAGGTCCGATTGCATAGGTTGAACGTTTTGCTTCGCGGCCTTGTTAGGAATTTCCTATAAAAAAATCGTTTTATATGGTATAAAGGAAAAATCTGTATGCATGTGTACAATATGATGTACCGAAATATTTTAAATATATTATATGTTATCGTATATGAAATAGGGAATCCCTTTTTTGTGCTGATTTGCATAATTTGCTATGCAAATCCCTCATGCTTGTGAGATAAACAATGCACACATTTTTTCTTGAAATAAAAGTGGTTAGTACGCAGAAAATGTAATTTCCCCAATTACATCAAACTGTGTTTATGAAAAAATAAATATTTAACTGCTTTATAGAAATCTTTCTATATTTGATAGGGTTACTATAATGGTATGCGAGAGAAAGAGCATCAATCCAACTTTGGTTTTGACTCCTTTCAAGGTTTGATGCAAATTCATTCCGTCTTTCCAATTCGGATAAATATTATATGTCTTAAATGTTGCTATGGTAATAAAATTTGCCTTATGCAATACGATGAATGATATTAAAGTCAACTCATTTCTCACTTTGTGATGAATCTGTCAACTACATATTCTAAATTGGAATTTAAAGGAAAATGATGAGACATATAACATCTGATACTTCTAGACTTACAGTATGTGTTAATCATCTAAGCAAAAATACTATGGTTTCATTGTAGTTCATTCTGACTTCACTGGTTCGGACTCTTAATTAATTAACAAATAAATATGGAATTTATTTATAATTGCGTTATGTAATTGATTAAGAAAAGCTTGAAGATACATTGTTTTTGTACCAAAGGGGTAATCAGAAGCCGTAATCGAAGATGGACAGACAAGCTCGTACGAATAAAGAAACAAGTCGGTGAGAAGGAGAGCACAGTAATGGTATTTATTAATAATCGCGTTATGAATATAAAACAAGACGGAAGTGAGATATGGTATTCACATGTCTGAACACATACCCTAAAACCGGTTATTGTAAATCTCAACACAAGAGGGAACATATATAATACAACTGTCTATCCACAGGTACGAGGCGATATGTTTCCTCAACACAAGAGGGAACATATATAATACAACTGTCTATCCACAGGTGCGAGGCGATATGTTTCCTCAACACAAGAGGGAACATATATAATACAACTGTCTATCCACAGGTACGAGGCGATATGTTTCCTCAACATAAGAGTGAACATATATAATACAACTGTCTATCCACAGGTGCGAGGCGATATGTTTCCTCAACATAAGAGTGAAAATATATAATACAACTGTCTATCCACAGGTGCGAGGCGATATGTTTCCTCAACACAAGAGGGAAAATATATAATACAACTGTCTATCCACAGGTGCGAGGCGATATGTTTCCTCAACACAAGAGGGAACATATATAATACAACTGTCTATCCACAGGTGCGAGGCGATATGTTTCCTCAACACAAGAGGGAACATATATAATACAACTGTCTATCCACAGGTGCGAGGCGATATGTTTCCTCAACACAAGAGGGAAAATATATAATACAACTGTCTATCCACAGGTGCGAGGCGATATGTTTCCTCAACACAAGAGGGAAAATATATAATACAACTGTCTATCCACAGGTGCGAGGCGATATGCTTCCTTATGACCATGCATATGACCAAACACTTCAGTGCTTGAGTATATACATTTAAAAATATCACTTGATTTGGTAAAATAATACATGTCATATTAGTTTTTGGCAATATAATGTTCACTATATACTGAATTTACATTTAGTGTGTTATATACTTTAACTACAATTTACTGATTTCCCAGCTTACGAGTATGAGTATTTGATGTTCCATAGCCTTTATGATTGCTAATCATAGGTTCAAACTTACTACATTAGGGAACATTAGTATTGAAGCTATGCAGTATTGTCAATCAACTCATAATAGCAATGATAAAGAGCTTTAGATGTAACCATCACTTAGAAACAATTTTTCAGTTATAATTTCTGCTGAACTGCACAAAGTAAGAACAATTCTCCGTTTTAAACATGTTCAAGATCATTTCAATATCAAAACAAAATTGCCCCATCTTTTGTCTCTTTTCTTACCAAATATCTTTTAAGACGAGAATATGATAACAGGCAAAAACATAATTTATATATATAAGAAAAAAACCTTAAAGTACTGTAAGCATAAAATGAAATATTTGGTTCTGATCGACATCGGTATGGATTAAAATTTAAACTGTACTAATGAGTCTTTTAACTCGCATGTGTCCATGTCGATTCTTCATAACATTCAGCACAAATCACAGAACAGCAGAAATAAGAACAATGTTAAGATGTTGCTCCAGCTTAAGCAAATAATTTACATGTTCAGCATTTAAACTATCTATAACATTCCTTACATTTATAAAAAAAAAAAAAAAGAAGAAAGTACAATATAAAAAAAAACATCCATCTGTTTTAAAATTGAAAATAAAATGGATAAGAAATGTGAGTATGTAGAAATATATTATAGTGACCTCATTCATATCATCAGTGACGATAAGTTATATTAGAAAACATCATTTACCATAGTGACCTCATTCATATCATCAGTGACGATAAGTTATATTAGAAAACATCATTTACCATAGTGACCTCATTCATATCATCAGTGACGATAAGTTATATTAGAAAACATCATTTACCATAGTGACCTCATTCATATCATCAGTGACGATAAATTATATTAGAAAACATCATTTACCATAGTGACCTCATTCATATCATCAGTGACGATAAGTTATATTAGAAAACATCATTTACCATAGTGACCTCATTCATATCATCAGTGACGATAAGTTATATTAGAAAACATCATTTACCATAGTGACCTCATTCATATCATCAGTGACGATAAGTTATATTAGAAAACATCATTTACCATAGTGACCTCATTCATATCATCAGTGACGATAAGTTATATTAGAAAACATCATTTACCATAGTGACCTCATTCATATCATCAGTGACGATAAGTTATATTAGAAAACATCATTTACCATAGTGACCTCATTCATATCATCAGTGACGATAAGTTATATTAGAAAACATCATTTACCATAGTGACCTCATTCATATCATCAGTGACGATAAGTTATATTAGAAAACATCATTTACCATAGTGACCTCATTCATATCATCAGTGACGATAAGTTATATTAGAAAACATCATTTACCATAGTGACCTCATTCATATCATCAGTGACGATAAGTTATATTAGAAAACATCATTTACCATAGTGACCTCATTCATATCATCAGTGACGATAAGTTATATTAGAAAACATCATTTACCATAGTGACCTCATTCATATCATCAGTGACGATAAATTATATTAGAAAACATCATTTACCATAGTGACCTCATTCATATCATCAGTGACGATAAGTTATATTAGAAAACATCATTTACCATAGTGACCTCATTCATATCATCAGTGACGATAAGTTATATTAGAAAACATCATTTACCATAGTGACCTCATTCATATCATCAGTGACGATAAGTTATATTAGAAAACATCATTTACCATAGTGACCTCATTCATATCATCAGTGACGATAAATTATATTAGAAAACATCATTTACCATAGTGACCTCATTCATATCATCAGTGACGATAAGTTATATTAGAAAACATCATTTACCATAGTGACCTCATTCATATCATCAGTGACGATAAGTTATATTAGAAAACATCATTTACCATAGTGACCTCATTCATATCATCAGTGACGATAAGTTATATTAGAAAACATCATTTACCATAGTGACCTCATTCATATCATCAGTGACGATAAGTTATATTAGAAAACATCATTTACCATAGTGACCTCATTCATATCATCAGTGACGATAAGTTATATTAGAAAACATCATTTACCATAGTGACCTCATTCATATCATCAGTGACGATAAGTTATATTAGAAAACATCATTTACCATAGTGACCTCATTCATATCATCAGTGACGATAAGTTATATTAGAAAACATCATTTACCATAGTGACCTCATTCATATCATCAGTGACGATAAGTTATATTAGAAAACATCATTTACCATAGTGACCTCATTCATATCATCAGTGACGATAAGTTATATTAGAAAACATCATTTACCATAGTGACCTCATTCATATCATCAGTGACGATAAGTTATATTAGAAAACATCATTTACCATAGTGACCTCATTCATATCATCAGTGACGATAAATTATATTAGAAAACATCATTTACCATAGTGACCTCATTCATATCATCAGTGACGATAAGTTATATTAGAAAACATCATTTACCATAGTGACCTCATTCATATCATCAGTGACGATAAGTTATATTAGAAAACATCATTTACCATAGTGACCTCATTCATATCATCAGTGACGATAAGTTATATTAGAAAACATCATTTACCAAAAGACTAATAGAATGAACTATCTTGGGGTTATTAACAATAATCAGCTTAAAATCAAGTGCAACAAATCCTAAATGATATTATCTATAACATTGGTCTGTCGTTAGATATGATGGAATCCGTATTTGCATATGCTCCTTTGCCACTCGCAACTACTTATAGCAAGAAACAATTAGCTAGAAATATCTAAAGTATTCATTCGATACTACTTAAGACTAACACGTATTACTGCAATGCAATTAACAATGTTTGTTGTAGTACTATAATAAGGAAGTTGTAACTTGAACAGCAATGTATATTGTGAAATGTTTAATAATTGTTGATAGCTTGGTATGATACAATGACGATAATACTATGTATTGACTCTAAACCGATTAGACAGAAGAAATAGTTTTTCTCGATCAAATAAGTAATAAAAACATTATATATAATTTAGTGTGCACGACGCGTTTCTGGAATAATTATAGATTAATACATGGCATTTTTCATATTGCCCTTGTTATCAGCACGATATCAGTCGAGGGCTGATGACAAAGGCAATATGAAAAAGGCCATGTATTAATCTATTGATCACATATTTTGCCAGGGCAGATAACATGTTATTGCCTTCGTAAAATGTTATTGCCCCGGAGGCAAATAACACGCCGCAAATTATGCTTTTATTACACATGCAAATTCGGCGTTATTTCAATAAAATATGTGATAACATACAATACAATACAATATTGGAAAACCAAATAATGAAAAAGAATCTTTGGGAGTAAGTCGATTAAAGGGCATCAACAGGATATCCAAAATCAGCTATGATCTCGAATATAGCTTAAAACATTAAACCTCGAATATAACTTAAAACATTAAACCTCGAATATAGCTTAAAACATTAAACCTCGAATATAACTTAAAACATTAAACCTCGAATATAACTTAAAACATTAAACCTCCAATATAACTTAAAACATTAAACCTCGAATATAACTTAAAACATTAAACCTCGAATATAACTTAAAACATTAAACCTCGAATATAACTTAAAACATTAAACCTCGAATATAACTTAAAACATTAAACCTCGAATATAACTTAAAACATTAAACCTCCAATATAACTTAAAACATTAAACCTCGAATATAACTTAAAACATTAAACCTCCAATATAACTTAAAACATTAAACCTCGAATATAACTTAAAACATTAAACCTCGAATATAACTTAGAACATTAAACCTCGAATATAACTTAAAACATTAAACCTCGAATATAACTTAAAACATTAAACCTCCAATATAACTTAAAACATTAAACCTCGAATATAACTTAAAACATTAAACCTCCAATATAACTTAAAACATTAAACCTCCAATATAACTTAAAACATTAAACCTCGAATATAACTTAGAACATTAAACCTCGAATATAACTTAAAACATTAAACCTCCAATATAACTTAAAACATTAAACCTCGAATATAACTTAAAACATTAAACCTCGAATATAACTTAGAACATTAAACCTCGAATATAACTTAAAACATTAAACCTCGAATATAACTTAAAACATTAAACCTCGAATATAACTTAAAACATTAAACCTCCAATATAACTTAAAACATTAAACTGTTTTTCTGAATGTTTCGGTTGCTTCTTATTTCGCCTTGACCTTATGATATGTTGCCATAGCTTACCGTCCGTCGTAATATATGATACACCTTTCCCCAAATGCTATTTATGGCCCCATCCCATAGTGTTGTGCTTTGTTTGACGGTATAACTCAATAAGAAAACAATTGTTGAAATTGAAAATGGTCATTTATTATTAAATGACATAATTAAAAATGCACTAAACTACAAAACTACACATAATTAAAATTGCAGTAAACTACACAAAAAAAACCTACACATAATAACCAGATATTATATGAATCATATAAAAAACATTTTCAAGACAAAGTTCTAGATATTTACTAGAAACTAAAAAACCGTCAAAGATGGGGGTAAAACCGCCAAAGTTCTAGATATTTACTAGAAACTAAAAAACATATTAATACAATATAAAAATCTATATCATATATCATATATCAGAGCTGAGGAAACCCTGCATTAAAAACTAGAGATAAAAACCTACGAGGAGAAAAACTCTAGAAAAGCATTAGTTTCCATAAATCAATTACACATATACCCATAATCAAACAACCCACTACTTTAGGTACAACTCAGTAACCAATTAAATGACATAATTAAAAATGCACTAAACTACAAAACTACACATAATTAAAATTGCAGTAAACTACACAAAAATAACTACACATAATAACCAGATATTATATGAATCATATAAAAAACATTTTCAAGACAAAGTTCTAGATATTTACTAGAAACTAAAAAACCGTCAAAGATGGGGGTAAAACCGCCAACATCAAAGATACATTTTCACAAAATAGGGAGGGTGGGAGGGTGTTTGTAAAATGAAGTTTCAAAACATGAAATTGATGATGATGTGAACTGTGTAATGATGGCTAGCGAGAATGACCAGTTGTTTCTAGGGCATGCGCAAATAGTTAAACCATTAATTAACTCTGAAAAATTTACTTTTCAAAGGGAAGTAATTTAGATAATTTTAATGGGATGTGCCATAAAAATATTTATAAGATATAAAATGCCTTTATGGGCCCATCCCATAGTGTTGTGCTTTGTTTGACGGTATAACTCAATAAGAAAACAATTGTTGAAATTGAAAATGGTCATTTATTATTAAATGACATAATTAAAAATGCACTAAACTACAAAACTACACATAATTAAAATTGCAGTAAACTACACAAAAAATAACTACACATAATAACCAGATATTATATGAATCATATAAAAAACATTTTCAAGACAAAGTTCTAGATATTTACTAGAAACTAAAAAACCGTCAAAGATGGGGGTAAAACCGCCACATTATTGTGCCTTGAGCAATATGTAATTTTGCTCAATAGACATATTGTGAAAGAAACAATATACCCCATCCACAACACTTTCATTAAACTGAAAATGTGCATTGCATACAAGATTTATTTTAACATTAACTATTTAACACAGGAGAATGTTTGTAATCAATAAACCGCATAATGACAAAATTACTATATTTTTAAACACTGAGGCCCTTGTCCCCAAGTGTTTACTTAAGACTCAACCGAGGTATTTAACTTACATCATTCATCAGTACTGAGGCCCTTGTCGCCAGTACTGAGGCCCTTGTCGCCAGTACTGTACTATACACAAGCCATAATAAAAAAATATGTACATAGGAAATTTTTTTTATTGCACAATAAAATCAATAAAAGACATTAAGCAATAATAATCATATACCCACTGGCTGGCCAAAGAAAAACTAGAACACTGAGGCCCTTGTCCCCAAGGTTTTTACTGAAGACTCAATAAAGGTATTCGAATATATTTCTTAAATGCTTCGCTATTCCAACGACCCATTTGTTGAATTTGTTCTTCGGAAAACCCCTTAGCCCAAGCAGTCGTAGCTGCTCCAATTCGAAAACTATGGGATTTGTAGTTTTTAACATTTAATCCTGCAAATTTTAAGGATAGCTGCAATTGGCTATTGAAAAATGATCTTGTAATGGGGGCATTGTCCATGAAGGAGAAAAGGGGCTGGACATTGGAAGATTCCTTTCCCCTTAGTTGTAAATAAGACCATAGGGAATGAACCGGACAAACTGCCTTATTACTGTTGTTACTAGAAAGAAACAGCACAGGTATATGTTTACCTGTACTATGCTTAAATTTAGACATTTGAATTTCAAGGCCCTCACTATCACCTTGCAGAAATTTGATATCATTTACACTAAGACAATTACCTAGTGGTGGGGGTAATCCAGTTATTTCTCCAATTCTTAAAAATGCATGAAATGCAAGCAAATACATTGCATCCAACATTAATTGTAAAAACCTTGAAGAACAGGTTTTGGGTAGAGATTGACATAAACCTTTTAATATTGATGGCGTAATGGGCAGTCTGCTGTCTTTAGCAGCCTTTTCTTTATGATAGCCTCGAAGAGCTTTACTGATAATAAAGTGACCAGTTAAGTCTTCGTAACCACCTAATTGTAACAAGAAGCTTATAGCTGACATATAAGTTAAAACAGTAGATGAAGCTATTTTTTTCTGAAAACAGTAAGCAATAAATAAAGTAAGATGTTCCAAAGAAGCTGGAAAGACAATTTCTAGTGGGAAGTACAAAAGCATAAATTTCTTATTAAAGGCAAATACTCGTCTATAAGACTCTTTAGACGATTTTGCTAAGGACCCATGAATCAGATTTGTAGCTACATTTTGTATTTGTTTCAAAGTTGCGGAATGTCCACAGAGTTCACTATTGGAAGTGGATTCATCAATGGAAATTCTTCTCTGAACTTCTGAATCTGCAAACGAGAAAGATGATCTGCTGCAGTGTTTTTTATACCGGGTATATGGACAGCTTTAAATAAAATATTAAATTGTAATGTGAGAACAACAAATTTCCTTACTAATTTCACAATTGTAGGTTCCTTAGAGGACTGCTTATTGATGATATGGACAACCCCTGAATTATCTGTGAAAAATGTGACACATTTGTTACTCAAGGCATTACCCCATAATTGTATTGCTACTACAATAGGAAAAAATTCCCGAATAGTAATATGGTACTTCAACCAGTCAGTAGGCCATTTGATTGCGAACCAATATTTTCGAAACAGACCCCCAAATCCAATATTGCTTGCATCTGTGTACAAGTTTAATTGTTCAGATGTTCCCCATCTATCTGATAAGAAGAGACATTTTCCATTAAAACTTTCCACAAAGATCAGCCAAGCCTGTATATCTGACCTAGTCTCCTTATTAAGGCGGCGATGATGGTGAGGTTTTGATAAGCCAATGGTAAGGCCTATAAGTCGCCTTAAAATTGCACGACCTGGAGGGACCACTGAACATGCAAAGTTTAATAGGCCTATTAATGACTGTAGTTCTCTCAATGTGGATTTTTTTTTTTGAACTTAAAATGATTGAATTGATCCTTCAATTTGCCTAGTTTGTCAAGAGATAAACGGATTTCCATCAACTCAGAGTCAAGGTCGAGACCCAAAAATGTCAAAGTTGTAGTTGGAAAAACAGTTTTGTCTGCTTTAATAGGCAAACCTATCTGTTTTGACATTGTCAAAAACATTTCTAACGTTTGCAGACAAAGTGGGGAATTAGCTGGCCCTACAAAAAGAAAATCATCTAAAAAATGAACACAGCCCGAGCCTCCTAGCTTATGATCAATAATCCAGTGAACTGCTGTACTAAAAGTTTCAAAAAGTTTACAAGAAAAGCTTAACCCCATAGGTAATGTTTTATCAAAATAATACTGATCCCATAGTGGGAATCCTAAAAGCATTTTTTATTGGGGACATTGTCGTTCTTTGGTCTGTTGTTAAACTTTGGTTGACTCTTTCCTTTATATGGTTGTTTGCACAGTCTCTTAAAATGACCCCCGCCACACTTTTCGCATACATGTGGGTATTTGCAGTTTTGCCCGCGCTCACATCTGCCATCGTTGTTGTTAAAGCTGTAACAATATTTCTTGGAGATCCACAAAGAGCTCCTTTGTGGAGCTCCACTGACTGGAAAGGGCAATGATTTTAAATTTTTACTGAGATTGTCAAGCTTAATTTTTAGACCTAAGGACATAGTACAGTTCATTATTGACTTGGTCCCAAGGTAAACTTTCATAATCATGTTCGCGCCATTCTCTATAAGTACGATCATATATATAAGCAGCCACATCACATGATCTGCGGGCTAGATTCTGAATTATATCCGCATATTTCATAAGGGATCCTGTTTCCTTAGGATATTTTTCAGAATAAATACTGACAAAAATATGAAATGCAGACAGCCAGTGGGAAATCTTTTCAAACCTATAAGTGGGTGGTTGTTGTTTTTCCCAAGCCATACCCCCTTCACTTGTTTCAGTAGGCTGAAATTTCACTTTAGACTGCTTCTTATTTAATAGACAGCCTAAATCAATGTATTCTCGAGCCCAAATTTTAGTTTTTATTTTGGGGTCAATGCCCAAAGCAAGTGGTTTTGAAATACTGGCACGAATAATTTACTGAGTTGTCAGCTTTACGTAAATCAGCCTCCAATGTAATCGGTTGTAAAATTGAATTTCCGATATTTGTTCTTGTAATATCATGAATATTGTCAATACCAGAATTCAAAAAGTGATGTAGTGTTTCAGCATTTGCAGCATTATTGTTGCCTCTCTGACCAGTAGGCCTGTTTAACACAGGATAAGTTGTAGTTTCGTTCTGAAGAGGTGACTGTGAAGGCTGCAGAGGTGTGCTGTTAGTATCCGGTTCAGCATGTACAGCTGTATCATTTACACACTGTGTAGTTGGAAATGTTAGGCCATGTACCTTTAACGCGGAAATAACAGAATTTGCTATATCTGGTATAGCAGCTTGTATGCCTGCTTGAATTTTTTCAGTAATGTCAGAACCCTCAGACTGGGCAGTGCTACATGCATTTGATTGAGCTGGTATATGTACCTCCTGATTATCTTCTATGTGGAGGGCTCGAGACCTTTTTGAGGAATTTCTTCTGGATTTACGTGGTGGTTCTGCCATCTCCTAAGACATTAAAACATTGGTTTATTGTACCCATGTACATAATAATCTGTTGTACAAATGTATGCAAATGTTTAAATGTAAAGTGTGCTTATGTCATGGAATTATGTACAAGTGTACCCAGTGATATTCATATGTATATAATGTAATGTTGTATCAATGTATACAGTTTTATCAGTCCCACTGTACAAAATGAACTGCTGTATGTAAATGTTTTAATGTATATTGTATTTATGTCATGGAATTGTGTACAAGCGCTCTAAGTTAGACCAATATTATTGATACAATTATAAATGTATACTGTAATATCATTCATTGCAGTTGTTGTCATGATTGTATTGTAACTGTCGGTATTCCTTTCATTTGGATTGCATACCAATAAATAATCGAATGGAATTACAAAGTTTGATTTGCATGGATATACTGGTAATGTTTTATTGTACCAATGTACAGTTTTATCCCAGTATATTTAATGTATCATTAAATTTGTGTACCAGTGTACAAAAATACATGTACAAAATGTACATACCACTGTATAAGCAATGTATCATCAGATTGTTTTGCAATGTGTACCAGTGTACAATCATTTCATATTGCAATTGTGTACCAGTATATGATCATTTATTTCTTCATTTGCCATTGTGTACTAGTGTAACCAACAACGTACCAGTGTACGAAATGCAAATGTGTACTGCTGTATGTAAATGTTTTAATGTATATTGTATTTATGTCATGGAATTGTGTACAAGCGCTCTAAGTTAGACCAATATTATTGATACAATTATAAATGTATACTGTAATATCATTCATTGCAGTTGTTGTCATGATTGTATTGTAACTGTCGGTATTCCTTTCATTTGGATTGCATACCAATAAATAATCGAATGGAATTACAAAGTTTGATTTGCATGGATATACTGGTAATGTTTTATTGTAACAATGTACAGTTTTATCCCAGTATATTTAATGTATCATTAAATTTGTGTACCAGTGTACAAAAATACAATGTACATACCACTGTATAAGCAATGTATCATCAGATTGTTTTGCAATGTGTACCAGTGTACAATCATTTCATATTGCAATTGTGTACCAGTATATGATCATTTATTTCTTCATTTGCCATTGTGTACTAGTGTACCCAACAACGTACCAGTGTACGAAATACAAATGTGTACAAGTGTACAGTTTTGTAAACACAAAGACAAGTGTATCAGTGTACACTAAGTACATGCTTTAAAAAGCAGTGGAGTATGCACTAATGTACAACTCATGTAATTATGTATTTAATTAAGTAGTCTAAAATTTCAATGAGGAAATAACCTTACATCAAAGTCTGTAAGACTGTTTAAACTAACAAGGTGGAGTTAATGTGGTGTCTGCACCCTGTCAGACTTGTTTTAATCCTGAAATATAATACTGAAACTGAAAATATGTGTTAAATTGAAAATAATAATAACAAAAATATGCACCAGTAAAACAGACAATAAATACCACCTATTCATTGTACCTATGCATTTTCAAAAAGCATAACAGGAAAAGGGGGACCCCAAAATTGCTTGCAAATTTACAATAGTAAAATTATTATTCACATATAGCAATAACAAATTACTTTATCAGATGATAACAGTAAACTAATTATGTCAAACAAAACGGATGGCATTTATTATAGCTCCTCTAACATTCCTGTAATAGCGGAGGTTGCCTTCTGCGTTGAAGTGGACACCATCCAAGTATACGTTGGATATACAGTTTTTCATATTCCGGAGATTCCATTATATAATTGTAGAATGGGATTTCAATTCTCGTTTTAAATGCTGATTAAACTGACACACAATAAAGTTGTATTTGTCTACTGGTACATTGTATGTAGATCTACGACCTGTTAGCTGTAAGACAGTAATAGTCTGAATATTGTATCTGCCTTTCCATGATGATAGTATGGACAAAAGCCGGAACACCATTTCCTCAGTAAAACCCTCACAGCTGTTCTGATCTAAATCGTTTCCACCAGCATGAAAAACTAAATGATGTGGACGGATATCCGAAATCACTCTCTCCCATCTGGTACAATGTTCCTTCTTATTCCCTCTACTGCCACTAATTCCGTAAAAACGTACCAAAGGGTCATTCCCAAATGAAAAGTTTCTTGTAGAGCAATTGGAATTCACATATGTCCTTAACCTATTTACGTGTGAACTGCCTATTATCAATACACGCGTCATGATGCTGATTGTAAACAAAGTCTAATAAATATTCATAAATCTCGTACAATCTAAGTAAGCCTTCTATAATTAGTGTCTCATGAATATTCATATATGGTAGTTTGACCTACTTGGACACCTGCGTCTCTGTGTGTATGTTTGTTTATCACAAGTGAAGATCATGATCAGTTGTGACATAATACTAATATTCGAACAAAACTAATGTCAAATATTTACCTCAAAATAAACGAATATCAAAATCCTGGTTGATTCTAAATCGAGTTTTGAATAACTGTAGTTTTGGCCAGTTTTATAGTTCTAAGTAACACAAGTTGAAGAGAATCTGTATGGATATACATGTTAGGTAACGGACTTCATATCGACGAGAATGTCAAATAAAACAGTTTGTTATTGTCCAAGACAATAATTTTGTACATCCACAAAAGATAATTTAACACATCCTATGTGTAAACTTCTCGCTTTAAATATCGGTATAGAAATCCTTTTACGTGTTTGTAAAATGAAGTTTCAAAACATGAAATTGATGATGATGTGAACTGTGTAATGATGGCTAGCGAGAATGACCAGTTGTTTCTAGGGCATGCGCAAATAGTTAAACCATTAATGAACTCTGAAAAATTTTACTTTTCAAAGGGAAGTAATTTAGATAATTTTAATGGGATGTGCCATAAAAATATTTATAAGATATAAAATGCCTTTACGTTACGCCATTCTTCCTGGCTGCTACTTACCTTGACTTTCACCTTGAAATCGCCAACGGAGGAAACAAAACTACGACAACGTGAAGACTTCACTTTTCCCATACTCAAATTCCCTTTGATCAGTAGCAATATTCCGGCTAGACCAGCGTATGAAATGTACATTTCACAACTAATATGTTATTCTAGGACTTGTGTCCAGTACAATAATTTTCTGGAAATAGCTCAGCTGCTCACGCAAACGTTACTCAAATAATGCTTCGTTGCTGCCATGTTAAAGTGATAGCTACAAATATCATACGATCATCATCATGGACTGGTTGATTGCTACGAAATTTCCATTTCTCAAATAACAATGAACCTGTTTGCCTTTATGAAGATTGTTTTCTTTCCACTATCACCGGCAATACTTTTACCTGACTAACCTTTAGCGAGCACCTGGATTCACCCGTGGGTTTTGGTGGGGTCCGTGTTGATTATCTTATTAGTTTTCTATGTTGTGTCGTTTTTGTTTTTTGTTTGTTTGCTTGGTTGCCCTCGTCCTGTATCCTGTATGCCTAATGTTGCCACAGAGTTTCTTGATTGTCTTGTATGCCTAATGTTGTCACAGAGTTTCTTGATTGTCCAATCTTGATTGCCCCTTCTGTTTTCTGTAGCATTTATTTACCTAAACACTATTCAAACTGCTTCATTTAATCATTGTATTTACTATACAATAAATGTATACGAATTTTGTCATGTAAAGAGGTTTCCTAATCCCAACATAAGTCCTTCATTGTGACTATGCTACTCTGTTACATGACAAATCTGTATTAAGTCAGTAAGTCTCTTCAGACAGACGTATAAACTACATTGAGTAGCACACTCTATACCAACGAATATTATAATGTTTAAGACATAGTAAGTTTGTCCTTAATCTGCTGAAATACACAGGAAAGCGAATTATGAGGTAATAAGTCGGAAGTCGATTCATGTAACTTCCCATAAATCTCGCACGAAATATTGATTTTCTTTTTGAGTGGAAGCGAATCTGTGCAGGTTTTCTTTTTAAGGTATGTTTATATATATATATTGCCGTTGAAGATTCAGTTATCAAGAGTGGAGGGTTTCGACCCCATTAACCTGTTTAACCCCGTCACATATGTGGACCTATCCCAAGCCAAGAACTGGATTTCCAGCGTCATATGTCATGGTGTTTTTGTGTTCTGTGAGTTCAGTTAAGATGACAGGTTAATGTTTGTTTTGTTGATATTGGTTGAAATGATGACCATCACTGTTTAAACTTTCTTTTCATAACTTCTGAAAAAACTATGTGTCCCATGCCATATTGGACCACTCCTACTTCAACAATTAGTTTGGCACGGTTCCTCAGTTTTTGTTTGCTTGTTTTTTTTTGGAAGTTTTGACATTGAAGGATACACAATATTATAGTATATTACCGGTATATATGTTTTTTTTTATATTGTAACACGGTGTGAAACAGGCCAGAAAAGCGTCCACAAGACTTGCTTTTCTATCTCTTAACAAAAATCGACCAAATAATTTTTTTTATATATATCATTGTATATTATATTTCCGACAACATACATATATTGTATGAACACCCAAGCCATTCATACCATTTATCATTGCACCATGCACGATAATTTGGTAGTGTTGAAAGTTTCAAATACTGTTATAAATAGCAATTAGCTTTGAAAACACAGGTCATCTATATGACCCATAAAATATATAAATATTACAAAAGCTATTTTTTTTTATATTACTTCACATTTTATCTTTCAGACCGTTAGTGTCTTGGTTTCTGTGGTTACACTGACAGCCATATCCGTAGAGCGATACCTTGCTATATGTCAACCACTATCATTCAGAAGCTCCAGATTCCGAACAGCTGTTTCCGTTGTAGTAATATGGGTCCTATCGTTAGCGTCATCATGTCCAGTTCTTATTTTTATGACACTGTTTCCAGACGATAAAGTCCCTTCTTCATTTGTTTTACTTACAAGCTGTAGATCTTCTAACGCCAACCTTGAGTATAAGTTTCAAATATGTCTGATGGTGGCATTTTTCTTGGTTCCATTACTGATAATGACATATACATACATTCGGATAGCCCTGTGTTTGTGGCGAAGCAGTACTTCTGGACTAGTGGCTCTAGGTAAGTTATTATGAGAATATTAGATATGGAATTAAAACCTAAAACACATCTAAATCCAATCATCACAAAAGACTAGTCTGTGTATATCCCTGTGGTAATAGTTGTATATAGTGACCATTGTATTTGTATGTCTATATGTTGTTTCTGTGATAGTACTTTTGTCTGCAGCATATAGTTATCAAGCTTAGCGCTTCCCGATAACGATGCAATAGTTTCTATAAATTGCATTGTATTTACATACATGAAATGCGTATCTACATGTAAGTGATCGGTATCGTGTACTAGGTATTTGTTCTTACATGTATTCAATTTTCCTCAACGCCATCATGCAGACGTATTGTCAAAGAAATACTTTGTATGCATAAGTAATTGGACTGCATGACACGTTATATTTTGCGTAAATATAGATATTAGATAAAAATGTTAATCACTTTCATGTACGTCATTGATGCAGTACGTTGATCAAACAGTTTTATTTAACGATACACTTATAGCCTCTATAAAATCGTTGAAGTATGGAAGCTGTTTATACTGATAATTGTGTTGATAAGGAAAACTAAAAAGGTTAATTGGGAACTGCATAGAATGAAATCAAATAGACAAGACAACACTCGTATTTTGAAGTTCTCATTAAATGAAGTAGCAGAATTATTTGGTTTGCTAAGAGTTTATCTCATCTCGTCTTGTAAATAATGACTTAAGTCATATTATATAATTAACTCGTACATATTGTGAATTTATCCTGCAATCAGTACATTTGCTGTACAAATATACCATACGAATAAATTTTTGCTTTATTCGTAGCCTACGAATAAACTTTTGAAGCCTACGAATAAACTTTTAAACCTACGAATAAACTTTTAAGCCCCGCCCATAGATTCCGGAACTACTTTTTTGTATGTTTCTGCTCTCCTGTGAAGGAGGTACAATATTAACCGTAAACAATGTCAATAATCGACGTCGTCTTTTTCTAATAAATGTTTTCGTTCTCACTATTTGTAAATTTACAAACCGACAAAATGAAACTAATAATTTTAAAATTTCATATTTTTTATACATATTTTACGATAAAAAAAATCCTAGAAGTCAATAAAAAACAAAACAAAAATCTTAAACAAATCCGAATCATTTATAACTTGACAGGGAAGCTTTGAAAACAAAACAAAAGCAACTAAAACTACAGGACAAAGGGAATAAACCAAAGAGGGCATGCCCTCCAACAGATGAGGAAATTAACATCCTTTATAACAGAAACGTTCTGGGCAGTCACACACCACAATCTTTACTAAACACACTTATATGGTTAAATAACTCAGTACAGTTTGAACATCAAACTCTAAGATTACTACATGTATTTTATTATAAAATTTCTTCATATTAAATGTTTAATTAATTCACATCAATTACTTCAACATATCAGATAGTAGATTTCTTCAAGGTGAAAAGATCACATATTCCTGCTATTGCATCAAGTCACTTTAAAATTATAGATAATTATTTATATTCTGAATTCTTTATGACACCACAAAATATCTATATAATTTGTTTTAACCATTTGGAATAATTGTATTCAGTCACTTCCTCCAATCATTTTGCATCTTTTTTTAAAACATTTTTTTCTTTTGCAAAATTCCAACAAAGTTGTATGATTTGTCAGTTGAAACTAGTGTTTTATCTGCTGGAATTCTACTCACTGTTGATCAGGATTACAGTACATTTTTTATTTTGTGCAATTCCATTTGACGTTGTGTCTACGTGTAATGTTGGATAGTCTCTAGTGTTTATTTAAATCCATATCCTTTCTTACTACAAGATGTTTCTTTACTTTAAGTTGTCTCTACGTGTAATGTTGGATAGTCTCTAGTGTTTATTTAAATCCATATCCTTTCTTACTACAAGATGTTTCTTTACTTTAAGTTGTCTCTACGTGTAATGTTGGATAGTCTCTAGTGTTTATTTAGATCCATATCCTTTCTTACTACAAGATGTTTCATTACTTTACGTTGTGTCTACGTGTAATGTTGGATAGTCTCTAGTGTTTATTTAGATCCATATCCTTTCTTACTAGAAGATGTTTTTTTACTTTACGTTGTGTCTACGTGTAATGTTGGATAGTCTCTAGTGTTTATTTAAATCCATATCCTTTCTTACTACAAGCTGTTTCTTTACTTTAAGTTGTCTCTACGTGTAATGTTGGATAGTCTCTAGTGTTTATTTAAATCCATATCCTTTCTTACTACAAGTTGTTTCTTTACTTTAAGTTGTCGCTACGTGTAATGTTGGATAGTCTCTAGTGTTTATTTAGATCCATATCCTTTCTTACTACATGCTGTTTCTTTACTTTAAGTTGTGTCTACGTGTAATGTTGAATAGTCTCTAGTGTTTATTTAAATCCATATCCTTTCTTACTACAAGAGGTTTCTTTGCTTTATGTTGTCTCTACGTGTAATGTTGGATAGTCTCTAGTGTTTATTTAGATCCATATCCTTTCTTACTACAAGTTGTTTCTTTACTTTAAGTTGTCTCTACGTGTAATGTTGGATAGTCTCTAGTGTTTATTTAGATCCATATCCTTTCTTACTACAAGATGTTTCATTACTTTACGTTGTGTCTACGTGTAATGTTGGATAGTCTCTAGTGTTTATTTAGATCCATATCCTTTCTTACTACAAGATGTTTCTTTACTTTAAGTTGTCTCTACGTGTAATGTTGGATAGTCTCTAGTGTTTATTTAGATCCATATCCTTTCTTACTACAAGATGTTTCATTACTTTACGTTGTGTCTACGTGTAATGTTGGATAGTCTCTAGTGTTTATTTAGATCCATATCCTTTCTTACTAGAAGATGTTTTTTTACTTTACGTTGTGTCTACGTGTAATGTTGGATAGTCTCTAGTGTTTATTTAAATCCATATCCTTTCTTACTACAAGCTGTTTCTTTACTTTAAGTTGTCTCTACGTGTAATGTTGGATAGTCTCTAGTGTTTATTTAGATCCATATCCTTTCTTACTACAAGATGTTTCATTACTTTACGTTGTGTCTACGTGTAATGTTGGATAGTCTCTAGTGTTTATTTAGATCCATATCCTTTCTTACTAGAAGATGTTTTTTTACTTTACGTTGTGTCTACGTGTAATGTTGGATAGTCTCTAGTGTTTATTTAGATCCATATCCTTTCTTACTACAAGCTGTTTCTTAACTTTAAGTTGTGTCTACGTGTAATGTTGGATAGTCTCTAGTGTTTATTTAAATCCATATCCTTTCTTACTACAAGATGTTTCTTTACTTTAAGTTGTCTCTACGTGTAATGTTGGATAGTCTCTAGTGTTTATTTAAATCCATATCCTTTCTTACTACAAGTTGTTTCTTTACTTTAAGTTGTCTCTACGTGTAATGTTGGATAGTCTCTAGTGTTTATTTAAATCCATATCCTTTCTTACTACAAGATGTTTCTTTACTTTAAGTTGTCTCTACGTGTAATGTTGGATAGTCTCTAGTGTTTATTTAAATCCATATCCTTTCTTACTACAAGTTGTTTCTTTACTTTAAGTTGTCTCTACGTGTAATGTTGGATAGTCTCTAGTGTTTATTTAAATCCATATCCTTTCTTACTACAAGATGTTTCTTTACTTTACGTTGTGTCTACGTGTAATGTTGGATAGTCTCTAGTGTTTATTTAGATCCATATCCTTTCATACTACAAGTTGTTTCTTTACTTTACGTTGTCTCTACGTGTAATGTTGGATAGTCTCTAGTGTTTATTTAAATCCATATCCTTTCTTACTACAAGATGTTTCATTACTTTACGTTGTGTCTACGTGTAATGTTGGATAGTCTCTAGTGTTTATTTAGATCCATATCCTTTTTTACTAGAAGATGTTTTTTTACTTTACGTTGTGTCTACGTGTAATGTTGGATAGTCTCTAGTGTTTATTTAAATCCATATCCTTTCTTACTACAAGTTGTTTCTTTACTTTAAGTTGTCTCTACGTGTAATGTTGGATAGTCTCTAGTGTTTATTTAGATCCATATCATTTCTTACTACAAGATGTTTCTTTACTTTAAGTTGTCTCTACGTGTAATGTTGGATAGTCTCTAGTGTTTATTTAAATCCATATCCTTTCTTACTACAAGCTCTTTCTTTACTTTAAGTTGTCTCTACGTGTAATGTTGGATAGTCTCTAGTGTTTATTTAAATCCATATCCTTTCTTACTACAAGTTGTTTCTTTACTTTAAGTTGTCTCTACGTGTAATGTTGGATAGTCTCTAGTGTTTATTTAAATCCATATCCTTTCTTACTACAAGATGTTTCTTTACTTTAAGTTGTCTCTACGTGTAATGTTGGATAGTCTCTAGTGTTTATTTAAATCCATATCCTTTCTTACTACAAGCTGTTTCTTTACTTTAAGTTGTGTCTACGTGTAATGTTGGATAGTCTCTAGTGTTTATTTAGATCCATATCCTTTCTTACTACAAGTTGTTTCTTTACTTTAAGTTGTCTCTACGTGTAATGTTGGATAGTCTCTAGTGTTTATTTAGATCCATATCCTTTCTTACTACAAGCTGTTTCATTACTTTACGTTGTGTCTACGTGTAATGTTGGATAGTCTCTAGTGTTTATTTAGATCCATATCCTTTCTTACTACAAGATGTTTCTTTACTTTAAGTTGTGTCTACGTGTAATGTTGGATAGTCTCTAGTGTTTATTTAAATCCATATCCTTTCTTACTACAAGTTGTTTCTTTACTTTAAGTTGTCTCTACGTGTAATGTTGGATAGTCTCTAGTGTTTATTTAAATCCATATCCTTTCTTACTACAAGATGTTTCTTTACTTTACGTTGTGTCTACGTGTAATGTTGGATAGTCTCTAGTGTTTATTTAGATCCATATCCTTTCATACTACAAGTTGTTTCTTTACTTTACGTTGTCTCTACGTGTAATGTTGGATAGTCCCTAGTGTTTATTTAGATCCATATCCTTTCTTACTAGAAGATGTTTTTTTACTTTACGTTGTGTCTACGTGTAATGTTGGATAGTCTCTAGTGTTTATTTAAATCCATATCCTTTCTTACTACAAGTTGTTTCTTTACTTTAAGTTGTCTCTACGTGTAATGTTGGATAGTCTCTAGTGTTTATTTAGATCCATATCCTTTCTTACTACAAGATGTTTCTTTACTTTAAGTTGTCTCTACGTGTAATGTTGGATAGTCTCTAGTGTTTATTTAAATCCATATCCTTTCTTACTACAAGCTATTTCTTTACTTTAAGTTGTCTCTACGTGTAATGTTGGATAGTCTCTAGTGTTTATTTAAATCCATATCCTTTCTTACTACAAGTTGTTTCTTTACTTTAAGTTGTCTCTACGTGTAATGTTGGATAGTCTCTAGTGTTTATTTAAATCCATATCCTTTCTTACTACAAGATGTTTCTTTACTTTAAGTTGTCTCTACGTGTAATGTTGGATAGTCTCTAGTGTTTATTTAGATCCATATCCTTTCTTACTACAAGCTGTTTCTTTACTTTAAGTTGTGTCTACGTGTAATGTTGGATAGTCTCTAGTGTTTATTTAGATCCATATCCTTTCTTACTACAAGTTGTTTCTTTACTTTAAGTTGTCTCTACGTGTAATGTTGGATAGTCTCTAGTGTTTATTTAGATCCATATCCTTTCTTACTACAAGCTGTTTCATTACTTTACGTTGTGTCTACGTGTAATGTTGGATAGTCTCTAGTGTTTATTTAGATCCATATCCTTTCTTACTACAAGATGTTTCTTTACTTTAAGTTGTGTCTACGTGTAATGTTGGATAGTCTCTAGTGTTTATTTAGATCCATATCCTTTCTTACTACAAGATGTTTCTTTACTTTAAGTTGTCTCTACGTGTAATGTTGGATAGTCTCTAGTGTTTATTTAAATCCATATCCTTTCTTACTACAAGATGTTTCTTTACTTTAAGTTGTCTCTACGTGTAATGTTGGATAGTCTCTAGTGTTTATTTAAATCCATATCCTTTCTTGCTACAAGTTGTTTCTTTACTTTACGTTGTCTCTACGTGTAATGTTGGATAGTCTCTTTTGTTTATTTAAATCCATATCCTTTCTTGCTACAAGTTGTTTCTTTACTTTACGTTGTCTCTACGTGTAATGTTGGATAGTCTCTAGTGTTTATTTAGATCTATATCCTTTCTTACTACAAGCTGTTTCTTTACTTTTAGTTGTCTCTACGTGTAATGTTGGATAGTCTCTAGTGTTTATTTAAATCCATATCCTTTCTTACT
Source organism: Bathymodiolus brooksi (assembly GCA_963680875.1). Taxonomy (NCBI): domain Eukaryota; kingdom Metazoa; phylum Mollusca; class Bivalvia; order Mytilida; family Modiolidae; genus Bathymodiolus; species Bathymodiolus brooksi. The sequence goes on from OY804575.1 coordinate 164,210,963, forward strand.
ACAAGATGTTTCTTTACTTTAAGTTGTCTCTACGTGTAATGTTGGATAGTCTCTAGTGTTTATTTAGATCCATATCCTTTCTTACTACAAGATGTTTCATTACTTTACGTTGTGTCTACGTGTAATGTTGGATAGTCTCTAGTGTTTATTTAGATCCATATCCTTTCTTACTACAAGATGTTTCTTTACTTTAAGTTGTGTCTACGTGTAATGTTGGATAGTCTCTAGTGTTTATTTAAATCCATATCCTTTCTTACTACAAGTTGTTTCTTTACTTTAAGTTGTCTCTACGTGTAATGTTGGATAGTCTCTAGTGTTTATTTAAATCCATATCCTTTCTTACTACAAGATGTTTCTTTACTTTAAGTTGTGTCTACGTGTAATGTTGGATAGTCTCTAGTGTTTATTTAAATCCATATCCTTTCTTACTACAAGTTGTTTCTTTACTTTAAGTTGTCTCTACGTGTAATGTTGGATAGTCTCTAGTGTTTATTTAAATCCATATCCTTTCTTACTACAAGATGTTTCTTTACTTTACGTTGTGTCTACGTGTAATGTTGGATAGTCTCTAGTGTTTATTTAGATCCATATCCTTTCATACTACAAGTTGTTTCTTTACTTTAAGTTGTCTCTACGTGTAATGTTGGATAGTCTCTAGTGTTTATTTAAATCCATATCCTTTCTTACTACAAGATGTTTCATTACTTTACGTTGTGTCTACGTGTAATGTTGGATAGTCTCTAGTGTTTATTTAGATCCATATCCTTTCTTACTAGAAGATGTTTTTTTACTTTACGTTGTGTCTACGTGTAATGTTGGATAGTCTCTAGTGTTTATTTAAATCCATATCCTTTCTTACTACAAGTTGTTTCTTTACTTTAAGTTGTCTCTACGTGTAATGTTGGATAGTCTCTAGTGTTTATTTAGATCCATATCCTTTCTTACTACAAGATGTTTCTTTACTTTAAGTTGTCTCTACGTGTAATGTTGGATAGTCTCTAGTGTTTATTTAAATCCATATCCTTTCTTACTACAAGCTCTTTCTTTACTTTAAGTTGTCTCTACGTGTAATGTTGGATAGTCTCTAGTGTTTATTTAAATCCATATCCTTTCTTACTACAAGTTGTTTCTTTACTTTAAGTTGTCTCTACGTGTAATGTTGGATAGTCTCTAGTGTTTATTTAAATCCATATCCTTTCTTACTACAAGATGTTTCTTTACTTTAAGTTGTCTCTACGTGTAATGTTGGATAGTCTCTAGTGTTTATTTAGATCCATATCCTTTCTTACTACAAGCTGTTTCTTTACTTTAAGTTGTGTCTACGTGTAATGTTGGATAGTCTCTAGTGTTTATTTAAATCCATATCCTTTCTTACTACAAGTTGTTTCTTTACTTTAAGTTGTCTCTACGTGTAATGTTGGATAGTCTCTAGTGTTTATTTAGATCCATATCCTTTCTTACTACAAGCTGTTTCATTACTTTACGTTGTGTCTACGTGTAATGTTGGATAGTCTCTAGTGTTTATTTAGATCCATATCCTTTCTTACTACAAGATGTTTCTTTACTTTAAGTTGTGTCTACGTGTAATGCTGGATAGTCTCTAGTGTTTATTTAGATCCATATCCTTTCTTACTACAAGATGTTTCTTTACTTTAAGTTGTCTCTACGTGTAATGTTGGATAGTCTCTAGTGTTTATTTAAATCCATATCCTTTCTTACTACAAGATGTTTCTTTACTTTAAGTTGTCTCTACGTGTAATGTTGGATAGTCTCTAGTGTTTATTTAAATCCATATCCTTTCTTGCTACAAGTTGTTTCTTTACTTTACGTTGTCTCTACGTGTAATGTTGGATAGTCTCTTTTGTTTATTTAAATCCATATCCTTTCTTGCTACAAGTTGTTTCTTTACTTTACGTTGTCTCTACGTGTAATGTTGGATAGTCTCTAGTGTTTATTTAGATCTATATCCTTTCTTACTACAAGATGTTTCTTTACTTTAAGTTGTCTCTATGTGTAATGTTGGATAGTCTCTAGTGTTTATTTAGATCCATATCCTTTCTTACTACAAGATGTTTCTTTACTTTAAGTTGTGTCTACGTGTAATGTTGGATAGTCTCTAGTGTTTATTTAAATCCATATCCTTTCTTACTACAAGTTGTTACTTTACTTTAAGTTGTCTCTACGTGTAATGTTGGATAGTCTCTAGTGTTTATTTAAATCCATATCCTTTCTTACTACAAGTTGTTTCTTTACTTTAAGTTGTCGCTACGTGTAATGTTGGATAGTCTCTAGTGTTTATTTAGATCCATATCCTTTCTTACTACAAGTTGTTTCTTTACTTTAAGTTGTCTCTACGTGTAATGTTGGATAGTCTCTAGTGTTTATTTAAATCCATATCCTTTCTTACTACAAGTTGTTTCTTTACTTTAAGTTGTCGCTACGTGTAATGTTGGATAGTCTCTAGTGTTTATTTAGATCCATATCCTTTCTTACTACATGCTGTTTCTTTACTTTAAGTTGTGTCTACGTGTAATGTTGAATAGTCTCTAGTGTTTATTTAAATCCATATCCTTTCTTACTACAAGAGGTTTCTTTACTTTAAGTTGTCTCTACGTGTAATGTTGGATAGTCTCTAGTGTTTATTTAGATCCATATCCTTTCTTACTACAAGTTGTTTCTTTACTTTAAGTTGTCTCTACGTGTAATGTTGGATAGTCTCTAGTGTTTATTTAGATCCATATCCTTTCTTACTACAAGCTGTTTCTTTACTTTAAGTTGTCTCTACGTGTAATATTGGATAGTCTCTAGTGTTTATTTAGATCCATATCCTTTCTTACTACAAGTTGTTTCTTTACTTTAAGTTTTCTCTACGTGTAATGTTGGATAGTCTCTAGTGTTTATTTAGATCCATATCCTTTCTTACTACAAGATGTTTCTTTACTTTAAGTTGTCTCTACGTGTAATGTTGGATAGTCTCTAGTGTTTATTTAAATCCATATCCTTTCTTACTACAAGTTGTTTCTTTACTTTAAGTTGTGTCTACGTGTAATGTTGGATAGTCTCTAGTGTTTATTTAAATCCATATCCTTTCTTACTACAAGATGTTTCTTTACTTTAAGTTGTCTCTACGTGTAATGTTGGATAGTCTCTAGTGTTTATTTAAATCCATATCCTTTCTTACTACAAGATGTTTCTTTACTTTACGTTGTATCTACGTTTAATGTTGGATAGTCTCTAGTGTTTATTTAAATCCATATCCTTTCTTACTACAAGATGTTTCTTTACTTTAAGTTGTCTCTACGTGTAATGTTGGATAGTCTCTAGTGTTTATTTAGATCCATATCCTTTCTTACTACAAGATGTTTCATTACTTTAAGTTGTGTCTACGTGTAATGTTGGATAGTCTCTAGTGTTTATTTAGATCCATATCCTTTCTTACTACAAGATGTTTTTTTACTTTACGTTGTGTCTACGTGTAATGTTGGATAGTCTCTAGTGTTTATTTAAATCCATATCCTTTCTTACTACAAGCTGTTTCTTTACTTTACGTTGTGTCTACGTGTAATGTTGGATAGTCTCTAGTGTTTATTTAGATCCATATCCTTTCTTACTAGAAGATGTTTTTTTACATTACGTTGTCTCTACGTGTAATGTTGGATAGTCTCTAGTGTTTATTTAAATCCATATCCTTTCTTACTACAAGATGTTTCTTTACTTTACGTTGTATCTACGTTTAATGTTGGATAGTCTCTAGTGTTTATTTAAATCCATATCCTTTCTTACTACAAGATGTTTCTTTACTTTAAGTTGTCTCTACGTGTAATGTTGGATAGTCTCTAGTGTTTATTTAGATCCATATCCTTTCTTACTACAAGATGTTTCATTACTTTACGTTGTGTCTACGTGTAATGTTGGATAGTCTCTAGTGTTTATTTAGATCCATATCCTTTCTTACTAGAAGATGTTTTTTTACTTTACGTTGTGTCTACGTGTAATGTTGGATAGTCTCTAGTGTTTATTTAAATCCATATCCTTTCTTACTACAAGCTGTTTCTTTACTTTACGTTGTGTCTACGTGTAATGTTGGATAGTCTCTAGTGTTTATTTAGATCCATATCCTTTCTTACTAGAAGATGTTTTTTTACTTTACGTTGTGTCTACGTGTAATGTTGGATAGTCTCTAGTGTTTACTTAAATCCATATCCTTTCTTACTACAAGATGTTTCTTTACTTTAAGTTGTCTCTACGTGTAATGTTGGATAGTCTCTAGTGTTTATTTAAATCCATATCCTTTCTTACTACAAGATGTTTCTTTACTTTAAGTTGTCTCTACGTGTAATGTTGGATAGTCTCTAGTGTTTATTTAAATCCATATCCTTTCTTACTACAAGATGTTTCTTTACTTTAAGTTGTGTCTACGTGTAATGTTGGATAGTCTCTAGTGTTTATTTAAATCCATATCCTTTCTTACTAATATATGATTGTTAGTGTAAACATGGTTTATTTCATAGATTGAAAGTTTTCAAGTTCATAGCTATGTCGAAAACGTCATAGTATAACAAACACTCCACAACCCGTTCGCAGCACCTTTTTGAGGAAATAAAACGACATAAACTAGGAAATATATGGTTTGCCAGTTTGAATTACGGATAAAAAAAATTGCATTCTTCCTCATTAAACGTGTTGAAAGTGTGGGAACTAATAAACATCAAAGTGCACTTACTATAATAATAAATCTTTATAATAATGTTTTAAATCAAATGTATTCATCTTAGGCTTCATTAATGTAATCAGTTCTCAATAGAATATTAACGTTGAGAACATTTCAAATGTTGTGAAGTAATTAGTATTAACTTTTTATATAGAAAATCGAGTGTTTTTTGGACATTATCTTTACATAGAGCTTCTTGTTGCCTTATTTCCATAAATGATTTATTTCTGTTTTGTAATCGTTTGATGATAATTCGATAGATCATAAATGAATATAATTAAATTATGATCTACTAAATAAGAGTGACAATTGATTTCGATTATGATATCCTTGGTGAATTTTAAAGCTAAAACTGAAAATCTCATTCACTATCATTTCAGGAGTTAATTAAATTAAATTGGAAATCGAAAACAATTAAAATTCAACGGAATAAAATCTACTGTTTTCCTGTTATTAAAAAATATACACGTTGTCTTAGATAACAGAGACAAATGATGACAATGTTTCTATTGTATCTTAAAACTGAAAGCCAGGAAGAAGTACTATCACATTAAGCATGTTAAAATTTGCAGATATGCTGATGAAAATACCCATCGTATATCCCATTGAAATAACAAGCAGTAGAACAAACACTATTAAAAAAAAACAAAGCACAAAACATAAAACATAAAACAAAATAACATACAAAAAATAAATGAAAAAAGTAACTAAAGATAAATTTAAGAACAATAACGAAAAAAAAGACACCCAAAAAAGAACAAGAACATCAACAACAAGCGAAAAAAACCAACGATAACACCCCCCCCCCCAAAAAAAAACCCCAACGATAACACCCCCCCCCCCCCCCCAAAAAAAAACCCAATAGAATATAAAATACACATAAAAGGATAACAACAAAAAACCAAAGCAATTAAACAATGAAATTATGAATGAACAAGCACGAAACCAGAATATCGATAATTGAGCTTTTAGATTTTATAATAAGTTCACTACACAGTCCACAAGTTAGGTTCTTAGATTTTAAGATTAATATAGTTTTATATTTTATTATAAGCCCAATATATAGGATAGGTCGATTCAGGTGCATCTGAATCCTGTGAAAATTAGAGGAACTTAACCGCTGTAGACTATTAATGACAGTATTAATAAACAAATAGTCGAGTAGCAGGAGGACATTATAAAGTTATTTTTTCATAACTTTATCGCTACGTCTGCCCGTGCGGGTTCCGCAAATAATCTCTGTATATAAATCCTGTGTACATATAACTGATTAATATAAATTGGTGGAGAAAATTCATGTTCAACTTAAAATTGGTGGTGAATACAAAGAGTGCTCCTAGACTGGAGGGAAAACGGAAATAGAAGAAGAACAAGCGTTGAGTTAGAGTCCTTGTCAGACTGGGTTAGAACAATTAGGTCTCCAGTACAAGGTCGGATTCACAAACTCAAAAATTGTGTTAATAGTCGACCTAAGTCTGTATTTAAAGACCAAGAAGCTGTTAAGTGTCTTTCCTCTCTTCATGACAAATATGTTATCGTTCCCGTGGACAAGGCTTCCAACAATATCGTGTTTGTATGTAAATCATATTACTTCGAATACCTAATGAAGGAATTAGGCATAAATAACAACACCTCCATTAATACCACATACAAACCTACTTCGTTCGAAAAAGATGAAATCCTAGCTAACCACAGATCATGCATGACCTCTTTAAACATTCCCTCTGGTAAAGAGTCTGAGGATTTACCCTATTTATATTGGATACCTAAACTCCATAAGACACCATACAAAGAAAAGTACATAGCGGGATCATCAACTTGTTCGACGAAAGAATTGTCTATTCACCTGACAAAGATTATGTCTGCAGTAAAAGAGGGACAACAGAAATATTGTGAAACTGTTTACTCGCGTAGTGGCATAAATCACATGTGGATTTTGAAAAACTCTAAAGATCTTTTGGATAACCTTAGATCAAGATCTTTCTCTCAGGTATCCTCCATCAAAACGTTTGATTTTTCAACTCTATATACCACCCTACCGCATGACAAATTAAAAACCCGCTTCAAAGAAACAATTCACAATGCTATCAGTCATAGAAACTATGGCTCAAAATTTGTTGTGTTAGGCTACAATTCCACATAATTTTCAAACAAAATTCAGAAAGGTAAAACATGCTACTCCGAGGAACAAGTGATCAGTATGCTGGAGTTCCTTATCGATAACATATTTGTCTCCTTTGGAGGGACACTGTTACAGCAGGTCGTCGACATACCAATGGTTACGAATTGTGCCCCTCTTCTAGCCGATTTATTTTTATATTCATATGAGCCGGAGTTTCTTCAAAAGCTTGTAAAAGATAAGAAGATTCATGAGGCTAGAGCCTTTAATTTCACATACAGGTATATTGATGACGTTTTATCTATCAATAATTCTAGATTTGCAGAATTTCTTCCATTGATATATCCTCCAGAGGTGAAGGTTAAAGAGACCACAGATACCGCTTCGTCCGCCACATTTTTGGACTTATACCTCGAATTTGACGACAGTGGTCAAATCAGTACTAAAATTTATGATAAACGGGACGACTTCAATTTTAAAATCATAAATTTTCCAAATATGTGCAGCAATATACCAGCTTCTCCTGCATATGGTGTTTACATCTGGCAATTGATTCGTTATGCAAGGGCCAGTAGCAATTATTCTGATTTCCTGAAACGTCATCTTCATCTGAGAAACAGGCTACTGGACCAGGGCTATGAAAAGATTCGCCTTATTCGATCTCTTAAGAAGTTTATATTCCGATACCAAGATCTTGTCGAAATGTATTCCGTCTCTGCAGAAAAGATTATAAGCGATGGATTTTCATATAGTGAAAATGTATAAAGATAAAGTGTCAACAAAAATGTCAAAATATTTTTTTTTCAATGTGTGACGTAAAAGTGTCTTTGACATTTACTCCAGTGAGTTTGGTGCTGCTTTGACAACTGTTGTACCTGTTTTGTTCAAGTATTGTTATAAATACTGTTATAGTGACAGCCGAAACTTTGAGCCGTAATGAAAGGGGGAGGTTTGGCGCTTTAAAATCTGATTCAACCCACTATTTCTTTAGAAATGTCCTGTACCAAGTCAGGGTCATTACGGTTTTCACAGTTTTCCGGTTGTTGACTGATTTTGTCTGTTTATATACTTATGAGTTTTGACTTTCCCTTTGTAAGATTGTTCGGAGTTCGGTAATTTTGTTATTACCCTTATTCACATAAACGAAATAAAACCGAAACAACCCTTCTTTTAATATGCAGACCATAAAATGATGATATATTTGTGCAGATACATTCATGGTTTATTTTGTTATAGATAGTAGATCTCAAGCAGCGAGAGTACAATCAAGAGCCAGACGACGAACAGCCAAGATGTTGATTGTAGTAGTGGTGGTATTTTTTATCTGCTATATACCGGTCTATTTACTGAATATTTGCAGGTAAATTCAAATTTTGAATCACAGTAGCCATTCTAACTTCTAAATAACTCTGTGTATTATGTAACATATACGTTTGATTAGTGCATTGTGAATTTCTGTAAAATAAAATTTAAGACATCAAACGGGTAATTAGAAGCCGTAATTTGATGAAGGACACAACAATACAAAGAAATGAGGAGAAAAATGGCAAGCAATGATATGCACACACTACAGAGAAAACTGAAGACTGGACAACACGATATCAATTGATACATATCCTCTACTTAACTAACCGGTCATTCAAATCATAATTTTAGTTAACCAGTGGTTACTTATGTCCTGAAATCACTCAAATATACATATAAAATAATTTTAATCTTAAATCATCTCACTGTCAGTTTATTGGCTACTACTAGGTACTAGTAAACCAATGTACAATATCTACGTTTCCTGATGTTAACCCCCAGTTTTTAGTGGGGTTCATGTTACTCGATCTTTAGTTTTATGTGCATGTTTTTGTAGATCATTGTTTGTCTTTTTGTCCTTTTTCTTTTTGCCATTGTGTTGTCTGTTCTTCTGTCTTTTGGCCATTGTGTTGTCTGTTCTTCGATGTACGGATTCTGATAACCCCTTTTGCATCTTCAAACCATTTTTAATAGTTTTGATCTCGAATTTCTTGCCCGAGCGTTGTCCTATTGGTCATTAATTTATCTCTTTTCTCTCATTGTCGTGGGTTGTAGATAATTACTATTCCTTCCAACTTTATTCATTCGGATTACCTTTTCTCTCATTGTCCTGAGTTATAGATAATTACTATTCCTTCAATCTTTATTCATTCAGATTACATTGTTGACATGTATTTACTAATTTCGTGTTTTACCCGATATATTATTCATTGCTTCCTCTTTATTATTATGAACAAAAAGTTTTAACAGTGATAGTCAACAATTCTACCAATATCAACAAAACAAACAACTACCTCGCACCTCATCTAAAGTAATAAGACAATTTGGATGTTTTATAGAATATTTGTGGACGTGGGAGACAATACGGTGAACAACCGAAACATATAATGTAAGAGAGAAGCAATAGGTTGTCGCCTGGTCTACAACCCCTGACAACCGGAAGTGTGTTGAAAATCAGTTATTTTTGTTTTCAATCTCGCTCCGTAATTAAATTATCTATTACAAAACAAAACATTTAAGACCTAAACATCTTAGAATAGTTTCGGTATAATAAACAGTTATTGCCTTCAATATATGGTAAATATGAAGTTGTCAACCCTCAATAGGTTGTATTCCCTCAAGCTAATGCCCTCTTGTTGACAACGTGCGATGTTCACCTCATATGAAGGCAATGACTGTATGTTGTACTTTTTACATCCATAAAGGTCAAGGACGATACATGAGAAACAAATACTGTGTAATATGAAAATAATACACTACACTAAAGGCACACGTTTACAATATTGATTGATTGTTTTCGTAACAATGCATGTGAATGGTATGTCAGTTATATTGATGACAAAATCAAGCTTACAAATAATAATTCATGTAGGGTAAAGGTTGAATTTGATTTCTGGACGATTGTTTTGATTTCCATAAAACAGTGGGGTATGGTGAGCAAATTTAACTGCTCAAAAACAACCACACCAAACAAATTCACCAGTTATGAACTGCGACAAGGTGTCGTTTACGTTCTCCAACAAGAGACATATTAACCCAAAGATCGAGTAACACGATCCCCACCAAAAACCGGGGGTGAACTCAGGTGCTCCGGAAGGGTAGGCAGTTCCTGTTCTACTAGTCGGCACCCGTCGTGTTAATCTAGTTATAACCCGGTGATAGGTCATGAATGAGGAAAGTATCGAGAAGTGTTGGCGACAAGTGGAACATATCCGTGGTCATTTGTGACACAAATATTATATAACGGTCAACCAAGTCATGGTGGCGACCGTAAAACTTTCGAAGTGATGACTTAAACTTAACTAAGGGGAGCCCTTGGTTCAGTAGCTTCCTTGTTAGCAGCAATCCTCTATCAAGGAAAGCATGATAGGACTCACAAGCTCTGGAATATCGTATCAACTGAGAGATGTATACTCCATATGCAGGTGATGCTGGAATGTTGCTACGTATAAATGGAAAATTCACTATGGGAAAATTGAAATAATCTCTTTTTTCGTAAATTTTCGTTCATAATCGGCCGTCACTGTCAATTTCGAGGTGTTGGTCAAGGCATGAAGCACACCTAGATGTATTTGTGTTCTGTTTATTTCAAGCCAATGGGATGTGATGAACATAATAATGAAACGTGGAATCAATTAGTGAATACACCTCAGCTATATAGCGGTATGCGAAATAATCTTATCGGGAGAGCTTATTCTGGGTTTTCTTGGGAAGCTCCTGCATGACGTCTGCCTAGCACCAATAAATAAACAACTCGGCCAATTCGGTCTTTAAACATAGACGATTGACATCACAATTTCTTTGCATTTATCAATCAATCAAAAGCTATGCTAGCATATCGGAGATTGCACATACTTTATCTTCTTACAAAGAGAAAGTCAAAACTCATAAGTATATAAACAGACAAAATCAGTCAACAACCGGAAAACTGTAAAAACCGTAATGACCCGACATACTTTATCTAGAATGAGAGAGATTATTCGTGGAACGTATACACATTATGTAATATACGTTCAAAGTTTCTAAGTTATAAATTAGATTAAAGATGTTCCATTATGAGATCATAATTACAAAGATACAAAAATATCCAAATGTATATTTACTTTTAATGATCTTTGAAGCTTAATTAACTATTTTGCTATGGCAACACGGTAATGATGCAAATATGTCTAATTCTTGCCGTACATGAAATACAAGACATAATTGAGTACCTTTTCAAAATCGAAAGTCAAACAGAGATTGACTAATGATAATCAGTACAGGTATGGGTAATTGGTATAGCATGTGATCTGGTAATTATACACCATGTTTAATTGGCTCCTCATGTGAGCAAAATGTCAAAAGTTTAATTTCGTTTCAATATATCAATCTTTATATTGTATATTTTGCAGATATTATCTGCAAAATATACAATAAAAACATTTATAAATTACAAGGAGTGCTATTTTTCATTAAATGTAGCAATTTCAGTAGGTACATTTCTAAGCTTTGTAGATGGAGATCAGTAATACCATTAAATAATCTCGCTCAAATAAAGCTCTTTGTAGATGAAGATAAGAAATAACATTGAATAATCTCGCGCAAATCAAGCGCTTTGTAGATGAAGATAAGAAATGTCATGGAATAGTCTCGCGCAAAACAAACGCTTTGTAGATGAAGATAAGAAATACCATGGAATAATTGCAAACAAATCACACACTCCTGTGCTGATAATAAGAATACCATTAAATAATAACCAACAAATCAAAAACTTTAGAGATGGCGCCAAGAATATCATTCAAAATTCTCGTGCAATGACAGATTATGAAAAAAAACCATTGTATAAACACCAGCAAATCAATGGCTGAATAAAGATTGCCGTTAACAATCATTTATTATAGCACGATTCACTTAAACTGCCCATTATATGGAAAGGAGGTAAAATTTTAACATTTAATTTCTGTATTCATTGGATGTAGGCTTGTCACGCTTTATTTGTGTTGTTCTTTTACAACAGGGATTCAATTTTTTTCTTCAGTACTAATTATATGAAAATAGCTCATTTCTAAATCAGGGAAACTTACGGTGAATTCTCGATGGTATCACCAATGCATTTGCTGTCAAACCTGATTAAATCCCACACAAGTGTGAATATAACCAATTATGTCTCCTTGGCTTTCGTTCATTCTACTGATATTGGGTTGAACGCTACACAAGTCAATTTAAACGTCTACAGAATAGCAATACATACCTGTAAATCGTAATGTTTTAATGGCGTAACTACTTACTTACTTTAGAAACCAAAGTAAATAATCATTCGTTCTCTATCTAACTTAATTCTTTGCTGGTGTCATGGACGTATCTCAGGTGTTCAATTATTTATTGATAATACAAATTGCTTTGTCTTGTTTATTTACAAAACTGCAGGGTGTAAGTCGTGTTTATTTTACAAATTTTCAGGTGTCAGTCATGTTTATTTTGCATATTTTCAAGTGTCAGTCATGCTTATTTTGTCAAAATCAACATTAATAGAAAGTGCCACTTCCATAACCTCAACTTTTAGGTGTAAAGTTCAACGTGTCGTTTCCAGACGTTTTTCACGATTCACGTTTCCTTTGCAGCCATGATACAATATGTGCTCATTTCCTTCTTGAAAGATTAAACAATTACTTGCTATTGTGTTTTTCTTCCGTTCACATTTCGTGTTGATCATCAATCTTTTGTAATATAGACTTATAATTTCCAGTGACTATCGTTACAGAAAACACGATATTGTCCATAATAGTCAACTGTAAAAGAAACATGCTTTATGTTTTAGGTATGCTGGCCTGATGAATAATATAATAGACCCTGTTGCTATATCCTCGATTACGTTGACGTCACACCTGCTTGTCTATTTCAACAGTTCAATCAATCCAGTTATATACAACTTCATGAGTGGTTCGTATCTATGTTACATTATTTGGCTTTCAGATAATTTGTCTTCTCTACGTTTTTATTACATCAATGAATATATGTTAACATATAAGTCATTGTTTTCCAAGGAGGTACATTGGACATTGTCAAACACTCAGTCATAGTACATATACAGTGGTAATGTCATTAGACACACAATATATGGATCAACTTGAAATGTGTATTTTTATTCTATAGTATTATATTGATGTGGATGTGTTTGTAGTGCGACGACGTCAGACATGTGCATCAGTGGTTGGTAGACATAATTCATCAATGGAATTTGTGAATTGTATTCATGAATGTAAAGACAAGATTGAAGATACCAAATGGGGTAATCAGAAGTCGTAAACCTAAATCGAAGACGGACAGACAATGCAATGACTACACTGAAAACTAAAGATTGAACAACACTAACCGCACAAAAATCGGATGAATTCAGGTTATACTGAAGGGTACACAGTTCCTACTCCACTGGTAGCACAATTCGTGTAAACAGGCAGGTGAAATAATGCATAGATTATAAATATATCTGAACCATTGGCCTGATGGGTTCCTCCATTACTAAGATAATTCGACACAGTTTACAATCAATGTACGTGTCTCATAGCTAATATTGAATACATTAGAAAATTAAAGTTCATATATTTGTTTTTTATTTTATGTATTGATGAAACCTTTTATTTTGTTATTTATTTTCCTTATGTGGCAAATATAAACATCACTTAATTATCTATTTCCGTTTACGCAAAATACACACATCATATAACATGATGTGCGGTTTGCATTGTGGTACGCGAGAAATATCTAAGGAGCGATTGTATCATTATTTTTGCTTTATTCTATTCAATTATGATACGATATAACATTATGTGATAAAGTTTGTCAGTGTCTTGCAACAGGTCGTGGTTAACTCCGGTTTCCTCCACCAATACAACTGACCGGCACGATATGGTTGAAATATTGTTGAAAGTGGCGTTAAGCACCATAATACTAACCAATTATAATATATATTTGACAGAAAAGTTCAAGAAAGAATTCCGTTCAGCATGTAAGTTGTGTGGATTGGCATCGCGTCACTCCAGGCGTGATACAATAACAGGTAGTGTATAGTTTTTGTGCATATATTTGGATATAGGAGCAGTCATTGCCGTGATCGTATGGTAGCTGGATTTACAGTTGTGAGTTCGAACCTCGATCAGGGCGAGGTGTGCAACATTATTGTATAAAGTTTGTCAGTGACTTGCGAAAGGTCGGTAGTTTTCTCGGTGTGCTCCGGTTTACCCAACCAATAAACATGACCGCCACCATTTAGCTGAAATATTGTTGAAAGTGGCGATAAACACCACCAAACGAACAAACAAACAACAAACACATATTTGGATATTATCTGCATTTCTCTATATGAGACTTGTGTGTGCTAGGATTATTAAGTTTATTCCATTGAAATAGCTCTCATGAAGAAGCCCCGTATTTCCTCAAGATGTAGATTTTAATTATCAATTTGGACCAAAAATCATTAAAATAGTTGATGTCCATTCCAAGTTCCGAAGAAATTTTCCAGAGAGTGCAACATTTCGAAATAGAATACAATGTATGCCACCTATTTATTTATATATAATGTGTTTTTTCTTCTTAAATTGTGAATATTCGCAAATACGTGCATTCTAGTTACTGCAAAAGTGACGTCCATAGTTGATAAGTGGGTCAAGGACATGTCAAATAATTAAAAATTATATTAAAAACAGAAAATAGTAACATATAATAATTGACACGAAGTGCGATGTTTCTTTCGTAAATGCCGGAAAATATAGTGTTGAAATGTAAACTGTTTTGCTTAAACATGTCCTTTACGACACATTACGACAATACATGGTTCAAAGTATTCGGGGATCTTCGTATGTAGACGTAATCGTGTTATAAACCACAAACTTATAACATTAGAACAATGCAATAGACATATTTATCTAACATTTTGTACGTTTTCCTTTGAATTTAAAGAAAATAGCCTGTACTCACTCTGAGGTAGAGTTGAGAAAATGCTGTTTAGGCCAATCAGAAAAAAGCGAAATTCCTTATTATTTAATAACAGATGTTGTATCACCAGTGTGGTGATACAAGGATAACGCGACGTTGCACGAGATCTTCTCTGCCGAACTATTTTGTCATGACGTCATGTCATTGGAATGCGGGGTAAAACACGTCAATGTAAGCAACGCTAACAAAGCAATAGAATGAACGGCAACAAATAAACGTGACGTCATGCACAAAATGTGGTCTCCCTCAGAGTATTGTACAAAGGAGTGGGTATGATAAGGGTCAATTTTGGCCCATTATTAAATAATAAGGAATTTCGCTTTTTTCTGATTGGCCTAAACAGCATTTTCTCAACTCTACCTCAGAGTGAGTACACCTCGCGTGCAGTGAGTACACCTGGCGTGAGGTATAATCGGGCTTGTGTCTATTTGTGTTTATTGTCTATTCGGTGTTTCAACGTTGTCCAACCAGAGACGAGATTTCAAATCCAGTCGTCCAATCAAATTGCAAAAAAAGGTCAAAATTTTCAAAAATTTCTAAATTTCAAAATTTTACCACAAAATTTAAAAACAAATTTCATATAAAATTTCAAAATTTTCAAAAAATAATTAATTTTTTTTTTTAAGTTCAAAATTTAAAAAAAAATTCAAAATTTCAAAAAAATTCAAAAAATTTCAATTTTTTTTTTTATTTTTAAATATCAAAAATGTTCATAAAATTTCAACTAAAGGTAAAATATTCAATTTCTTTATCCTGATTGGAGCCTGTCGAAATTTTTATGGGAATCAGCATTGATCTCTCAAAAAAGAAAACAAAACTAAATATCACGCAAAAATAGACATCTTTTTAATAGAATCCGGGCAGAAAAAATATCTTGAATAATTCAAGATTAAGATAATCCCATGTAAAAGGAAATAAAACAAATGATTCCACTGCGGAAATCGGAATGAATTTTGCATACGTCTCTTTCCCATTTCTTTTATTTTCTTTTATTTTTTTTTTTAATTCCTGCGTATTTTAGAACTCTATATGTTGTATATATACTTTTTGATTTGGACTAGTTTTTCAATTAGAGGAAATTTTTATCTCATTGTGTCAATTCTAGATATATGTTTTATTGTACATGTATTTTATATTTTATGCACTGTAAAGCGCTTAGAGTAATATTGTTTTAGATTAAGCGCTATAGAAGAATATATTGTAATAATAATAATAAATAATTAATGTCCGTAATTTCAACCGCAAAGCCGATTTTCGAGAAAATGCTACATCTTTGATTATAAAAGTAAGCACCGGATTTATTTATTATCATTACGGTCATTCAGGATATAAACTTAAAACTACAGATCTCATAGAATCTACTAATATAAAAAGCTAAATAAAATAATTCCAATAAATCGGATTTTATTTGAATAAGATTACATAGTTTTTTCAATTTTTTTAAACGTTCTTAACGATAAACGGCCGTATTTTGGCAATCTTTGATTGCACAATAATTTTTACCCATGGTGATCGTGATTTTTAGTTGCGTTTGATAATTTCCGGAAGTCGATATACCTACTCTAAGGAAAAGATAACTCGAATCACGACCGATAACTGCGTCAATCAAAAGTCGGAAATATATTACCCTGTCTAACGGTCCTTTTTATTTTCTGAACTTTATAATTTCTTCTTTTTCTGAATATCAAGTTATTTTGATACTGGCAGTGGCAATGAAGCCAGGTGGTACTTTTGAGTTCTATTGTACATGAATAGGCTATACATATTTAAATAAAAATACTGGGCCATATACGAACACGATATGTTTACCATAAATATATGATATATTTCTTTATGAGAATAAGTCGTGTTCTTTGTTTTTTTTAACACTTTTATGATTTTAAATTGTAATAATTACATTACTTCCGATTTTCACTGAAATGTTACAATATGATTGGTTATGAAGTGGTCACATGATTATAAAAGAGATGTTTTACATCCCAATCAAACCCAAACTAGAATAAGTCGTGTTCTTTGTTTTTTTAACACTTTTATGATTTTAAATTGTATAAAAGAGATAAAATTCAGTTCATTATTTCAGGGTTTTTTTTCAGTCGGCACTAAACAAGGTAACGATAGCAATGTTAACCTTTATTATACGATCCGTTTTCCTTACTTCATTTCTCTAACGTTATTAATTTTTATTTTTATAATTAAAAGTTGTGTGAGGGGGTTCTAAAGAAAACAAAGACAAAATGAAATAAAAATAAAGATGAAAAAAAACGAAGCATACCATGTGACTTTGTCATATTTTTTATATATCAATACTAGTATGTTCATCTAAGCTATGATAACTGCATCGTGGTATATTGGTTAACGTCCTCGTCTGGAGTATGGCACATCATAGTTTTCTAGCCCTGGTCGGGTCAAACCAACACTAAAATTGGTATGTGTTTCATCTCTGCTAATCACACAAGAGTAAAGGGTAAGAACAGAAACGGGTTGGCTCGGAATCATGATAATGTGTCAGAGTGAAGCCACATGTCTACCCGCGGAGCAGTGAGCTGGCATTAAACATTCCAACTAAGTGTGTTAGTAAAGTGGAAATCACCATTTTGATATAAACTTAACTTGCTCTCGCCATGGTATAGCTGAAGAAATGTTCAATTGGCGTAAAGCAACAATAATTCTTACTAATGATTAAGAATTTGTACTAGAAAATTATCAGCTATATTTCAATCTTATTATGTTACCCAGCATTTCACTCCGCGAGTGAAGCCACATGTCTACCGGCGGAGCAGTGAGCTGGCATTAAAAATTTCAATTAGTGTGTTAGTCTAGAGCAAAACGGACATCACCATTTTGATATAAAGTTAACTTGTTCTCGCCATGGTATAGCTAAAGATCTGTTCACTTGGCGTTAAGCAACAATCATTCTTACTAATGATTAAGGATTTGTACTAGAAAATTATCAGCTATATTTCTATCTTATTATGTTACCCAGCATTTCACAATTTAAAGAACTGGGAACGTATAGCGTCAGTAGATTCATACATGCTATTTTATAATCAATATTGTTCCAATGTTTTTTTAATTGATATTTTCTGTTTTTTATTGTAGGGGAAAACCATGTTTTTTTATTCTCATTATGGTCAGTTAATAGTTTACTTGCAATAATCCAGCAAAATCAAACTTACATTCTAACACTCTAATGAATGGATACTGAAGTTCGGAAATTAAATAAGTATCTGTATGTAAATTGTAAAATCATGGAAAATGGGAGAAACAACCTTAATATAATGACAATCTATCAAGATAATCATTGATCAGTTCTCAAAAAATGAACACATGCATTTCATTTTGTATCTGTATAATAAATATCAAGTTACACAAATGTATATTATCTGTCATGTTTTAAAAAAAATATATGTTTGTTCTGAGTAATTAACCCAAAATGAAGTGCTATAACTCGAGGGTCAACTATCTATGGACATTTGATATTTTGTTTTAACGGTTATTTTAATATTAAATAATGTCAGCACATCAAAAACGTTTTCTTATGATGCATAATAATTTGTCCAAACCCCCCCCCCCCCCCCCCCCCCCCCAAAACGGTAATTCGAACTCACGATGTTGGTATCGACAGTCTGGACCGCTAACCATTACGCCACCGCAACGTGACTACCTCTATGATACAATAAAGTTATACAAAGTATATGAATTAACTTTACTTTATTACAATTATTGGAATTCACTTGGCGAATATCAACTCACCATGTTGCTACCGACAGTCTGGAGCGCTAACCATTACGCCACCGCAACGTGACTACCTCTATGATAGAATTAAGTTATATATAAATTAACTTTACTTTATTACAATTATTGGAATTCACTTGGCGAATATCTAAATAAAATATATTTGTCAAAATATAAAAAAAAAGTAAAAAGTAAAGTGCCTACTAAAAATAGAGAGTTCCGATCTGTCGTCTGCATGTCCAATGAATTAATTTCTAAGATAATCTGACGTACAATACGTGATTTTTCTTTTTGGTTGTTTGTTTTATTTTGCTTTTTTCTGTTCCTTTGTGAATTATGGGGATAAAATTAAAGTATAGTAACACCTGAAATTCCATCGAGGGTTAGAAACAAAACCCGGTCGTACTCGATGCACAATCAGGTCGGAAGTAAATCACCTCCAAAATTTAGTTTTTTTTTCTATTTTAACGTCAACACGGTACCTTTTCCTGTATATCAAACATGATACTAAAATATGCCGTTGGTACCTGCTTGTGGAGATATTGAAAATTGACATTATCCTCGTGTGATGAGTTTTCGTACTATTATCGATTTTCCGATATAGCGATTAACAGTGTTAACCCTTCATTCATATGACGATTGGAATTTTCAAAGAATGGCTAGTTAAATATTTCTTTGTACATAAGATTGCTTTAAAAGCCATTCTTGTATTTTGATATACTCTCGGTTATCTGGCAACTTTTGCTGTCAGTAAAATGGCGTCATATGTTTTCGTATAAAATAAAAACAGGGCCGATATACGGGATGGAAACGAATATAAAATCCGAAAATGGCTGGTTTTAAAATTTCATGGTTCTGGCCATCTACAAATCATACTACATCTAAATAAAATAACAGAATGTTTGAAAATGACCACTTTCAAAATTGTGTTTACTTTTGATGTTTTTTTAGTGCTGAAACCACATGCACTGCTGATGTTTTGCACAATTATTTAGTGTTTATTATTTATTTGGCTAAAAAGAAACATATATATATATATATATATATACGTCTGAAGATTAAACCAAACAGTGTTAGAATTAGATTTTAGAGCTGTCAAATTTTTGTTCTTCCCTCGACGGGATTTGAACCCACACCATTGTTACACTGCAGCACCATTCGCTTAGCCTTACGTCCAGCGCCTGTCAAAGATACAATGAATTGACATTACAAACAATAATTCCCTAAGGTTATTGTAGAGTATTGCCTGTATCTGTGCCTCTTGGCAGTGGATTTCTACAATAAATATGACAATAATAAATTATTTTTTTATCCAGACTTGTTTTAAAGATCAGAGTTTATATATAAAAAATAAGGCTGTTTTTAAGTCACTTTATTACAGTAATATAAAATAAAAGTTGACACTGAAATACAATAATTTCCAAGGTGACGTGTATTTTATATAAGAAACAGATGCATTTCAGTCAGCTCTTTTGTTTACGAGTACGATCAGTGGCCCCATGACAGTCACATGACAAGAAGAGCCGGTGTCTGAGAGGCAGATGACATAGTTCAATTTTATATAGCACTTCTGGATTTTTTCCCAGATACTTTATAAATGAAGTAAATATTTAGCATTACAAAAAGTATGGTTCAGTAGGTAGGTTCACTATTTTTGGTACTTACGTCTTTAAAAGCTACCTTGGACATTTTTGACAGATGTCACGTTGGAGTCCTGTTTAAGTTCCAGAAAAAGAAATCGGAAGACACGTCAAAAATAACGCGTGCACTGTGGAAATCAAAATAAAATGGATGATACGAAAACATATACCGGGACGAAAAATCCCATTTCTTGTTAGATTTCATATATTTTCACGAAACGATAGATTTGTCATTGACTAGTGTGACGTCATCGCACGTGTAAATATGGAAAATGATTACCAAAATATTAAATGGGGTAAAGGTCTTATAAAATCAAGAAACAACGAAAGCTATACGTTTCATTTATAACTTGCCTATTTTTAGGCCAATTTCTGCCCTTATCATGCTTACTCCTTTGTTAATCTTATTTCGATCCAAGGTTGTTATTTGCTTAAAAT
Organism: Bathymodiolus brooksi; assembly: GCA_963680875.1. Classification (NCBI taxonomy): domain Eukaryota; kingdom Metazoa; phylum Mollusca; class Bivalvia; order Mytilida; family Modiolidae; genus Bathymodiolus; species Bathymodiolus brooksi. The sequence continues at coordinate 164,231,601 of OY804575.1, forward strand.
TTGTTTTTATTGAAATGTTAGATCAACTTATTACATGCATAGTGTGTTTGTACAAGACTTTGTATCAGGTCTTGCCTGTTGTGTGAACAAACCGCATCATAACTCGTCGCTGTCGCGACTCGTAGTGATACTGGTTCACACAACAGGCTCGACCTGATACAAAGTCTTGTACCACCACACTATGTATGTAATGGGTATTTATTATAGACATCTTATCATTATTTTGTATTTCTTATTTAGAGAAGATTTTGACATTTCATTCTATCAAAATATATTAAAATAGTTACCATCAGATGAGATTAATCATAATTCTAATATTTTAAAATCTTTTCTGGGAAGAGTGAGGACGGTTACCATATTTGGAAGATATGCTTCCCATTTTTCCCGGTTTTTGCGGAATATATCAATTTCATTTTCCTTTTGCTTGTACCGTCGACGTCATTGTCATGTATTCCTGTTGTTCATTTTTAAAAAAAACATACGTAATCTGCAATGATCTTATAACACATTGTTTTTTTCGATTCAAAATAGAAAAATTGATATTCCATATTCGAATTTCGTGTTTATGCACTGTAAAATTTCGTAGTCAACATCTATTGTCACTCTAATGCGACAAGATAATTGAAAGATAGTAAGTCTAATTACGAATCAACAGGACACAACTCTACATCACGAACAACAAGAAACACGGAATACAACAATTAATATTAATATCAATATCTATTAGTCATTAGCTTTGTTCCACTGACAAACTTTGTCACAAAATGTTGTATCGAGTACACTTCGAACTCACAACTTTAGTGGTGATAGACACTGATTGTTCAGGAACCATACGATCACGACGACCCTTAAAATGATGAAGAACAGAAATAAGTCAAAACCACCAAAAAGTTTTAATATAGAACAACTATCATTTATATACTTACACACGGTAGGAATTGTCACATCGACGTAATGTTAATGTCCGCAATAGCATTGTCTTTATAATTATAGAAGCACCTAATCTCAAACGTCGTTTTTCATATCGTTCTTTCAATTTAGGCTTGCGCTTCCTCATTTTACCAATGTAAAATGTAACTCATCACTATTCTAACATAATAATCTATTTTATCCGTAGAGTTCATTCTATTTACAGCCAATGGGAAAATGGACACAGTAACAGAGTACGTATTTTTATATTATTATAAGTTATATTGGAATTTGCAAATTGTTGTCGAGAGAAATGAACATATTTGTATATGTGCGTGTAATAACAAACAAATAACTGCACATGTTCATATATAATATCATAGCTATACAGGGGAAACATCATAAACAAAAAGTAAGCACATAAATAACTGCACATATTCATATATAATATCCTAGCTATACAGTGGACACATCATAAACAAAAGGTAAGCACATAAATAACTGCACATGTTCATATATAATATCATAGCTATACAGTGGACACATCATAAACAAAAAGTAAGCACATAAATAACTGCACATGTTCATATATAATATCCTAGCTATACAGTGGACACATCATAAACAAAAGGTAAGCACATAAATAACTGCACATGTTCATATATAATATCATAGCTATACAAGGGACACACCATAAACAAAAGGTAAGCACATAAATAACTGCACATGTTCATATATAATATCATAGCTATACAGAGGACACATCATAAACAAAAAGTAAGCACATAAATAATTGCACATGTTCATATATAATATCCTAGCTATACAGTGGACACATCATAAACAAAAGGTAAGCACATAAATAACTGCACATGTTCATATATAATATCATAGCTATACAAGGGACATATCATAAACAAAAACTAAGCACATAAATAACTGCACATGTTCATATATAATATCATAGCTATACAGTGGACACATCATAAACAAAAAGTAAGCACATAAATAACTGCACATGTTCATATATAATATCATAGCTATACAGTGGACACATCATAAACAAAAAGTAAGCACATAAATAACTGCACATGTTCATATATAATATCATAGCTATACAGGGGACACATCATAAACAAAAAGTAAGCACATAAATAACTGCACATGTTCATATATAATATCATAGCTATAGAGTGGACACATCATAAACAAAAAGTAAGCACATAAATAACTGCACATGTTCATATATAATATCATAGCTATACAGTGGACACATCATAAACAAAAAGTAAGCACATACATAACTGCACATGTTCATATATAATATCCTAGCTATACAGTGGACACATCATAAACAAAAAGTAAGCACATAAATAACTGCACATGTTCATATATAATATCCTAGCTATACAGGGGACACATCATAAACAAAAAGTAAGCACATAAATAACTGCACATGTTCATATATAATATCCTAGCTATGCAGAGGAAACATCATAAACAAAAGGTAAGCACATAAATAACTGCACATGTTCATATATAATATCATAGCTATACAGTGGACACATCATAAACAAAAAGTAAGCACATAAATAACTGCACATGTTCATATATAATATCCTAGCTATACAGTGGACACATCATAAACAAAAAGTAAGCACATAAATAACTGCACATGTTCATATATAATATCCTAGCTATACAGTGGACACATCATAAACAAAAAGTAAGCACATAAATAACTGCACATGTTCATATATAATATCACAGCTATACAGTGGAAACATCATAAACAAAAAGTAAGCACATAAATAACTGCACATGTTCATATATAATATCATAGCTATACAGGGGAAACATCATAAACAAAAAGTAAGCACATAAATAACTGCACATGTTCATATATAATATCCTAGCTATACAGGGGAAACATCATAAACAAAAAGTAAGCACATAAATAACTGCACATGTTCATATATAATATCATAGCTATGCAGGGGAAACATCATAAACAAAAAGTAAGCACATAAATAACTGCACATGTTCATATATAATATCATAGCTATACAGTGGACACATCATAAACAAAAAGTAATCACATAAATAACTGCACATGTTCATATATAATATCCTAGCTATATAGTGGACACATCATAAACAAAAAGTAAGCACATAAATAACTGCACATGTTCATATATAATATCCTAGCTATACATTGGACACATCATAAACAAAAAGTAAGCACATAAATAACTGCACATGTTCATATATAATATCCTAGCTATACAGTGGACACATCATAAACAAAAAGAAAGCACATAAATAACTGCACATGTTCATATATAATATCATAGCTATACAGTGGACACATCATAAACAAAAAGTAAGCACATAAATAACTGCACATGTTCATATATAATATCCTAGCTATACAGTGGACACATCATAAACAAAAAGTAAGCACATAAATAACTGCACATGTTCATATATAATATCCTAGCTATACAGTGGACACATCATAAACAAAAAGTAAGCACATAAATAACTGCACATGTTCATATATAATATCATAGCTATACAGTGGACACATCATAAACAAAAAGTAAGCACATGAATAACTGCACATGTTCATATATAATATCCTAGCTATACAGTGGACACATCATAAACAAAAAGTAAGCACATAAATAACTGCACATGTTCATATATAATATCCTCGCTATACAGTGGACACATCATAAACAAAAAGTAAGCACATAAATAACTGCACATGTTCATATATAATATCATAGCTATACAGGGGAAACATCATAAACAAAAAGTAAGCACATAAATAACTGCACATGTTCATATATAATATCATAGCTATACAGGGGAAACATCATAAACAAAAAGTAAGCACATAAATAACTGCACATGTTCATATATAATATCCTAGCTATACAGGGGAAACATCATAAACAAAAAGTAAGCACATAAATAACTGCACATGTTCATATATAATATCATAGCTATGCAGAGGAAACATCATAAACAAAAAGTAAGCACATAAATAACTGCACATGTTCATATATAATATCATAGCTATACAGTGGACACATCATAAACAAAAAGTAAGCACATAAATAACTGCACATGTTCATATATAATATCCTAGCTATATAGTGGACACATCATAAACAAAAAGTAAGCACATAAATAACTGCACATGTTCATATATAATATCATAGCTATACAGTGGACACATCATAAACAAAAAGTAAGCACATAAATAACTGCACATGTTCACATATAATATCCTAGCTATACAGTGGACACATCATAAACAAAAAGTAATCACATAAATAACTGCACATGTTCATATATAATATCATAGCTATACAGTGGAAACATCATAAACAAAAAGTAAGCACATAAATAACTGCACATGTTCATATATAATATCCTAGCAATACAGTGGATACATCATAAACAAAAAGTAAGCACATAAATAACTGCACATGTTCATATATAATATCCTAGCTATACAGTGGACACATCATAAACAAAAAGTAAGCACATAAATAACTGCACATGTTCATATATAATATCCTAGCTATACAGTGGACACATCATAAACAAAAAATAAGCACATAAATAACTGCACATGTTCATATATAATATCATAGCTATAGAGGGGAAACATCATAAACAAAAAGTAAGCACATAAATAACTGCACATGTTCATATATAATATCATAGCTATACAGGGGAAACATCATAAACAAAAAGTAAGCACATAAATAACTGCACATGTTCATATATAATATCATAGCTATACAGGGGAAACATCATAAACAAAAAATAAGCACATAAATAACTGCACATGTTCATATAGAATATCCTAGCTATACAGGGGAAACATCATAAACAAAAAGTAAGCACATAAATAACTGCACATGTTCATATATAATATCCTAGCTATACAGGGGAAACATCATAAACTAAAAGTAAGCACATAAATAACTGCACATGTTCATATATAATATCCTAGCTATACAGGGGAAACATCATAAACAAAAAGTAAGCGCATAAATAACTGCACATGTTCATATATAATATCCTAGCTATACAGGGGAAACATCATAAACAAAAAGTAAGCACATAAATAACTGCACATGTTCATATATAATATCCTAGCTATACAGGGGAAACATCATAAACTAAAAGTAAGCACATAAATAACTGCACATGTTCATATATAATATCATAGCTATGCAGGGGAAACATCATTAACAAAAAGTAAGCACATAAATAACTGCACATGCTCATATATAATATCATAGCTATACAGTCGACACATCATAAACAAAAAGTAATCACATAAATAACTGCACATGTTCATATATAATATCCTAGCTATATAGTGGACACATCATAAACAAAAAGTAAGCACATAAATAACTGCACATGTTCATATATAATATCCTAGCTATACAGTGGACACATCATAAACAAAAAGTAATCACATAAATAACTGCACATGTTCATATATAATATCCTAGCTATACAGTGGACACATCATAAACAAATAGTAAGCACATAAATAACTGCACATGTTCATATATAATATCATAGCTATACAGTGGACACATCATAAACAAAAAGTAAGCACATAAATAACTGCACATGTTCATATATAATATCCTAGCTATACATTGGACACATCATAAACAAAAAGTAAGCACATAAATAACTGCACATGTTCATATATAATATCATAGCTATACAGTGGACACATCATAAGCAAAAAGTAAGCACATAAATAACTGCACATGTTCATATATAATATCCTAGCTATACTGTGGACACATCATAAACAAAAAATAAGCACATAAATAACTGCACATGTTCATATATGATATCCTAGCTATACAGTGGACACATCATAAGCAAAAAGTAAGCACATAAATAACTGCACATGTTCATATATAATATCCTAGCTATACAGGGGAAACATCATAAACAAAAAGTAAGCACATAAATAACTGCACATGTTCATATATAATATCCTAGCTATACAGGGGAAACATCATAAACAAAAAGTAAGCACATAAATAACTGCACATGTTCATATATAATATCCTAGCTATACAGGGGAAACATCATAAACTAAAAGTAAGCACATAAATAACTGCACATGTTCATATATAATATCATAGCTATGCAGGGGAAACATCATAAACAAAAAGTAAGCACATAAATAACTGCACATGCTCATATATAATATCATAGCTATACAGTGGACACATCATAAACAAATAGTAATCACATAAATAACTGCACATGTTCATATATAATATCCTAGCTATATAGTGGACACATCATAAACAAAAAGTAAGCACATAAATAACTGCACATGTTCATATATAATATCCTAGCTATACAGTGGACACATCATAAACAAATAGTAAGCACATAAATAACTGCACATGTTCATATATAATATCATAGCTATACAGTGGACACATCATAAACAAAAAGTAAGCACATAAATAACTGCACATGTTCATATATAATATCATAGCTATACAGTGGACACATCATAAACAAAAAGTAAGCACATAAATAACTGCACATGTTCATATATAATATCCTAGCTATACAGTGGACACATCATAAACAAAAAGTAAGCACATAAATAACTGCACATGTTCATATATAATATCCTAGCTATACAGTGGACACATCATAAGCAAAAAGTAAGCACATAAATAACTGCACATGTTCATATATAATATCATAGCTATACAGTGGACACATCATAAACAAAAAATAAGCACATAAATAACTGCACATGTTCATATATAATATCATAGCTATACAGTGGACACATCATAAACAAAAAGTAAGCACATAAATAACTGCACATGTTCATATATAATATCCTAGCTATACAGGGGAAACATCATGAACAAAAAGTAAGCACATAAATAACTGCACATGTTCATATATAATATCATAGCTATACAGTGGACACATCATAAACAAAAAGTAAGCACATAAATAACTGCACATGTTCATATATAATATTCTAGCTATACAGTGGACACATCATAAACAAAAAGTAAGCACATAAATAACTGCACATGTTCAAATATAATATCATAGCTATACAGTGGACACATCATAAACAAAAAGTAAGCACATAAATAACTGCACATGTTCATATATAATATCATAGCTATACAGTGGAAACATCATAAACAAAAAGTAAGCACATAAATAACTGCACATGTTCATATATAATATCCTAGCAATACAGTGGATACATCATAAACAAAAAGTAAGCACATAAATAACTGCACATGTTCATATATAATATCCTAGCTATACAGTGGACACATCATAAACAAAAAGTAAGCACATAAATAACTGCACATGTTCATATATAATATCCTAGCTATACAGTGGACACATCATAAACAAAAAATAAGCACATAAATAACTGCACATGTTCATATATAATATCATAGCTATAGAGGGGAAACATCATAAACAAAAAGTAAGCACATAAATAACTGCACATGTTCATATATAATATCATAGCTATACAGGGGAAACATCATAAACAAAAAGTAAGCACATAAATAACTGCACATGTTCATATATAATATCATAGCTATACAGGGGAAACATCATAAACAAAAAATAAGCACATAAATAACTGCACATGTTCATATAGAATATCCTAGCTATACAGGGGAAACATCATAAACAAAAAGTAAGCACATAAATAACTGCACATGTTCATATATAATATCCTAGCTATACAGGGGAAACATCATAAACTAAAAGTAAGCACATAAATAACTGCACATGTTCATATATAATATCCTAGCTATACAGGGGAAACATCATAAACAAAAAGTAAGCGCATAAATAACTGCACATGTTCATATATAATATCCTAGCTATACAGGGGAAACATCATAAACAAAAAGTAAGCACATAAATAACTGCACATGTTCATATATAATATCCTAGCTATACAGGGGAAACATCATAAACTAAAAGTAAGCACATAAATAACTGCACATGTTCATATATAATATCATAGCTATGCAGGGGAAACATCATTAACAAAAAGTAAGCACATAAATAACTGCACATGCTCATATATAATATCATAGCTATACAGTCGACACATCATAAACAAAAAGTAATCACATAAATAACTGCACATGTTCATATATAATATCCTAGCTATATAGTGGACACATCATAAACAAAAAGTAAGCACATAAATAACTGCACATGTTCATATATAATATCCTAGCTATACAGTGGACACATCATAAACAAAAAGTAATCACATAAATAACTGCACATGTTCATATATAATATCCTAGCTATACAGTGGACACATCATAAACAAATAGTAAGCACATAAATAACTGCACATGTTCATATATAATATCATAGCTATACAGTGGACACATCATAAACAAAAAGTAAGCACATAAATAACTGCACATGTTCATATATAATATCCTAGCTATACAGTGGACACATCATAAACAAAAAGTAATCACATAAATAACTGCACATGTTCATATATAATATCATAGCTATACAGTGGACACATCATAAGCAAAAAGTAAGCACATAAAAAACTGCACATGTTCATATATAATATCCTAGCTATACTGTGGACACATCATAAACAAAAAATAAGCACATAAATAACTGCACATGTTCATATATGATATCCTAGCTATACAGTGGACACATCATAAACAAAAAGTAAGCACATAAATAACTGCACATGTTCATATATAATATCCTAGCTATACAGGGGAAACATCAAAACAAAAAATAAGCACATAAAAAACTGCACATGTTCATATAGAATATCCTAGCTATACAGGGGAAACATCATAAGCAAAAAGTAAGCACATAAATAACTGCACATGTTCATATATAATATCCTAGCTATACAGGGGAAACATCATAAACTAAAAGTAAGCACATAAATAACTGCACATGTTCATATATAATATCATAGCTATACAGGGGAAACATCATAAACAAAAAGTAAGCACATAAATAACTGCACATGTTCATATATAATATCCTAGCTATACAGGGGAAACATCATAAACAAAAAGTAAGCACATAAATAACTGCACATGTTCATATATAATATCCTAGCTATACAGGGGAAACATCATAAACTAAAAGTAAGCACATAAATAACTGCACATGTTCATATATAATATCATAGCTATGCAGGGGAAATATCATAAACAAAAAGTAAGCACATAAATAACTGCACATGCTCATATATAATATCATAGCTATACAGTGGACACATCATAAACAAATAGTAATCACATAAATAACTGCACATGTTCATATATAATATCCTAGCTATATAGTGGACACATCATAAACAAAAAGTAAGCACATAAATAACTGCACATGTTCATATATAATATCCTAGCTATACAGTGGACACATCATAAACAAATAGTAAGCACATAAATAACTGCACATGTTCATATATAATATCATAGCTATACAGTGGACACATCATAAACAAAAAGTAAGCACATAAATAACTGCACATGTTCATATATAATATCATAGCTATACAGTGGACACATCATAAACAAAAAGTAAGCACATAAATAACTGCACATGTTCATATATAATATCCTAGCTATACAGTGGACACATCATAAACAAAAAGTAAGCACATAAATAACTGCACATGTTCATATATAATATCCTAGCTATACAGTGGACACATCATAAGCAAAAAGTAAGCACATAAATAACTGCACATGTTCATATATAATATCATAGCTATACAGTGGACACATCATAAACAAAAAATAAGCACATAAATAACTGCACATGTTCATATATAATATCATAGCTATACAGTGGACACATCATAAACAAAAAGTAAGCACATAAATAACTGCACATGTTCATATATAATATCCTAGCTATACAGGGGAAACATCATGAACAAAAAGTAAGCACATAAATAACTGCACATGTTCATATATAATATCATAGCTATACAGTGGACACATCATAAACAAAAAGTAAGCACATAAATAACTGCACATGTTCATATATAATATTCTAGCTATACAGTGGACACATCATAAACAAAAAGTAAGCACATAAATAACTGCACATGTTCAAATATAATATCATAGCTATACAGTGGACACATCATAAACAAAAAGTAAGCACATAAATAACTGCACATGTTCATATATAATATCCTAGCTATACAGTGGACACATCATAAACAAAAAGTAAGCACATAAATAACTGCACATGTTCATATATAATATCCTAGCTATACAGTGGACACATCATAAACAAAAAGTAAGCACATAAATAACTGCACATGTTCATATATAATATCCTAGCTATACAGTGGACACATCATAAACAAAAAGTAAGCACATAAATAACTGCACATGTTCATATATAATATCATAGCTATACAGTGGACACATCATAAACAAAAAGTAAGAACATAAATAACTGCACATGTTCATATATAATATCATAGCTATACAGTGGACACATCATAAACAAAAAGTAAGAACATAAATAACTGCACATGTTCATATATAATATCATAGCTATACAGTGGAAACATCATAAACAAAAACTAAGCACATAAATAACTGCACATGTTCATATATAATATCCTAGCTATACAGTGGATACATCATAAACAAAAAGTAAGCACATAAATAACTGCACATGTTCATATATAATATCCTAGCTATACAGTGGATACATCATAAACAAAAAGTAAGCACATAAATAACTGCACATGTTCATATATAATATCCTAGTTATACAGTGGACACATCATAAACAAAGAGTAAGCACATAAATAACTGCACATGCTCATATATAATATCCTAGCTATACAGTGGAAACATAAACAAAAAGTAAGCACATAAATAACTGCACATGTTCACATATAATATCATAGCTATACAGTGGACACATCATAAACAAAAAGTAAGCACATAAATAACTGCACATGTTCATATATAATATCCTAGCTATACAGTGGACACATCATAAACAAAAAGTAAGCACATAAATAACTGCACATGTTCATATATAATATCCTAGCTATACAGTGGACACATCATAAGCAAAAAGTAATCACATAAATAACTGCACATGTTCATATATATATCATAGCTATACAGTGGACACATCATAAACAAAAAGTAAGCACATAAATAACTGCACATGTTCATATATAATATCCTAGCTATACAGTGGACACATCATAAACAAAAACTAAGCACATAAATAACTGCACATGTTCACATATAATATCATAGCTATACAGTGGACACATCATAAACAAAAAGTAAGCACATAAATAACTGCACATGTTCATATATAATATCCTAGCTATACAGTGGACACATCATAAACAAAAAGTAAGCACATAAATAACTGCACATGTTCATATATAATATCCTAGCTATACAGTGGACACATCATAAACAAAAAGTAAGCACATAAATAACTGCACATGTTCATATATAATATCATAGCTATACAGGGGAAACATCATAAACAAAAAGTAAGCACATAAATAACTGCACATGTTCATATATAATATCATAGCTATACAGTGGACACATCATAAACAAAAAGTAAGCACATAAATAACTGCACATGTTCATATATAATATCCTAGCTATATAGTGGACACATCATAAACAAAAAGTAAGCACATAAATAACTGCACATGTTCATATATAATATCCTAGCTATACAGTGGACACATCATAAACAAAAAGTAAGCACATAAATAACTGCACATGTTCATATATAATATTCTAGCTATACAGTGGACACATCATAAACAAAAAGTAAGCACATAAATAACTGCACATGTTCAAATATAATATCATAGCTATACAGTGGACACATCATAAACAAAAAGTAAGCACATAAATAACTGCACATGTTCATATATAATATCCTAGCTATACAGTGGACACATCATAAACAAAAAGTAAGCACATAAATAACTGCACATGTTCATATATAATATCCTAGCTATACAGTGGACACATCATAAACAAAAAGTAAGCACATAAATAACTGCACATGTTCATATATAATATCCTAGCTATACAGTGGACACATCATAAACAAAAAGTAAGCACATAAATAACTGCACATGTTCATATATAATATCATAGCTATACAGTGGACACATCATAAACAAAAAGTAAGAACATAAATAACTGCACATGTTCATATATAATATCATAGCTATACAGTGGACACATCATAAACAAAAAGTAATCACATAAATAACTGCACATGTTCATATATAATATCATAGCTATACAGTGGAAACATCATAAACAAAAACTAAGCACATAAATAACTGCACATGTTCATATATAATATCCTAGCTATACAGTGGATACATCATAAACAAAAAGTAAGCACATAAATAACTGCACATGTTCATATATAATATCCTAGCTATACAGTGGATACATCATAAACAAAAAGTAAGCACATAAATAACTGCACATGTTCATATATAATATCCTAGTTATACAGTGGACACATCATAAACAAAGAGTAAGCACATAAATAACTGCACATGCTCATATATAATATCCTAGCTATACAGTGGAAACATAAACAAAAAGTAAGCACATAAATAACTGCACATGTTCACATATAATATCATAGCTATACAGTGGACACATCATAAACAAAAAGTAAGCACATAAATAACTGCACATTTTCATATATAATATCCTAGCTATACAGTGGACACATCATAAACAAAAAGTAAGCACATAAATAACTGCACATGTTCATATATAATATCCTAGCTATACAGTGGACACATCATAAACAAAAAGTAATCACATAAATAACTGCACATGTTCATATATATATCATAGCTATACAGTGGACACATCATAAACAAAAAGTAAGCACATAAATAACTGCACATGTTCATATATAATATCCTAGCTATACAGTGGACACATCATAAACAAAAAGTAAGCACATAAATAACTGCACATGTTCACATATAATATCATAGCTATACAGTGGACACATCATAAACAAAAAGTAAGCACATAAATAACTGCACATGTTCATATATAATATCCTAGCTATACAGTGGACACATCATAAACAAAAAGTAAGCACATAAATAACTGCACATGTTCATATATAATATCCTAGCTATACAGTGGACACATCATAAACAAAAAGTAAGCACATAAATAACTGCACATGTTCATATATAATATCATAGCTATACAGGGGAAACATCATAAACAAAAAGTAAGCACATAAATAACTGCACATGTTCATATATAATATCATAGCTATACAGTGGACACATCATAAACAAAAAGTAAGCACATAAATAACTGCACATGTTCATATATAATATCCTAGCTATATAGTGGACACATCATAAACAAAAAGTAAGCACATAAATAACTGCACATGTTCATATATAATATCCTAGCTATACAGTGGACACATCATAAACAAAAAGTCAGCACATAAATAACTGCACATGTTCATATATAATATCCTAGCTATACAGTGGACACATCATAAACAAAAAGTAAGCACATAAATAACTGCACATGTTCATATATAATATCATAGCTATACAGTGGACACATCATAAACAAAAAGTAAGCACATAAATAACTGCACATGTTCATATATAATATCCTAACTATACAGTGGACACATCATAAACAAAAAGTAAGCACATAAATAACTGCACATGTTCATATATAATATCCTAGCTATACAGTGGACACATCATAAACAAAAAGTAAGCACATAAATAACTGCACATGTTCATATATAATATCCTAGCTATACAGTGGACACATCATAAACAAAAAGTAAGCACATAAATAACTGCACATGTTCATATATAATATCCTAGCTATACAGTGGACACATCATAAACAAAAAGTAAGCACATAAATAACTGCACATGTTCATATATAATATCCTAGCTATACAGTGGACACATCATAAACAAAAAGTAAGCACATAAATAACTGCACATGTTCATATATAATATCATAGCTATACAGTGGACACATCATAAATAAAAAATAAGCACATAAATAACTGCACATGTTCATATATAATATCATAGCTATACAGTGGACACATCATAAACAAAAAGTAAGCACATAAATAACTGCACATGTTCATATATAATATCCTAGCTATACAGTGGACACATCATAAACAAAAAGTAAGCACATAAATAACTGCACATGTTCATATATAATATCCTAGCTATACAGTGGACACATCATAAACAAAAAGTAAGCACATAAATAACTGCACATGTTCATATATAATATCATAGCTATACAGGGGAAACATCATAAACAAAAAGTAAGCACATAAATAACTGCACATGTTCATATATAATATCATAGCTATACAGGGGAAACATCATAAACAAAAAGTAAGCACATAAATAACTGCACATGTTCATATATAATATCCTAGCTATACAGTGGACACATCATAAACAAAAAGTAAGCACATAAATAACTGCACATGTTCATATATAATATCATAGCTATACAGTAGACACATCATAAACAAAAAATAAGCACATAAATAACTGCACATGTTCATATATAATATCATAGCTATACAGTGGACACATCATAAACAAAAAGTAAGCACATAAATAACTGCACATGTTCATATATAATATCCTAGCTATACAGGGGAAACATCATAAACAAAAAGTAAGCACATAAATAACTGCACATGTTCATATATAATATCATAGCTATACAGTGGACACATCATAAACAAAAAGTAAGCACATAAATAACTGCACATGTTCATATATAATATCCTAGCTATACAGTGGACACATCATAAACAAAAAGTAAGCACATAAATAACTGCACATGTTCATATATAATATCCTAGCTATACAGTGGACACATCATAAACAAAAAGTAAGCACATAAATAACTGCACATGTTCATATATAATATCCTAGCTATACAGTGGACACATCATACACAAAAAGTAAGCACATAAATAACTGCACATGTTCATATATAATATCCTAGCTATACAGTGGACACATCATAAACAAAAAGTAAGCACATAAATAACTGCACATGTTCATATATAATATCCTAGCTATACAGTGGATACATCATAAACAAAAAGTAAGCACATAAATAACTGCACATGTTCATATATAATATCCTAGCTATACAGTGGACACATCATAAACAAAAAATAAGCACATAAATAACTGCACATGTTCATATATAATATCCTAGCTATACAGTGGAAACATAAACAAAAAGTAAGCACATAAATAACTGCACATGTTCATATATAATATCATAGCTATACAGTGGACACATCATAAACAAAAAGTAAGCACATAAATAACTGCACATGTTCATATATAATATCCTAGCTATACAGTGGACACATCATAAACAAAAAGTAAGCACATAAATAACTGCACATGTTCATATATAATATCATAGCTATACAGTGGACACATCATAAACAAAAAGTAAGCACATAAATAACTGCACATGTTCATATATAATATCCTAGCTATACAGTGGACACATCATAAACAAAAAGTAAGCACATAAATAACTGCACATGTTCATATATAATATCCTAGCTATACAGTGGACACATCATAAACAAAAAGTAAGCACATAAATAACTGCACATGTTCATATATAATATCCTAGCTATACAGTGGACACATCATAAACAAAAAGTAAGCACATAAATAACTGCACATGTTCATATATAATATCATAGCTATACAGTGGACACATCATAAACAAAAAATAAGCACATAAATAACTGCACATGTTCATATATAATATCCTAGCTATACAGTGGACACATCATAAACAAAATTTAAGCACATAAATAACTGCACATGTTCATATATATATCCTAGCTATACAGTGGACACATCATAAACAAAAAGTAAGCACATAAATAACTGCACATGTTCATATATAATATCCTAGCTATACAGTGGACACATCATAAACAAAAAGTAAGCACATAAATAACTGCACATGTTCATATATAATATCATAGCTATACAGGGGAAACATCATAAACAAAAAGTAAGCACATAAATAACTGCACATATTCATATATAATATCATAGCTATACAGGGGAAACATCATAAACAAAAAGTAAGCACATAAATAACTGCACATGTTCATATATAATATCCTAGCTATACAGTGGACACATCATAAACAAAAAGTAAGCACATAAATAACTGCACATGTTCATATATAATATCATAGCTATACAGTAGACACATCATAAACAAAAAATAAGCACATAAATAACTGCACATGTTCATATATAATATCATAGCTATACAGTGGACACATCATAAACAAAAAGTAAGCACATAAATAACTGCACATGTTCATATATAATATCCTAGCTATACAGGGGAAACATCATAAACAAAAAGTAAGCACATAAATAACTGCACATGTTCATATATAATATCATAGCTATACAGTGGACACATCATAAACAAAAAGTAAGCACATAAATAACTGCACATGTTCATATATAATATCCTAGCTATACAGTGGACACATCATAAACAAAAAGTAAGCACATAAATAACTGCACATGTTCATATATAATATCCTAGCTATACAGTGGACACATCATAAACAAAAAGTAAGCACATAAATAACTGCACATGTTCATATATAATATCCTATCTATTCAGTGGACACATCATACACAAAAAGTAAGCACATAAATAACTGCACATGTTCATATATAATATCCTAGCTATACAGTGGACACATCATAAACAAAAAGTAAGCACATACATAACTGCACATGTTCATATATAATATCCTAGCTATACAGTGGACACATCATAAACAAAAAGTAAGCACATAAATAACTGCACATGTTCATATATAATATCCTAGCTATACAGTGGACACATCATAAACAAAAAGTAAGCACATAAATAACTGCACATGTTCATATATAATATCATAGCTATACAGTGGACACATCATAAACAAAAAGTAATCACATAAATAACTGCACATGTTCATATATAATATCCTAGCTATACAGTGGATACATCATAAACAAAAAGTAAGCACATAAATAACTGCACATGTTCATATATAATATCCTAGCTATACAGTGGACACATCATAAACAAAAAATAAGCACATAAATAACTGCACATGTTCATATATAATATCCTAGCTATACAGTGGAAACATAAACAAAAAGTAAGCACATAAATAACTGCACATGTTCATATATAATATCATAACTATACAGTGGGCACATCATAAACAAAAAGTAAGCACATAAATAACTGCACATGTTCACATATAATATCATAGCTATACAGTGGACACATTATAAACAAAAAGTAAGCACATAAATAACTGCACATGTTCATATATAATATCCTAGCTATACAGTGGACACATCATAAACAAAAAGTAAGCACATAAATAACTGCACATGTTCATATATAATATCATAGCTATACAGGGGAAACATCATAAACAAAAAGTAAGCACATAAATAATTGCACATGTTCATATATAATATCCTAGCTATACAGTGGAGACATCATAAACAAAAAGTAAGCACATAAATAACTGCACATGTTCATATATAATATCCTAGCTATACAGTGGACACATCATAAACAAAAAGTAAGCACATAAATAACTGCACATGTTCATATATAATATCCTAGCTATACAGTGGACACATCATAATCAAAAAGTAAGCACATAAATAACTGCACATGTTCATATATAATATCCTAGCTGTACAGTGGACACATCATAAACAAAAAGTAAGCACATAAATAACTGCACATGTTCATATATAATATCCTAGCTATACAGTGGACACATCATAAACAAAAAATAAGCACATAAATAACTGCACATGTTCATATATAATATCCTAGCTATACAGTGGACACATCATACACAAAAAGTAAGCACATAAATAACTGCACATGTTCATATATAATATCCTAGCTATACAGTGGACACATCATAAACAAAAAGTAAGCACATAAATAACTGCACATGTTCATATATAATATCCTAGCTATACAGTGGACACATCATAAACAAAAAGTAAGCACATAAATAACTGCACATGTTCATATATAATATCCTAGCTATACAGTGGACACATCATAAACAAAAAGTAAGCACATAAATAACTGCACATGTTCATATATAATATCCTAGCTATACAGTGGACACATCATAAACAAAAAGTAAGCACATAAATAACTGCACATGTTCATATATAATATCCTAGCTATACAGTGGACACATCATAAACAAAAAGTAAGCACATAAATAACTGCACATGTTCATATATAATATCCTAGCTATACAGTGGACACATCATAAACAAAAAGTAAGCACATAAATAACTGCACATGTTCATATATAATATCCTAGCTATACAGTGGACACATCATAAACAAAAAGTAAGCACATAAATA
Source organism: Bathymodiolus brooksi (assembly GCA_963680875.1). NCBI lineage: Eukaryota > Metazoa > Mollusca > Bivalvia > Mytilida > Modiolidae > Bathymodiolus > Bathymodiolus brooksi. The sequence continues at coordinate 164,250,149 of OY804575.1, forward strand.
ACTGCACATGTTCATATATAATATCATAGCTATACAGTGGACACATCATAAACAAAAAGTTAGCACATAAATAACTGCACATGTTCATATATAATATCATAGCTATACAGTGGACACATCATAAACAAAATGTAATCACATAAATAACTGCACATGTTCATATATAATATCATAGCTATACAGTGGAAACATCATAAACAAAAAGTAAGCACATAAATAACTGCACATGTTCATATATAATATCCTAACTATACAGTGGATACATCATAAACAAAAAGTAAGCACATAAATAACTGCACATGTTCATATATAATATCCTAGCTATACAGTGGATACATCATAAAAAAAAAGTAAGCACATAAATAACTGCACATGTTCATATATAATATCCTAGCTATACAGTGGACACATCATAAACAAAAAATAAGCACATAAATAACTGCACATGTTCATATATAATATCCTAGCTATACAGTGGAAACATAAACAAAAAGTAAGCACATAAATAACTGCACATGTTCATATATAATATCATAGCTATACAGTGGACACATCATAAACAAAAAGTAAGCACATAAATAACTGCACATGTTCATATATAATATCCTAGCTATACAGTGGACACATCATAAACAAAAAGTAAGCACATAAATAACTGCACATGTTCATATATAATATCCTAGCTATACAGTGGACACATCATAAACAAAAAGTAAGCACATAAATAACTGCACATGTTCATATATAATATCCTAGCTATACAGTGGACACATCATAAACAAAAAGTAAGCACATAAATAACTGCACATGTTCATATATAATATCCTAGCTATACAGTGGACACATCATAAACAAAAAGTAAGCACATAAATAACCTCACATGTTCATATATAATATCCTAGCTATACAGTGGACACATCATAAACAAAAAGTAAGCACATAAATAACTGCACATGTTCATATATAATATCATAGCTATACAGTGGACACATCATAAACAAAAAATAAGCACATAAATAACTGCACATGTTCATATATAATATCCTAGCTATACAGTGGACACATCATAAACAAAAAGTAAGCACATAAATAACTGCACATGTTCATATATAATATCCTAGCTATACAGTGGACACATCATAAACAAAAAGTAAGCACATAAATAACTGCACATGTTCATATATAATATCCTAGCTATACAGTGGACACATCATAAACAAAAAGTAAGCACATAAATAACTGCACATGTTCATATATAATATCATAGCTATACAGGGGAAACATCATAAACAAAAAGTAAGCACATAAATAACTGCACATGTTCATATATAATATCATAGCTATACAGGGGAAACATCATAAACAAAAAGTAAGCACATAAATAACTGCACATGTTCATATATAATATCCTAGCTATACAGTGGACACATCATAAACAAAAAGTAAGCACATAAATAACTGCACATGTTCATATATAATATCATAGCTATACAGTAGACACATCATAAACAAAAAATAAGCACATAAATAACTGCACATGTTCATATATAATATCATAGCTATACATTGGACACATCATAAACAAAAAGTAAGCACATAAATAACTGCACATGTTCATATATAATATCCTAGCTATACAGGGGAAACATCATAAACAAAAAGTAAGCACATAAATAACTGCACATGTTCATATATAATATCATAGCTATACAGTGGACACATCATAAACAAAAAGTAAGCACATAAATAACTGCACATGTTCATATATAATATCCTAGCTATACAGTGGACACATCATAAACAAAAAGTAAGCACATAAATAACTGCACATGTTCATATATAATATCCTAGCTATACAGTGGACACATCATAAACAAAAAGTAAGCACATAAATAACTGCACATGTTCATATATAATATCCTAGCTATACAGTCGACACATCATACACAAAAAGTAAGCACATAAATAACTGCACATGTTCATATATAATATCCTAGCTATACAGTGGACACATCATAAACAAAAAGTAAGCACATAAATAACTGCACATGTTCATATATAATATCCTAGCTATACAGTGGACACATCATAAACAAAAAGTAAGCACATAAATAACTGCACATGTTCATATATAATATCATAGCTATACAGTGGACACATCATAAACAAAAAGTAAGCACATAAATAACTGCACATGTTCATATATAATATCATAGCTATACAGTGGACACATCATAAACAAAAAGTAATCACATAAATAACTGCACATGTTCATATATAATATCATAGCTATACAGTGGAAACATCATAAACAAAAACTAAGCACATAAATAACTGCACATGTTCATATATAATATCCTAACTATACAGTGGATACATCATAAACAAAAAGTAAGCACATAAATAACTGCACATGTTCATATATAATATCCTAGCTATACAGTGGATACATCATAAACAAAAAGTAAGCACATAAATAACTGCACATGTTCATATATAATATCCTAGCTATACAGTGGACACATCATAAACAAAAAATAAGCACATAAATAACTGCACATGTTCATATATAATATCCTAGCTATACAGTGGAAACATAAACAAAAAGTAAGCACATAAATAACTGCACATGTTCATATATAATATCATAGCTATACAGTGGACACATCATAAACAAAAAGTAAGCACATAAATAACTGCACATGTTCATATATAATATCATAGCTATACAGTGGACACATCATAAACAAAACGTAAGCACATAAATAACTGCACATGTTCACATATAATATCATAGCTATACAGTGGACACATTATAAACAAAAAGTAAGCACATAAATAACTGCACATGTTCATATATAATATCCTAGCTATACAGTGGACACATCATAAACAAAAAGTAAGCACATAAATAACTGCACATGTTCATATATAATATCATAGCTATACAGGGGAAACATCATAAACAAAAAGTAAGCACATAAATAATTGCACATGTTCATATATAATATCCTAGCTATACAGTGGACACATCATAAACAAAAAGTAAGCACATAAATAACTGCACATGTTCATATATAATATCCTAGCTATACAGTGGACACATCATAAACAAAAAGTAAGCACATAAATAACTGCACATGTTCATATATAATATCCTAGCTATACAGTGGACACATCATAAACAAAAAGTAAGCACATAAATAACTGCACATGTTCATATATAATATCCTAGCTATACAGTGGACACATCATAAACAAAAAGTAAGCACATAAATAACTGCACATGTTCATATATAATATCATAGCTATACAGTGGACACATCATAAACAAAAAATAAGCACATAAATAACTGCACATGTTCATATATAATATCCTAGCTATACAGTGGACACATCATAAACAAAAAGTAAGCACATAAATAACTGCACATGTTCATATATAATATCCTAGCTATACAGTGGACACATCATAAACAAAAAGTAAGCACATAAATAACTGCACATGTTCATATATAATATCCTAGCTATACAGTGGACACATCATAAACAAAAAGTAAGCACATAAATAACTGCACATGTTCATATATAATATCCTAGCTATACAGTGGACACATCATAAACAAAAAATAAGCACATAAATAACTGCACATGTTCATATATAATATCCTAGCTATACAGTGGACACATCATAAACAAAAAGTAAGCACATAAATAACTGCACATGTTCATATATAATATCCTAGCTATACAGTGGACACATCATAAACAAAAAGTAAGCACATAAATAACTGCACATGTTCATATATAATATCCTAGCTATACAGTGGACACATCATAAACAAAAAGTAAGCACATAAATAACTGCACATGTTCATATATAATATCCTAGCTATACAGTGGACACATCATAAACAAAAAGTAAGCACATAAATAACTGCACATGTTCATATATAATATCCTAGCTATACAGTGGACACATCATAAACAAAAAGTAAGCACATAAATAACTGCACATGTTCATATATAATATCCTAGCTATACAGTGGACACATCATAAACAAAAAGTAAGCACATAAATAACTGCACATGTTCATATATAATATCATAGCTATACAGTGGACACATCATAAACAAAAAGTAATCACATAAATAACTGCACATGTTCATATATAATATCATAGCTATACAGTGGAAACATCATAAACAAAAAGTAAGCACATAAATAACTGCACATGTTCATATATAATATCCTAACTATACAGTGGATACATCATAAACAAAAAGTAAGCACATAAATAACTGCACATGTTCATATATAATATCCTAGCTATACAGTGGACACATCATAAACAAAAAATAAGCACATAAATAACTGCACATGTTCATATATAATATCCTAGCTATACAGTGGAAACATAAACAAAAAGTAAGCACATAAATAACTGCACATGTTCATATATAATATCATAGCTATACAGTGGACACATCATAAACAAAAAGTAAGCACATAAATAACTGCACATGTTCATATATAATATCATAGCTATACAGTGGACACATCATAAACAAAAAGTAAGCACATAAATAACTGCACATGTTCACATATAATATCATAGCTATACAGTGGACACATTATAAACAAAAAGTAAGCACATAAATAACTGCACATGTTCATATATAATATCCTAGCTATACAGTGGACACATCATAAACAAAAAGTAAGCACATAAATAACTGCACATGTTCATATATAATATCCTAGCTATACAGTGGACACATCATAAACAAAAAGTAAGCACATAAATAACTGCACATGTTCATATATAATATCATAGCTATACAGGGGAAACATCATAAACAAAAAGTAAGCACATAAATAATTGCACATGTTCATATATAATATCCTAGCTATACAGTGGACACATCATAAACAAAAAGTAAGCACATAAATAACTGCACATGTTCATATATAATATCCTAGCTATACAGTGGACACATCATAAACAAAAAGTAAGCACATAAATAACTGCACATGTTCATATATAATATCCTAGCTATACAGTGGACACATCATAAACAAAAAGTAAGCACATAAATAACTGCACATGTTCATATATAATATCCTAGCTATACAGTGGACACATCATAAACAAAAAGTAAGCACATAAATAACTGCACATGTTCATATATAATATCATAGCTATACAGTGGACACATCATAAACAAAACATAAGCACATAAATAACTGCACATGTTCATATATAATATCCTAGCTATACAGTGGACACATCATAAACAAAAAGTAAGCACATAAATAACTGCACATGTTCATATATAATATCCTAGCTATACAGTGGACACATCATAAACAAAAAGTAAGCACATAAATAACTGCACATGTTCATATATAATATCATAGCTATACAGTGGACACATCATAAACAAAAAGTAAGCACATAAATAACTGCACATGTTCATATATAATATCCTAGCTATACAGTGGACACATCATAAACAAAAAGTAAGCACATAAATAACTGCACATGTTCATATATAATATCCTAGCTATACAGTGGACACATCATAAACAAAAAGTAAGCACATAAATAACTGCACATGTTGATATATAATATCCTAGCTATACAGTGGACACATCATAAACAAAAAGTAAGCACATAAATAACTGCACATGTTCATATATAATATCATAGCTATACAGTGGACACATCATAAACAAAAGGTAAGCACATAAATAACTGCACATGTTCATATATAATATCCTAGCTATACATTGGACACATCATAAACAAAAAGTAAGCACATAAATAACTGCACATGTTCATATATAATATCCTAGCTATACAGTGGACACATCATAAACAAAAAGTAAGCACATAAATAACTGCACATGTTCATATATAATATCCTAGCTATACAGTGGACACATCATAAACAAAAAGTAAGCACATAAATAACTGCACATGTTCATATATAATATCATAGCTATACAGGGGAAACATCATAAGCAAAAAGTAAGCACATAAATAACTGCACATGTTCATATATAATATCCTAGCTATACAGGGGAAACATCATAAACAAAAAGTAAGCACATAAATAACTGCACATGTTCATATATAATATCATAGCTATACAGTGGACACATCATAAACAAAAAGTAAGCACATAAATAACTGCACATGTTCATATATAATATCCTAGCTATACAGGGGAAACATCATAAACAAAAAGTAAGCACATAAATAACTGCACATGTTCATATATAATATCATAGCTATGCAGGGGAAACATCATAAACAAAAAGTAAGCACATAAATAACTGCACATGTTCATATATAATATCATAGCTATACAGTGGACACATCATAAACAAAAAGTAATCACATAAATAACTGCACATGTTCATATATAATATCCTAGCTATATAGTGGACACATCATAAACAAAAAGTAAGCACATAAATAACTGCACATGTTCATATATAATATCATAGCTATACAGTGGACACATCATAAACAAAAAGTAAGCACATAAATAACTGCACATGTTCATATATAATATCATAGCTATACAGTGGACACATCATAAACAAAAAGTAAGCACATAAATAACTGCACATGTTCATATATAATATCCTAGCTATACAGTGGACACATCATAAACAAAAAGTAAGCACATAAATAACTGCACATGTTCATATATAATATCCTAGCTATACAGTGGACACATCATAAACAAAAAGTAAGCACATAAATAACTGCACATGTTCATATATAATATCCTAGCTATACAGTGGACACATCATAAACAAAAAGTAAGCACATAAATAACTGCACATGTTCATATATAATATCCTAGCTATACAGTGGACACATCATAAACAAAAAGTAAGCACATAAATAACTGCACATGTTCATATATAATATCCTAGCTATACAGTGGACACATCATAAACAAAAAGTAAGCACATAAATAACTGCACATGTTCATATATAATATCCTAGCTATACAGTGGACACATCATAAACAAAAAGTAAGCACATAAATAACTGCACATGTTCATATATAATATCATAGCTATACAGTGGACACATCATAAACAAAAAGTAATCACATAAATAACTGCACATGTTCATATATAATATCATAGCTATACAGTGGAAACATCATAAACAAAAAGTAAGCACATAAATAACTGCACATGTTCATATATAATATCCTAACTATACAGTGGATACATCATAAACAAAAAGTAAGCACATAAATAACTGCACATGTTCATATATAATATCCTAGCTATACAGTGGATACATCATAAACAAAAAGTAAGCACATAAATAACTGCACATGTTCATATATAATATCCTAGCTATACAGTGGACACATCATAAACAAAAAATAAGCACATAAATAACTGCACATGTTCATATATAATATCCTAGCTATACAGTGGAAACATAAACAAAAAGTAAGCACATAAATAACTGCACATGTTCATATATAATATCATAGCTATACAGTGGACACATCATAAACAAAAAGTAAGCACATAAATAACTGCACATGTTCATATATAATATCATAGCTATACAGTGGACACATCATAAACAAAAAGTAAGCACATAAATAACTGCACATGTTCACATATAATATCATAGCTATACAGTGGACACATTATAAACAAAAAGTAAGCACATAAATAACTGCACATGTTCATATATAATATCCTAGCTATACAGTGGACACATCATAAACAAAAAGTAAGCACATAAATAACTGCACATGTTCATATATAATATCCTAGCTATACAGTGGACACATCATAAACAAAAAGTAAGCACATAAATAACTGCACATGTTCATATATAATATCATAGCTATACAGGGGAAACATCATAAACAAAAAGTAAGCACATAAATAATTGCACATGTTCATATATAATATCCTAGCTATACAGTGGACACATCATAAACAAAAAGTAAGCACATAAATAACTGCACATGTTCATATATAATATCCTAGCTATACAGTGGACACATCATAAACAAAAAGTAAGCACATAAATAACTGCACATGTTCATATATAATATCCTAGCTATACAGTGGACACATCATAAACAAAAAGTAAGCACATAAATAACTGCACATGTTCATATATAATATCCTAGCTATACAGTGGACACATCATAAACAAAAAGTAAGCACATAAATAACTGCACATGTTCATATATAATATCATAGCTATACAGTGGACACATCATAAACAAAACATAAGCACATAAATAACTGCACATGTTCATATATAATATCCTAGCTATACAGTGGACACATCATAAACAAAAAGTAAGCACATAAATAACTGCACATGTTCATATATAATATCCTAGCTATACAGTGGACACATCATAAACAAAAAGTAAGCACATAAATAACTGCACATGTTCATATATAATATCCTAGCTATACAGTGGACACATCATAAACAAAAAGTAAGCACATAAATAACTGCACATGTTCATATATAATATCCTAGCTATACAGTGGACACATCATAAACAAAAAGTAAGCACATAAATAACTGCACATGTTCATATATAATATCCTAGCTATACAGTGGACACATCATAAACAAAAAGTAAGCACATAAATAACTGCACATGTTGATATATAATATCCTAGCTATACAGTGGACACATCATAAACAAAAAGTAAGCACATAAATAACTGCACATGTTCATATATAATATCATAGCTATACAGTGGACACATCATAAACAAAAGGTAAGCACATAAATAACTGCACATGTTCATATATAATATCCTAGCTATACATTGGACACATCATAAACAAAAAGTAAGCACATAAATAACTGCACATGTTCATATATAATATCCTAGCTATACAGTGGACACATCATAAACAAAAAGTAAGCACATAAATAACTGCACATGTTCATATATAATATCCTAGCTATACAGTGGACACATCATAAACAAAAAGTAAGCACATAAATAACTGCACATGTTCATATATAATATCATAGCTATACAGGGGAAACATCATAAGCAAAAAGTAAGCACATAAATAACTGCACATGTTCATATATAATATCCTAGCTATACAGGGGAAACATCATAAACAAAAAGTAAGCACATAAATAACTGCACATGTTCATATATAATATCATAGCTATACAGTGGACACATCATAAACAAAAAGTAAGCACATAAATAACTGCACATGTTCATATATAATATCCTAGCTATACAGGGGAAACATCATAAACAAAAAGTAAGCACATAAATAACTGCACATGTTCATATATAATATCATAGCTATGCAGGGGAAACATCATAAACAAAAAGTAAGCACATAAATAACTGCACATGTTCATATATAATATCATAGCTATACAGTGGACACATCATAAACAAAAAGTAATCACATAAATAACTGCACATGTTCATATATAATATCCTAGCTATATAGTGGACACATCATAAACAAAAAGTAAGCACATAAATAACTGCACATGTTCATATATAATATCATAGCTATACAGTGGACACATCATAAACAAAAAGTAAGCACATAAATAACTGCACATGTTCATATATAATATCATAGCTATACAGTGGACACATCATAAACAAAAAGTAAGCACATAAATAACTGCACATGTTCATATATAATATCCTAGCTATACAGTGGAAACATCATAAACAAAAACTAAGCACATAAATAACTGCACATGTTCATATATAATATCCTAGCTATACAGTGGATGCATCATAAACAAAAAGTAAGCACATAAATAACTGCACATGTTCATATATAATATCCTAGCTATACAGTAGATACATCATAAACAAAAAGTAAGCACATAAATAACTGCACATGTTCATATATAATATCCTAGCTATACAGTGGACACATCATAAACAAAAAGTAAGCACATAATTAACTGCACATGTTCATATATAATATCCTAGCTATACAGTGGAAACATAAACAAAAAGTAAGCACATAAATAACTGCACATGTTCATATATAATATCATAGCTATACAGTGGACACATCATAAACAAAAAGTAAGCACATAAATAACTGCACATGTTCATATATAATATCCTAGCTATACAGTGGACACATCATAAACAAAAAGTAAGCACATAAATAACTGCACATGTTCATATATAATATCATAACTATACAGTGGACACATCATAAACAAAAAGTAATCACATAAATAACTGCACATGTTCATATATAATATCATAGCTATACAGTGGACACATCATAAACAAAAAGTAAGCACATTAATAACTGCACATCTTCATATATAATATCATAGCTATACAGTGGACACATCATAAACAAAAAGTAAGCACATAAATAACTGCACATGTTCACATATAATATCATAGCTATACAGTGGACACATCATAAACAAAAAGTAAGCACATAAATAACTGCACATGTTCATATATAATATCCTAGCTATACAGTGGACACATCATAAACAAAAAGTAAGCACATAAATAACTGCACATGTTCATATATAATATCCTAGCTATACATGGGAAACATCATATACAAAAAGTAAGCACATAAATAACTGCACATGTTCATATATAATATCCTAGCTATACAGTGGACACATCATAAACAAAAAGTAAGCACATAAATAACTGCACATGTTCATATATAATATCCTAGCTATACAGCGGACACATCATAAACAAAAAGTAAGCACATAAATAACTGCACATGTTCATATATAATATCATAGCTATACAGTGGACACATCATAAACAAAAAGTAAGCACATAAATAACTGCACATGTTCATATATAATATCCTAGCTATACAGTGGACACATCATAAACAAAAAGTAAGCACATAAATAACTGCACATGTTCATATATAATATCATAGCTATACAGGGGAAACATCATAAACAAAAAGTAAGCACATAAATAACTGCACATGTTCATATATAATATCATAGCTATACAGTGGACACATCATAAACAAAAAATAAGCACATAAATAACTGCACATGTTCATATATAATATCCTAGCTATACAGTGGACACATCATAAACAAAAAGTAAGCACATAAATAACTGCACATGTTCATATATAATATCCTAGCTATACAGTGGACACATCATAAACAAAAAGTAAGCACATAAATAACTGCACATGTTCATATATAATATCCTAGCTATACAGTGGACACATCATAAACAAAAAGTAAGCACATAAATAACTGCACATGTTCATATATAATATCCTAGCTATACAGTGGACACATCATAAACAAAAAGTAAGCACATAAATAACTGCACATGTTCATATATAATATCCTAGCTATACAGTGGACACATCATAAAAAAAAGTAAGCACATAAATAACTGCACATGTTCATATATAATATCCTAGCTATACAGTGGACACATCATAAACAAAAAGTAAGCACATAAATAACTGCACATGTTCATATATAATATCCTAGCTATACAGTGGACACATCATAAACAAAAAGTAAGCACATAAATAACTGCACATGTTCATATATAATATCCTAGCTATACAGTGGACACATCATAAACAAAAAGTAAGCACATACATAACTGCACATGTTCATATATAATACCATAGCTATACAGTGGACACATCATAAACAAAAAATAAGCACATAAATAACTGCACATGTTCATATATAATATCCTAGCTATATAGTGGACACATCATAAGCAAAAAGTAAGCACATAAATAACTGCACATGTTCATATATAATATCCTAGCTATACAGTGGACACATCATAAACAAAAAGTAAGCACATAAATAACTGCACATGTTCATATATAATATCCTAGCTATACAGTGGACACATCATAAACAAAAAGTAAGCACATAAATAACTGCACATGTTCATATATAATATCCTAGCTATACAGTGGACACATCATAAACAAAAAGTAAGCACATAAATAACTGCACATGTTCATATATAATATCCTAGCTATACAGTGGACACATCATAAACAAAAAGTAAGCACATAAATAACTGCACATGTTCATATATAATATCATAGCTATACAGGGGAAACATCATAAACAAAAAGTAAGCACATAAATAACTGCACATGTTCATATATAATATCATAGCTATACAGGGGAAACATCATAAACAAAAAGTAAGCACATAAATAACTGCACATGTTCATATATAATATCCTAGCTATACAGGGGAAACATCATAAACAAAAAGTAAGCACATAAATAACTGCACATGTTCATATATAATATCATAGCTATACAGTGGACACATCATAAACAAAAAGTAAGCACATAAATAACTGCACATGTTCATATATAATATCCTAGCTATACAGTGGAAACATCATAAACAAAAAGTAAGCACATAAATAACTGCACATGTTCATATATAATATCATAGCTATGCAGGGGAAACATCATAAACAAAAAGTAAGCACATAAATAACTGCACATGTTCATATATAATATCATAGCTATACAGTGGACACATCATAAACAAAAAGTAATCACATAAATAACTGCACATGTTCATATATAATATCCTAGCTATATAGTGGACACATCATAAACAAAAAGTAAGCACATAAATAACTGCACATGTTCA